>CM059215.1:23634533-24009533 GCA_030347435.1 Clarias fuscus | reverse complement strand
GTGTGTGTGTGTATGTAATTGTGTGTGTGTGTGTATGTAATTGTGTGTGTGTGTGTATGTAATTGTGTGTGTGTGTGTATGTAATTGTGTGTGTGTGTGTATGTAATTGTGTGTGTGTGTGTATGTAATTGTGTGTGTATGTAATTGTGTGTATGTAATTGTGTGTGTATGTAATTGTGTGTGTGTATGTAATTGTGTGTGTGTGTATGTAATTGTGTGTGTGTGTATGTAATTGTGTGTATGTAATTGTGTGTATGTAATTGTGTGTGTGTGTGTGTATGTGTGTGTGTATGTAATTGTGTGTGTGTAATTGTGTGTGTGTGTATGTAATTGTGTGTGTGTGTGTATGTAATTGTGTGTGTGTGTGTATGTAATTGTGTGTGTGTGTGTATGTAATTGTGTGTGTGTGTGTATGTAATTGTGTGTGTGTGTGTATGTAATTGTGTGTGTATGTAATTGTGTGTGTGTATGTAATTGTGTGTGTGTGTGTGTGTAATTGTGTGTGTGTGTATGTAATTGTGTGTGTGTGTATGTAATTGTGTGTATGTAATTGTGTGTGTGTGTGTGTATGTGTGTGTGTATGTAATTGTGTGTGTATGTAATTGTGTGTGTGTATGTAATTGTGTGTGTGTATGTAATTGTGTGTGTGTGTATGTAATTGTGTGTGTGTGTGTATGTAATTGTGTGTGTGTGTGTATGTAATTGTGTGTGTGTGTGTATGTAATTGTGTGTGTGTGTATGTAATTGTGTGTGTGTGTGTATGTAATTGTGTGTGTGTGTGTATGTAATTGTGTGTGTGTGTGTATGAAATTGTGTGTGTGTGTAATTGTGTGTGTGTGTAATTGTGTGTGTATGTAATTGTGTGTGTGTGTAATTGTGTGTGTGTATGTAATTGTGTGTGTGTGTATGTAATTGTGTGTGTATATGTAATTGTGTGTGTGTGTGTATGTAATTGTGTGTGTGTGTGTATGTAATTGTGTGTGTGTGTGTATGTAATTGTGTGTGTATGTAATTGTGTGTGTATGTAATTGTGTGTGTATGTAATTGTGTGTGTGTGTATGTAATTGTGTGTGTGTGTATGTAATTGTGTGTGTGTGTATGTAATTGTGTGTGTGTGTATGTAATTGTGTGTGTGTGTGTATGTAATTGTGTGTGTGTGTGTATGTAATTGTGTGTGTATGTAATTGTGTGTGTGTGTAATTGTGTGTGTATGTAATTGTGTGTGTGTGTAATTGTGTGTGTGTGTAATTGTGTGTGTGTGTAATTGTGTGTGTATGTAATTGTGTGTGTGTGTAATTGTGTGTGTGTGTATGTAATTGTGTGTGTGTGTAATTGTGTGTGTATGTAATTGTGTGTGTGTATGTAATTGTGTGTGTGTGTATGTAATTGTGTGTGTGTGTGTATGTAATTGTGTGTGTGTGTGTATGTAATTGTGTGTGTGTGTGTATGTAATTGTGTGTGTGTGTGTATGTAATTGTGTGTGTGTGTGTATGTAATTGTGTGTGTGTGTGTATGTAATTGTGTGTGTGTGTGTGTGTGTATGTAATTGTGTGTGTGTGTGTGTGTGTATGTAATTGTGTGTGTGTGTGTGTGTGTATGTAATTGTGTGTGTGTGTGTGTGTATGTAATTGTGTGTATGTGTGTGTGTAATTGTGTGTATGTGTGTGTAATTGTGTGTGTGTGTGTGTATGTAATTGTGTGTGTGTGTGTGTGTATGTAATTGTGTGTGTGTGTGTGTATGTAATTGTGTGTGTGTGTGTGTATGTAATTGTGTGTGTGTGTGTGTGTATGTAATTGTGTGTGTGTGTGTGTGTATGTAATTGTGTGTGTGTGTGTGTGTATGTAATTGTGTGTGTGTGTGTGTGTATGTAATTGTGTGTGTGTGTGTGTGTATGTAATTGTGTGTGTGTATGTAATTGTGTGTGTGTATGTAATTGTGTGTGTGTATGTAATTGTGTGTGTGTATGTAATTGTGTGTGTGTATGTAATTGTGTGTGTGTGTGTGTATGTAATTGTGTGTGTGTGTGTGTATGTAATTGTGTGTGTGTGTGTGTGTGTGTAATTGTGTGTGTGTGTGTGTGTATGTAATTGTGTGTGTATGTGTGTATGTAATTGTGTGTGTGTGTAATTGTGTGTGTGTGTGTAATTGTGTGTGTGTAATTGTGTGTGTGTGTGTAATTGTGTGTGTGTAATTGTGTATGTAATTGTGTGTGTAATTGTGTGTGTGTGTGTGTATGTAATTGTGTGTGTGTGTGTGTGTGTGTGTGTGTGTGTATGTAATTGTGTGTGTGTATGTAATTGTGTGTGTGTATGTGTATGTAATTGTGTGTATGTGTAATTGTGTGTGTGTGTGTGTAATTGTGTGTGTGTGTAATTGTGTGTGTGTGTGTAATTGTGTGTGTGTGTGTGTGTGTGTGTGTGTGTGTGTATGTAATTGTGTGTGTATGTAATTGTGTGTGTGTGTGTGTGTGTGTGTATGTAATTGTGTGTGTGTGTGTGTGTGTATGTAATTGTGTGTATGTGTAATTGTGTGTGTGTATGTGTAATTGTGTGTGTGTATGTGTAATTGTGTGTGTGTGTGTGTAATTGTGTGTGTGTGTGTAATTGTGTGTATGTAATTGTGTGTATGTAATTGTGTGTGTGTGTGTGTATGTAATTGTGTGTGTGTGTGTGTGTATGTAATTGTGTGTGTGTGTGTGTGTGTGTGTGTGTAATTGTGTGTGTGTGTGTATGTGTATGTAATTGTGTGTATGTGTATGTAGTTGTGTGTGTGTGTGTGTAATTGTGTGTGTGTGTGTAATTGTGTGTGTGTGTGTGTAATTGTGTGTGTGTGTAATTGTGTGTGTGTAATTGTGTGTGTGTGTGTAATTGTGTGTGTATGTAATTGTGTGTGTATGTAATTGTGTGTGTGTATGTAATTGTGTGTGTGTATGTAATTGTGTGTGTATGTAATTGTGTGTGTGTGTGTAATTGTGTGTGTGTGTAATTGTGTGTGTGTATGTGTATGTAATTGTGTGTATGTGTATGTAATTGTGTGTATGTGTATGTAATTGTGTGTGTGTATGTGTAATTGTGTGTGTGTATGTGTAATTGTGTGTGTGTATGTGTAATTGTGTGTGTGTATGTGTAATTGTGTGCGTGTGCGTGTAATTGTGTGCGTGTGCGTGTAATTGTGTGTGTGTGTATGTAATTGTGTGTGTGTGTGTGTGTGTGTGTGTGTGTGTGTGTGTGTATGTAATTGTGTGTGTATGTAATTGTGTGTGTGTGTAATTGTGTGTGTGCGTGTAATTGTGTGTGTGCGTGTAATTGTGTGTGTGTATGTAATTGTGTGTCTGTGTGTGTGTATGTAATTGTGTGTGTATGTAATTGTGTGTGTATGTAATTGTGTGTGTATGTAATTGTGTGTGTATGTATGTAATTGTGTGTGTATGTAATTGTGTGTGTATGTATGTAATTGTGTGTGTGTGTGTGTGTGTGTGTATGTAATTGTGTGTGTGTGTGTGTGTGTGTATGTAATTGTGTGTGTGTGTGTGTGTGTATGTAATTGTGTGTGTGTGTATGTAATTGTGTGTGTGTATGTAATTGTGTGTGTGTATGTAATTGTGTGTGTGTGTGTATGTAATTGTGTGTGTGTGTGTATGTAATTGTGTGTGTGTGTATGTGTATGTAATTGTGTGTGTGTGTATGTAATTGTGTGTATGTGTATGTAATTGTGTGTATGTGTATGTAATTGTGTGTATGTGTATGTAATTGTGTGTATGTGTATGTAATTGTGTGTATGTGTATGTAATTGTGTGTGTGTATGTGTATGTAATTGTGTGTATGTGTATGTAATTGTGTGTATGTGTATGTAATTGTGTGTATGTGTATGTAATTGTGTGTATGTGTATGTAATTGTGTGTGTGTGTGTGTGTGTGTGTGTGTAATTGTGTGTGTGTGTGTGTGTGTGTGTGTGTAATTGTGTGTGTGTGTAATTGTGTGTGTGTGTAATTGTGTGTGTAATTGTGTGTGTGTGTAATTGTGTGTGTAATTGTGTGTGTGTATGTAATTGTGTGTGTGTGTGTGTGTGTGTATGTAATTGTGTGTGTGTGTGTGTGTGTGTGTATGTAATTGTGTGTGTGTGTGTATGTAATTGTGTGTGTGTATGTAATTGTGTGTGTGTATGTAATTGTGTGTGTGTGTGTATGTAATTGTGTGTGTGTGTGTGTGTGTGTGTGTGTATGTAATTGTGTGTGTGTATGTAATTGTGTGTGTGTGTGTGTGTGTGTATGTAATTGTGTGTGTGTGTGTGTGTGTGTGTGTGTGTGTATGTAATTGTGTGTGTGTGTGTGTGTGTATGTAATTGTGTGTGTGTGTGTATGTAATTGTGTGTGTGTGTGTGTATGTAATTGTGTGTGTGTGTGTATGTAATTGTGTGTGTGTGTGTATGTAATTGTGTGTGTCTGTATGTATGTAATTGTGTGTGTGTAATTGTGTGTGTGTAATTGTGTGTATGTAATTGTGTGTGTGTGTGTGTGTGTGTGTGTGTGTGTGTGTGTGTGTATGTAATTGTGTGTGTATGTAATTGTGTGTGTATGTAATTGTGTGTGTGTGTATGTAATTGTGTGTGTGTGTATGTAATTGTGTGTGTGTGTGTGTAATTGTGTGTGTGTAATTGTGTGTGTGTAATTGTGTGTGTGTAATTGTGTGTGTGTGTGTGTAATTGTGTGTGTGTAATTGTGTGTGTGTGTGTGTAATTGTGTGTGTGTGTGTAATTGTGTGTGTGTGTGTGTGTATGTAATTGTGTGTATGTAATTGTGTGTATGTAATTGTGTGTATGTAATTGTGTGTATGTAATTGTGTGTATGTAATTGTGTGTGTGTGTATGTAATTGTGTGTGTGTGTGTAATTGTGTGTGTGTGTATGTAATTGTGTGTATGTAATTGTGTGTGTGTGTGTGTGTGTGTATGTAATTGTGTGTGTGTGTATGTAATTGTGTGTGTATGTAATTGTGTGTGTGTGTGTGTGTGTGTGTGTGTGTGTGTGTGTAATTGTGTGTATGTAATTGTGTGTGTGTGTATGTAATTGTTTGTGTGTATGTAATTGTGTGTGTGTATGTAATTGTGTGTGTATGTAATTGTGTGTGTATGTAATTGTGTGTGTGTGTGTGTGTGTGTGTGTGTAATTGTGTGTGTGTGTAATTGTGTGTGTGTGTGTAATTGTGTGTGTGTGTGTGTGTGTAATTGTGTGTGTGTATGTAATTGTGTGTGTGTGTATGTAATTGTTTGTGTGTATGTAATTGTGTGTGTGTATGTAATTGTGTGTGTATGTAATTGTGTGTGTATGTAATTGTGTGTGTGTGTGTGTGTGTGTGTGTAATTGTGTGTGTGTGTAATTGTGTGTGTGTGTGTAATTGTGTGTGTGTGTGTGTGTAATTGTGTGTGTGTGTATGTAATTGTGTGTGTGTGTATGTAATTGTGTGTGTGTGTGTGTGTGTGTGTGTGTATGTAATTGTGTGTGTATGTAATTGTGTGTGTATGTAATTGTGTGTGTGTGTGTATGTAATTGTGTGTGTGTGTGTATGTAATTGTGTGTGTGTGTGTATGTAATTGTGTGTGTGTGTGTATGTAATTGTGTGTGTGTGTGTATGTAATTGTGTGTGTGTGTGTATGTAATTGTGTGTGTGTGTGTATGTAATTGTGTGTGTGTGTGTATGTAATTGTGTGTGTGTGTATGTAATTGTGTGTGTGTGTATGTAATTGTGTGTATGTAATTGTGTGTATGTAATTGTGTGTGTGTGTAATTGTGTGTGTATGTAATTGTGTGTGTGTGTAATTGTGTGTGTGTAATTGTGTGTGT
Source organism: Clarias fuscus (assembly GCA_030347435.1). Taxonomy (NCBI): domain Eukaryota; kingdom Metazoa; phylum Chordata; class Actinopteri; order Siluriformes; family Clariidae; genus Clarias; species Clarias fuscus. Next base: position 24,003,695 of record CM059215.1, on the reverse strand, counting down.
GTAATTGTGTGTGTGTATGTAATTGTGTGTGTGTGTATGTAATTGTGTGTGTGTGTGTATGTAATTGTGTGTGTGTGTGTATGTAATTGTGTGTGTGTGTGTATGTAATTGTGTGTGTGTGTGTATGTAATTGTGTGTGTATGTAATTGTGTGTATGTAATTGTGTGTGTATGTAATTGTGTGTGTGTATGTAATTGTGTGTGTGTGTGTGTGTAATTGTGTGTGTGTGTATGTAATTGTGTGTGTGTGTATGTAATTGTGTGTATGTAATTGTGTGTGTGTGTGTGTATGTGTGTGTGTATGTAATTGTGTGTGTGTAATTGTGTGTGTGTATGTAATTGTGTGTGTGTGTATGTAATTGTGTGTGTGTGTGTATGTAATTGTGTGTGTGTGTGTATGTAATTGTGTGTGTGTGTGTATGTAATTGTGTGTGTATGTAATTGTGTGTATGTAATTGTGTGTGTATGTAATTGTGTGTGTGTATGTAATTGTGTGTGTGTGTGTGTGTAATTGTGTGTGTGTGTGTAATTGTGTGTGTGTAATTGTGTGTATGTAATTGTGTGTATGTAATTGTGTGTGTGTGTGTGTATGTGTGTGTGTATGTAATTGTGTGTGTATGTAATTGTGTGTGTGTATGTAATTGTGTGTGTGTATGTAATTGTGTGTGTGTGTATGTAATTGTGTGTGTGTGTGTATGTAATTGTGTGTGTGTGTATGTAATTGTGTGTGTGTGTGTATGTAATTGTGTGTGTGTGTATGTAATTGTGTGTGTGTGTGTATGTAATTGTGTGTGTGTGTGTATGTAATTGTGTGTGTGTGTGTATGTAATTGTGTGTGTGTAATTGTGTGTGTGTGTAATTGTGTGTGTATGTAATTGTGTGTGTGTGTAATTGTGTGTGTGTATGTAATTGTGTGTGTGTGTATGTAATTGTGTGTGTGTGTATATGTAATTGTGTGTGTGTGTGTATGTAATTGTGTGTGTGTGTGTATGTAATTGTGTGTGTGTGTGTATGTAATTGTGTGTATGTAATTGTGTGTGTGTGTGTGTATGTGTGTGTGTATGTAATTGTGTGTGTATGTAATTGTGTGTGTGTATGTAATTGTGTGTGTGTATGTAATTGTGTGTGTGTGTATGTAATTGTGTGTGTGTGTGTATGTAATTGTGTGTGTGTGTATGTAATTGTGTGTGTGTGTGTATGTAATTGTGTGTGTGTGTATGTAATTGTGTGTGTGTGTGTATGTAATTGTGTGTGTGTGTGTATGTAATTGTGTGTGTGTGTGTATGTAATTGTGTGTGTGTAATTGTGTGTGTGTGTAATTGTGTGTGTATGTAATTGTGTGTGTGTGTAATTGTGTGTGTGTATGTAATTGTGTGTGTGTGTGTATGTAATTGTGTGTGTGTGTATATGTAATTGTGTGTGTGTGTGTGTATGTAATTGTGTGTGTGTGTATGTAATTGTGTGTGTGTGTGTATGTAATTGTGTGTGTGTATGTAATTGTGTGTGTGTGTGTATGTAATTGTGTGTGTGTGTGTATGTAATTGTGTGTGTGTGTGTATGTAATTGTGTGTGTGTGTGTATGTAATTGTGTGTGTGTGTGTATGTAATTGTGTGTGTGTGTGTATGTAATTGTGTGTGTGTGTGTATGTGTATGTAATTGTGTGTGTGTGTGTGTGTGTATGTAATTGTGTGTGTGTGTGTGTGTGTGTGTATGTAATTGTGTGTGTGTGTGTGTGTGTGTGTATGTAATTGTGTGTGTGTGTGTGTATGTAATTGTGTGTGTGTGTGTGTATGTAATTGTGTGTGTGTGTGTATGTAATTGTGTGTGTGTGTGTGTATGTAATTGTGTGTGTGTGTGTGTATGTAATTGTGTGTGTGTGTGTGTATGTAATTGTGTGTGTGTGTGTGTATGTAATTGTGTGTGTGTGTGTGTATGTAATTGTGTGTGTGTGTATGTAATTGTGTGTGTGTGTGTATGTAATTGTGTGTGTGTGTGTGTGTATGTAATTGTGTGTGTGTGTGTGTATGTAATTGTGTGTGTGTGTGTGTATGTAATTGTGTGTGTGTGTGTGTATGTAATTGTGTGTGTGTGTGTGTGTGTGTGTATGTAATTGTGTGTGTGTGTGTATGTAATTGTGTGTGTGTGTGTATGTAATTGTGTGTGTGTGTGTGTGTGTGTGTATGTAATTGTGTGTGTGTGTGTGTGTATGTAATTGTGTGTGTGTATGTAATTGTGTGTATGTGTATGTAATTGTGTGTATGTGTATGTAATTGTGTGTATGTGTATGTAATTGTGTGTGTGTGTGTGTGTGTGTGTAATTGTGTGTGTGTGTAATTGTGTGTGTGTGTAATTGTGTGTGTGTGTGTAATTGTGTGTGTGTAATTGTGTGTGTGTAATTGTGTGTATGTAATTGTGTGTGTGTAATTGTGTGTGTGTAATTGTGTGTGTGTAATTGTGTGTGTGTGTATGTAATTGTGTGTGTGTGTGTGTGTGTATGTAATTGTGTGTGTGTGTGTGTGTGTGTGTGTGTAATTGTGTGTGTGTGCGTGTGTGTAATTGTGTGTGTGTGCGTGTATGCGTGTGTGCGCAGGTTTTCATTATAACCAAGCAGAAGCCATATTTTATTCAACCTGTTTTGAGTTCACATTACCAGCCTGAAATGATGCTCAATTCTGTTTTTGTTTGTTTGTCTGTTTGTTTTTCCTCTATTGTGCCACAGATCTGTTTTTGAGAGCAGAATGAACACACACATGTTTTTTAGATCGGATCCAAGTCACTTTCATACTGTATGTAGTCCTAGATCGGATACATATTCGCCACATGGTCATGTGACCTAAAAAAAGAGAACTGATAGATTGGGATCCATGCGACTTTTCCATGCCTTTTGTCTTTTCGGACCGCTCGCGGATATCAGTCAGCACCAGTAGCACTGGGATTTCACTGCAGCACTAGCAATAGCTGATCAGCGAAGCATCTGTCTTTCTTCCATACTCTGGACTATAAGAAATACAGCATCCCATGCATATATATATTTTTTTTTTGTTGTTGTTGCTAAAATCGCTCCTAGTGATGTACTTTAACCCAAAAAATTCTCCATGTGCACAGACATGACATCTCATAGGACCGATGAATACTCATTAGAGTCAGATAAATGTCACCTGTACTGTACGTGACCCACCATGACGTGCAAATCCAATCTGACCAAAAAAATGAAAAAATCAGCATTGTGTGATGTGGCTCGTAATGTGAACATGGCTCAAGTTGAAAACAAGCATGCATTTGGATGCAAAGCATAAGATGTTTGGTGCAAGATATTCTTGGTGGTCTTGTCCCTGTGCACAGAAGGCGGTGGTACTTTTGAGTGTAACAGCATTAATATTTCATGTGTTTTCCGCAGGGGTGTTTGAGGAGGAAGAGTGTCTGAGTGGCATTTTCCTCCCATACCCGATTTATTATGCTGTGCATGATGGTGTATGATGCGCGATACAGCATGACTTGACTTGGGGGAGTTTCTTCAGCGCTACACTGTCAGTCGTACAAGTCATCGACAGGCTCCTAGAGGGAACTTTGTTGGAATTTTTCTATGTTTTGAACAGGAATGAGAAATGCGAATCTGTATGGGAATACACAACCGGATACCGCAGTGGGCAAAAAAATTGCTTGGCCGGGTCTGAGCCTCGTGACAGCAGAGGGGAAAGTTTTATCCAGTCAGCGATAAGTCATAAGAGGCGCACTGTATATTTATGTGCGTCACATGTGTAGGGAACAGATAACGTGGAGGAAAAATGAGTTCAGATAATAATTTTGTAGCGGTACCTCGGCCGAGATGATGTTGCTCATCTGGATGTTAATAGTTTACCAAATGGAACAGAAATGAAAAAGCCGAACTGTTAGGCTTTATGTTCACAAAGCAGTTTGTTCCAAAACTCAGGGCTGAAGGGCTAACGAGCACACTGTTTACGGCAAAGGAAAACCTCCATTTAACCTAATGCCACTGTAGCAGCCAAGAAGAGAAACAGTGTTTTTTTTTTTTCTTTTTCTTAAACATTGGTTTGCAGCCAGAAGAGTTCAGTTATAGAACACAAGAAGTACTGGGGTTAGAAATCTACCAGTAAGCTTTCAGGCAGGAAATTGCTTATACAGAGTAAAAGTTCAATATGAGGGCAGTAAGGGTGCAACGATGAATCTGCGTTATGGTCTAAAATCGATAATGGAATAGTTCATCAAAGTATTTTATTGTCGGAGTGTTCATAACATCCGCGCACTTGATCCTCGCACGAACTGTGAACGCTCTGATGTGTACAGTAGGTGTTTAGGCTTATTGGAGCGAAGTGAGTAATAGTGAAAACACCTCACGAGCAAAAAACTCCAAAGTGTGTGTCAACATTTCACTCTTAACTCGAGTAAAACAGCTGCTAGATTTAGAGGGAAAGACTCTGGCGTTGTGAAGGATGAGAGACAGGTTAGTGGGAAACGATTCACACCTGAATGTGAATGTGGATAATTACTGCCTGCGTGTTGCTGTGAGTCTGCTTGCACACGTATTCTCTCTCTCTTTCTCTGTTATGCTCTCTACTTTTCTCAGCTCACAGCAGCATGCACACACACACAAACACACACTAATTAGCCTGAATAATTTAGCCATATTCGCCTCAGGTGTGTGTGTCCTTTTCCCCACTTCACGTGACCCTGCCATTCACCACAGACTTTAAGGTGCGTTCCAATCGCAGGATGTTCAGCCATGTTAAGTGTGATTCCAAACCGCAGGGAGCGAACATTCAGTTCAAAGGGACTGCGAACGGTGGAGGGACCGAGTGAACAACAGGTCTTCACTTCACCGGAAAAGAGAATGAAAAATTTCCCATAAGGCATTGTGTCTCGCTGGAGCGTGGGAAAAAAATGGAGCTTGAAAAGGATTTATATATTTATTATCTTTATTATCAATATCACATATTAAAAGGACACAATAATTTACTTTTTAATTTAATCAAGAAATCTTTAGTATTATATAGGCTAGTAATCTGTAAAAAATTAATTAATCTCTGTACATCTTTAATCAATCATTATTATTATTCAGTAATTTATTTACAAGTTATACATGTTTCAATAGTGTTTTATAACTGTATCAGTTGTTGTTTCAATAAATAATCAATATTTAATGTCAACAGCAGCAGCGACAGGCTTCCGAGGTGCTTACGTTACCATGGTAACACACGGAGGAGTGTGTTCCAAATGGTGGAATGTTGTTAACGGAGTAGGGAGTAGTAGGGAGCACACGGCAGAAGTACACTCCGGAATGGAACGCAGCTTTTATCTCATTTTTCTGAACATTTCAACTTGACTCCCATAATGATCGTCCTTAAGCTTTAATTAATAGACATATTTTATTGCTGCTACTTTGCTTTTCCTTAGTTTTAGATTTTGTTTCATCTGGAAAGTTTATTAAAAGACATTTTCACTGATGGTTAATCTTTAGTATCTTGATTGTTAGTTAAACGTGTTATTGACGCGGCCACTATTTTTTCATGTTTAAGAATGGATTGATGTTCAAACCTTCCTAGTTAAGGACGTCAATCCTCATTCCTCACTGTAAAAGACAGCCTCGGCACATGGATGTCAAGGTGTTCTTCTTCAAATTTTTACTTGTTTTAAGGTTCCTGGTGTATTGGTTGTGTGACGAGCTGCATTTTTGTCTTATTTGCGGTAAAGCTGGTGAAAGATTTTATAAAGTAAGTAAGAACAGAGGTTAACTTGTTTCTTGGACGTTCCACAGCATTAATCATAACTATAAATAGGGTTGGGTATCGTTTGGGGTTTTTTCGCTATCCCGGTGCCAAATCGGATACTTTTAAACCGGTACCGGTGCCAAAACGGTGCCTGAACCGATACATTGCAAAAGCCACAAAATGATGGTGGATGACTCAAGAATAACTTTTTATTGAACAAAAAATTGAATGCTTAAATTTAACAATATATTAAAAGTTTATGTACTAGCTGGAAAGCCATAATTATAAACAGAATCCATGTTACATTAGTATTTTACAAATTGTTTGACCATTTGTTAGCATGAATGCAAGATTTGCGTTTTGCAGTTAACATTACATTAGCCTACTACTAACCTGCAGAAGGGCTGCTGACGTCATCATAATCGGTGGACTCCTTTTTGCTACGGTTGGTATGACTGGGGCTGGGCTCATCCACACCTATAGTGCCAGCTGTTGTCTGTAAGCCGTCAAACACGGTGCATTCCTCTGCTTTTAACTTTATTCCGTGTGCCCTCAAATGTTTCATTAGATTTGACGTGTTTCCCCCTTTACACGCGACTGCTGTAAAACATTTACTGCACGTCGCGGTCTCGGAATATTTTCTTGTGAAATATAGCCACACTTTCGAACGTTTAGTTTTAGGCATTTTAACGAACGTTAATTTAGCAAGTTAAGATAGCGGTAGATCACCTGCTGACGTCAGAGCGAGTGGAACGTTAGTTGCTGCATTCACGCGATGGTCTCAGATGGTCTCATTTCCCGATGATTTGTGCTTTTTATTTTTTATCTAATCTAATAAACTTTTAATCCACAAAAATATAATGTACAGTAACATTACTGCAACAATGTTTTGGATATGTGTTATCAAAGCTTTCCGAAGTCTTCAAGATTTTTCTAATTAAGGAAATAATTAATTTTTCCGATCATTTCTGACACCCCATGAATGCTGTATTTAAATTTTACTAGCGATCATGTGTGTTGATGAATCTAATGCTTATTACAACTGTGTCATCATCATAGCCCCAGAGAACAAATGTATTAATCGACAGTTCAGGCATTTAAGTGGCACCAAAATTCACGTTCTGTTTCGGTCCGGTACATACCGGTTATCTAGGTACCGGTGCCGTATTAGCACCGGTTTTCGGTACCCAACCCTAACTATAAATAGATGTGTTGGCAAATTGCTGAGGTATAATCGAAATAAAACAATTTTGACGCATCCTACTGGAAAATACTGCTCTCTGAAGTAATACAAGCAATTCATACCACCGATTATTTGATATAAACGTTTTTAACCTCTTTCCATCATCACCATGTGTGTGTGTGCTTGTGTTGTGGCATTTTGTGAAGAGGATTAGGATGCCTGTGAAGAACTTTCTATTTCTTTATTCCGTCTTTGCTCTTCCCTTTGCAGTGTGTAATGAAGTAGAGTTACTCCTGATACAGAACTCATAGCCTGCTGTAATGATGTAGTTGTCAAACCTCTGGTTTTTTGTTCTATAGGGTCAGTACACAGCTGAGCAATTAGTCTTCCCCGTGTTACCAAGAACACTTGTATGAAAGTGCTCTTCCTGTTGACTTCTTTATGCCTTCTATTCAGCTTCCAGCTTTATTGCGTGTATTTGAATTGCATAGTCATTTGTCAACAAAAGTCAACAAATTTTGCTCAGGTTAGTGTGAGACAGCACTGATCCTGGATCAGCATTCAGGATCTGATTTTCTTATGGATGTTGCACATTGATTATTATACTAGACTGATGCTGATCTAGGATCGGTTCTGCATACTAATCTTGGTTACACTTGATAAAATCAGGAAATGAGTACTGACTTAAGATCAGTTATGCATAGTAGTATTGATGCATCACACCCAAGACAATCAGGAAACGAGCGACTGACTGACTTGGTTCTGTAATGTCCCAAAATGAAAGCATGTTGACCTGGGATCAGTTCTTTATACAAATCATGGTGTCTCACATGCCATAATTAGCCTGACAAACTGCCCTGAGATCAGAATTTATTATTAGGTTCTAAATAAGGCAGAGCCATAATAGCATGCAGAACTGATCCCTGATCAGCATTTCATCATACATTTCCAAACATTATTAAATATATAGGCTAATCATTCATATATGAAATTAGGGTTGCCCTAATCAGTATTAAAAACTGATCCTGAATCAGCCATTCATTTCCTCTGCTTCATATTTGTGCGCAGACGTTATCAGTATGCAGAGCTGATCTTGGATCACAGTTAATTGTCAGCTTTTGTCAGATTTTGTCATATGTATCTATGATGCTTTAATGTGGTGCATCCTTGTACAACATACAGTAGATGCGATACGAGTGGCATCAGGGCATTCATATCTCCACTTTTTCAGGCTGTGAAAGAATTAATCCAGGTTAAGGATTCGGATAGGGACATTTGCATGTTGAGATTCTTGTGAAACAGACTTGAAGGAAGCGTTGCCGAACATGGTGGGGTAAATGCTTTACGCTCTAGTGAAGATGACTTGCAGCTGTCAGAAAGGAAAAGGATGAGAAGGACAAAGAGCAAGGGGAAGTGAAGGAGCATGTTCGAAGTGCTAAAGGAAGCTTGGTTTCCGTTCTGCCAAAGAAATCCACGGACACCAGTTTATACCCTGATTATAATTTGACATTGTCCATTTGCAGTCCCTTCCAGTAGATTTACTTGTTATCCACTCTAATGCTATACACCATATGTCCCGTCTTTCTCTTCTCCATCTTTGTCTGGACAATATATGGCCAGAATTTGAATAGTACTTCACATCCCTCGGGTTTTCTATCACAATAGGGACATTGGCAGTCCGCTTTCTTAATGAGGCAGCTCCAGCTGTGGCAATAACACCTTCTGCTTGCAGATTTATTTGTTGACTTCTTTCTTGCAGCATATTTCAGCACCGACAATCTGCTGTGTGTTCAGCGTCAGCTGTGGTGATGGAAATATGACCATTGTTGTGAAAGACCTTTGTGTGCGTGTGCGTACCGCGTGAAGAAGGCAGTGGGCAGGACATGAGGGTTTGTATATGGATGGGGAGACCACCACTCCTGTCTTAACCCTTTTCCTTTTTTGTACTCCACTGTTAATGTGAATGGCTGCTTTGGGGAAGGCCCTTCGACTTCCTCTTCCTCCTCCTGCTGTCCTGGAGCTGAAATGCAGTCCTTTCTGGTGTGGAAACCCAAAAGCGTCTCATTAGAACGGGCTTTTTTTTTTTTTTTTACTTCAGTTTAGAGGCTACTTTATCCCAGCTGTAGTTGTGTTTCAGTATTTATGTTCCGTTAATTCAAAAGCTTTCCTCAGAATAAGGTGGAATCGCAGGAATAAAGATGGTTTGCCTTTTGGTGGTTAGAGTTTTCTCTAGTCTGAGACACGGATGTTAATGTGTGGTGACAGAAGGTCTGAGCAGATTCCAGACTGAAATGTAGCCAGTCTGGTATTTCCATCGTGTCAGAGGGATAGTCGTATCAGTCTCTAAACGGCTCGGCTGAATGCTATCTCTGCTTTCCAGGAATGCAGGCCTGAAACGTGCTCTTGGCTTCTCTGTGCTTCTCTTGAATGGGCGTCAAACACAGGGAGATCCCCTGCTGATAAAGCACCGAGATCGGCTTTATACCGAATTCCACCCCCTCCGCGTCCTCCTCTGCGTCCCCCGCCTCTGGATCTCTAACGCTGGACTTCTGATCCTAATCACCTCACTCATCGTATATGTACTAGAGTTGTTACAGTGCTTTTGTTAACGGCCACGCTAAGGACTTTAAAAAAATATTTTTAGCACTTTACTGTACATGGCAAACATTTTAACAGCTGAAAATGGCGAAAATTTTGACTTGAGATTTTAGATGTTTTAGCTCAAAAAGTAAAATCCTATTTTGCGGCAAAATATTTGAGCCTGCTCAGGATGTCACATCAAATTCAAATTTTTATTTGTCACATACACAATCCTACACAGTACGATATGCAGTGAAATGCTTAGGCAACTGCCCTGACCTAAGAGAATAAAATTAAATAAAATATAAAATATAGAATATAAAATGTAAAATGTAAGAATATAAAATATAAAATTTATTTTATAAACATGCCACACATCTTTGTGTGTGGGTGTTTTTTATTTATTTATTTATTTTTTGTCATTTGTTTAATTTATGGTCAGTTGTGTTTTTGTGTAATGAAAGTGTGTTTGTGTTTTAATTATTAGGATATCAGAATTCTTCCATTAATTTCAGACTGATATCAAAGCTAAAGATTTAACAGCATGTCTTACCGTGCATGTTCGTGATTATTATAATGATAATAATAATAATCAAAACTGCTCTTGGCTTTTTATTTTTAGGTCCTTAGTGCCCTTGTTTTGATTTTAAATTAACATGCACTTGTTCAGCGCAGTTATTTAAAAAAATTGAGTCAACAGCCACATCAACATTTAATCCGGGAATATCACCAAGTCTCTTAAAAAAAAAACATCACATTTGCAATATGCAAAGTTAACGTCTGACAAAAGGAGCAAACCTCATTCGCTGGTTAAGAAAAAAAACACATGAATAGTCTGAAGTTGCATTTTAGATCATCAATTCGGCCTGTATGAGAGCCCCTCGATGCAAGTTAAAAAGTGGGAATCGTTTGCTGTTTAGTCGAGCATAGGTTATTCTATTGGTTTCTGTTTCATTATAATCTTTCTGAAATAATAAGAGGAATATGTTGCCTTCCAATAAATAAAAGTTTTAAATTCATGATCATTTCTTTGATCTTAATTGTATATATGCACTGTGGTTTAGAATAGCAATAATATTTTTTTTTTTTTTTTTTTTAAATCCCGATAACCCAATCTAATTCCAGTGACCGGACCCTAAAACCCTGATCGGACCGCCCCTATTGCTAATTGTTGTGAGAATTAAATAAAGGTGTAGGCTGCATTTTGTTACACCCGGCTCCAGACACACGCCTCTGTTCAGAGTTAAGGACAGAGGTGTGTCTACATCAGTGCTGGTAAGTGATTGATTGTGCTTCAGGGCACTAGGGTGAGTCCACAGCATTATGTCAGCATCTGCACTCTTCACAGCCTTTGTGAACTAATCCGAGGAAGCAGAGGAGTGTTTATTGGGCACGATGCCATACTGGTCAGAGAGGCAGATGCAGGGCCGTGAACAGGGTCAGGCCTGATTTGCGGCCTGGTTTGCTTCGGTAAACAGCCATGGGACAGACTGAATGGGAAATGAGAGGAAGATTTGCATATTAATGAGCTTCGGTTGAGCTCCTCTGACCCCTCCTTTTCTCTCGCTCTCTCTCCCTCTCTCCTCTTCTCGCTGCAGTTGCCACAGAGAAGCTGTGGAATACACACAGGCGTGGGTCTATATCTCTCCATTTCTCTCTCTTTCACCAGATGCTGCACAACGTATCCTCTCGTTCTTTCCTCTGGCCACGGTGTTCTTTTCTCGTCTCTGTGATTTAAGACCGCGTCCTTTTAAGCCGACTTTTAACTAGGCTCACTGCGGCCTTATTCCTCGGTTGAGGGTCAGTTCTCAGGCCTGGACTCTGGCAGCCAGGTTGGCATTAGTATCCAGTGGCAGACCGAATTGGACCGGATCATCGGCTCCACCCAGGACCGGAATCTCGCTGTTATTTCCTTGCTGGATCTGTATTCTCGAAAGGACCATGAGCCTCTGTCGTGCGTAACCGGAGTGGGGGAACGCCAGAGCCGGGGGCCTGGGGTCCTATGCTGGTGTATGTAAACGGCGGCTGCTGGACGGCCGCTCGCATGCGGGTAGAGATGAACCACTGCATTCCCTTCCCGATGTGCCTGGCTGGAGGTAGTCGTCTTCCCGCCTGTTTATATACAGTAGATTGTCCTTTTGTTTTCTTCTGTGTCTAAATCTCTAACTCTTCCTCCTCTGCTCTGCGGTGTTGTAGTGTTATTTTGACACATGAGTTATAGCCTCTTTATATTTATTATATGCAAATGTGTGTAAAAGTTGAATGGTTGAAAGCTGTTGACTGATAGTTAACCTGTTGATCAGCTCAATAGTTCGTCGGAAATTAGACATGAGGTGACCCATCAGCCCCTGGGCCACCAGGAGACAGTTTGACATTTTTGTCCCCAAATCAGTCAGTATATTAAATAAACATTTTTGAGATTCAGTAATTAAGTTCAGTGCCAAAACAAATACCAGCATTCAGTCTTAATTAAGACTTGCCCTTTACACAGAGTTAGTCAGGTTTGTCGTTCACACATTTCTCGTTCCAAGCCTTTGGTTTATCATCTCCAGCAGAGATTTATCAAACTGCACATTTATTCATATTAAATTATTTTGCTTTATCTAATCGGCTGTGATGTGATTGAACCCGGCCGACATCGTTATCCGTTTCCGTTTTTCGAGATTTTATTCATGAACAACAATACCGGCTTATAATTAAAGCAGAATAATTGGGACAAATAACAGTAATCAGTATTTAGCCAAGTAATCCCAGTTGTACCTCGATCCATTATGCTACTGATCGGTAAAATCTGATCTTTTCTTAATAATGCCGTTAACATTATTTATGTGGACTAAAGCACAAAATGTTTTTCACCTCTGAAGGAAAGTCACACTGCCGCAGATCATTATTCTGAACGGCATTGCAAAGTGTAGGGAAATTCAGTGTGCCCTCGCACACACAGGGGGTGGGTGTGTGTCTGTGAAAGACGTCACTCTCGCATCCACTCGGCATGTTTTTGTCTGTGTGCTGGCTTTGCGTCAGCAGCTGCCTCAGTGGCCATCAATCTCGCCAACAGTACCAAGCAGCTTTATCTGACACACATTCTCACTAATTAAATCCTCTTTTCTTTCAGTGCGAATGCTGTAACTGTGCAAGATTAATGAGGTTTAGATTGTGAGAACATTTATTATTAATTTGATGCAAAGTTTAAAACTAGCTATGGTATGCGTAAAATTAGGTTAAAAATATTTGATGGAATATTTCATTTGCTTCTGCTGCTTCCTTTGGAAGGACTTTAAGCTATAACAATTAGGAGTAAAATAGGAATAAATGCGTTCACATTGATTCCGTTTGCACATGAAGTACTTTAACCATCATCAAATAAATAGAGATAAATAGTTACTTAAAATAAGGGAATGAAGTAAAGGAAATATGAGACGTGCATACAAATTAACCCAAAACGTGCAGATGAATTATATCTTAAAAAATACATGGGATAAAATGGAAAAAAAAATAAAAATACAAGGGAACCAGGTGCATCTTGTGCACATGCAGTAGTTTTTCAAGTGCATTTTTTTCATTTACTATCTAGCGCAATGGTGTTTGCATCAAGGATCTGATCCGTTTGCATACGTTTTGTTTGGTTTTCATCTCATCAGTCAATAAAAAAAATTTATATATACACACACATCCTACATAATGTATATATATCGTACATTTTAGAACAATACTTTTTCCCTTTTTCAAAGCTGTTAAATATCTTGTATGGAATTACAGAATTAAGTAACAATGAAAGCAAAACAGATCAAGCACCATGAGTACAGGTTCGATTCCCGGCCAGGTTCGATTCCCGTCTCTGCGTGCATAGAGTTTGCATGTTCTCCCCGTGCTTGGTGGGTTTCCTCTGGGTATTCCGGTTTCCTCCCACAGGACAAAGACCTGTAGGTTAGGTTAACTGGCGTTCCCAAATTGGCCATAGTGTGTCGATGAGTGTGTGAGTGTGTGTGTGCCCTGTGATGGATTGGTACCCCGCCTTGTGCCCTAAGTCTCCTGGGATAGGCTCCAGGCCCCCTGTGACCCTGCATACAGGATTAAGCGGTACAGATGATGAGTGAGTAAGTGTGTGTCTTGAATATTTCAAAGAACTTCGAATTCAAAAGAAAACTACACTAATAGTTGTATGAGATGCATGTTGCACTGATGAACACTGATTTATTTTTTAAATCTGGTTCCTCTATATGTTTCATCTTTAGGTTTTTCCTTATCACTCTCCCCCAACATGTTCAATAGGGATCTAAATCTGTAGCCAGATTTCTGTAAATCTGCTTTGTGATGATGTTTGTTGTATCTGTATAGTGCTGATAACAGTTGTACTGGATTTTTCTCGCTTGATTAACTCTGTTCAGCTTGAGGAATATACAGAAAGTGGTTTTATTCTCAAACAGCCTGTATTTGCAGTACCTCGGTTATTTGTTTGATATACGGCATCAGAAACGGCGCGTGAGGGCCATGGTTTTTGATCTCGGTAGTATCTTTGAAGCGTTTATGAATATTTAAGCAGCATCCCGCTGTTAGCGAGCAGCATGGACATGCTTAAAGGTCTGGCTGGAGGACATGAGTGTTGCTTGGAGATCTGAGTGGAGCACTGACCCGAGACGCCTTATTGCCAAAGGAGATCGGTCTGATCGAGCTGCGCGTCGGCGGCTTGAAGCAGATGTTCAGATTGCACATGTGGGTAATTTACGCTTGGTTGCATTTGGTTCAGGGTTAACTGTATTGTATGTCTGTGTGTTGCAGCATTACTAATCGTAACCATTGTCCCAACAATTACTTTGATTATCATTTTAAAGGATTTGTGTTTTAACTGCCTGTCTCACTGCCACGCTATGTTTCAAGTTCTCTATGTTAATAAATGATCAAGAAGCAGAGCTCATGTATTGCTGCTCATGCAGCGCTGCTTACATAACCACCTTATGTAAAGGTCCTTTTTTAAATGAGCTTGTTACCTTCTAGCCCTGATCATATACTGTACATGTCTTGACCTCCTTAAGCAAACCCACATAATATGATAAAATGTTTTTACTGTTCATGATGATGTATTTATTGATATTATTCTCAGAAACAGTTTCAGGTCAGGTTGTGTTCAGATCAATGACTAATATGTTATTACTAATTTTTATTTATTTTTATTTTTTTTGGAAACTAATGCTTATTCATTGATGACGTTACACATTTGACATGCGTTAATCATGTTCATGGCATGAACTCAAGAATTTTGCTTTTAAGTATGATTGTACACATCTTGCTAAAAGCTTTGAGCTCATTCAGATGTGCGCAGATTTTAAATGTCATTCTCCGAGCTTGCTAATTGGCGTAAAAGCACTGAGCTGGCTGCCTTCAGTGATGTTAAAGGACACTTTATCTGTCAAGACTTCCCCACTGTTCTGTCTTCCTGTGTGCTTCCGCTGAATCAATGTCAAGCTCCAGGAAATCCTTATCAGTATACCAGACTCGGATCACATGACTTACAGCCACCGCGGTCCGCACTTATTGTCATTTTCCCACATGTTTCAGTGTTGTCGTACCGCTCCCGATGTTGCCGCACGCTGACAGGCTTACTGTTCAGCTTCCTGCCTCACACCGTGAGCGTCTGGGATATTAATAACTCTCTTGTCTGCCGTTCTTCTTGTTTATCTTTTTTTTTCATACCACCGGATCTATCAGCATGGAGAAAGTGTCCTTGCAAATAAAGCAAATGGGATTTCATGTTAAACCCGAGCACAAGCCCCGTTTCCCTCCCAGTGCAATTTAGAGGCTTTACACCGTTGCCTTAAAGGCCGAACAACAACAACGAGAAGAACAACAGGGTGAACTTGCATAGTAATAATTTTATGTAATTTTTATGTATGATCAAAAACAAATATTTTAAATAATACTTTCCGTATGTTATTGTTAATTTAAGCATTGCTACAGTACAAAAGATTTTATGTATTTTACTTTTGTATTTTTTTTGTTTTTGTTTTAATTATTGTCCTGAATTTAAATGCAGTTTTCAGATAGTTCAACCTTCATTGAATGCATCCGCTGTGTGATCTTCATACAGTATTTACATGCACAAGCCATAGCTTTTGTTATGGGTCAGGTTTCGAATCAGAATCAATTGATATATATATATATTTTTTTATTTTCCCCCGATTTTCTCCCTAATTTAGTCGTGTCCAATTCCTCCCCGTCACTAGGGGGCTCCCACATTAAGGCTACTACTACCACTCAGCCGGGAGGGCCGAAGACTATCACGTGTTTCCTCCGAACCACGTGACGCCAGCCGACCGCATCTTTTCGAACTGCTCGCTCGCGCACCGTTGGGGGTGGCGTAACACACTCGGAGGACAGCGCTATCCGCTCCCTCCGTTGCGCGAGCTCACAGACGCCCCTGATTGGCTGTAGAGCCGTGATTAATGTGGGAGCACTATGTACCTCTCATCCCTCCCCTCTGAGAGAGCTCGGCCAATCAGCTCTCTCTAGACCTCCAGCTGCGAGAGGTTACAGCATCACCCGGGATTCGAACTAGCGATCTCCGGATGATAGGGCGAGCGCTTTAACCACTGCGCCACTCGGATTGATATTTTAGGTAAACTTGCAAATGTTAAATGCTGTCAAAGTGAAGAATTTCTTAAATATGCATACTGTACCAGAGTTAATGCAGGAAATACAAACCCACTTGCATTTTCCTCAAATACTTGAATATGCACGAATGATTGATTCTTTTCGAACGAGTCTTTAACGTGACTCAGAAGAACGTGTTTAGTCGTAGAGAGTGATCCGTTCATTTTCTACTGGGCGCGCATGCACAAAGCATTGCGAAACCTCCGTAGGTTATGTACAGGAAACAGAAATGAGTAGTCACCTTCGAGTCTTGTGGTCGATATCGTTCGTTCTTTTGTCTGTGACTCGCATAGACGCTATGCAGTGCAGTACACAGGAAGCAGAATTCAGTAGAATTTGAGTGGTTCTTCTCTTGAATCTTTTGGTCTTCTAGAATCTTTTGTTCTTTTGTCACATGACTCTCATAGACTCTATTGGCGTTTATAAGAGTCACATGACAAAAGAATGAACAATTCAGACTAGAAGATATGACAGCTGCTCATTCTGTTTATCATCATATGCCAGCTGCATTGTAATATTTTCATTACTGGAACTATAGCCAAAATTTGTGTATGTAGACAAGTTGGGCATCTGTTTATTGAAATTTTTATTTTATTTCTGATCTAAAGAACGAAATGAACTAAATGACTCAAAAAAGATCCATTCATTTTGATGAACGGGATTCAAAGAACCGGGCGAAGCGAAGCTTTTCCTTTGCATGAAATATGACATTATAAAAAATCTACCACACAAGTTACACAGCATTTCATTGCATATTAGACACGTTTAGTCTCTATCATTTTTAAACTTGTAAGAAATATATCTGACAAATTTGAGACAAAACAGTCAATTAACTTTAGTGCTTTTGATTAAAAGCAAATCTGCAGTAACATTTTAATATTTCCACATTATAACACCTGTCCAACATTTAACCCACAAAAGACAGCATACAGTGTTTCCTCCCAGCATACACAACTCCTATATGCTGTGATGTTAAAGGGCAACATAAAACAGCACGTGATGTTACTTGTTACTTAGTGTTAGAGATAGAAAATGATTATGTGACTTCCAAAACCAAGTCTGGTCACATGAAGAGGTGAGTGCTTTCAATTCGGGCTGTTTTTGATCCCAGGAACCAGAATTTCTGATGCATCTGAAGGCCGAGGTCTGAGGTTTGCTGTAATTGATCATACAGAATATGTGAGGGTGATGCATGAACATAGTGAAACTTCTCACAGTACTTCCTCATTTAGTACAAGAGTGAGAAAATTGATTGTGTGGTCTGTAGAGTAGACCCAGTGTTAACACATATAGTGTATTAAATTTGCAGGAAATTGTAACATATTGTGTATAAATATTACCTACTTCGAATTCAGCCATATGTATTTTTTACATACAGTGTTGGTTATATAGAGGGCTGTTTTAGCTTTGAATGATATTGACATTAAATCAAGATTCACGGATTAGAATAACTTAACTCCAGTGTAAATGTTTACACAGATGCTGATCCGTAAAGAGGTGTGTTTACATGCTCAAAGCACTCAGTCAAAAAAAGGACAAACGAAATGTTGTAAAGTCCTTAAACTGCTGGAAATATAACAAGAAGAGCTTCCCAAGGTTATTTAATCATTTTTTATTTTTTTGATAAACCTCGCCTTCTGTATTATGATTGGTTACAAGAAATCAGTCTCATCTATGATTGGGTAGATCCCCACTTCACTTACTACGCGTGAAATGGCGAGCCAATCAGTGCTCGTACCTCAGCCAGAGACCCAGTGAATAAAAGTAAAGACTGAGTTTACTGATCAGGAACAGGAGCTCAATTTCCTTCCCCGCAACTCATCGTATCACTTAATGTTACCCCCACGTGGGGCAAACATGCTCAGGAAAAATATATGTATTCCACAAATATGGGAACAGTCAGATCAAGTGTTCACATGGCTAATATTTCCCTACTGAATGCATTATCACCAGCCTACTCATTCCAATTGGAAATCCGTTTAGATTGAGGTGTTTACATCATGCATGTTTATTCCCATTGGGCTAGTATTCCCATTATTATTACTACTGTGGTATAGGCGGAGTACCACCGTCCGGACCATGCTGTTATACAGAAATAGTCGGTTCGTTCCTTCTCAGTCGATCCATCCCCGGCCTAAAAATACCATCCGTAAATAAAAACGTCCCCCAACAGAAATCTTCAATCACAAACCACAAACCAAATCACAAACCATCTGCGGTTTGGAAAGAAATTCAACAAATCTGTCATGACGGCAGGCCTGATTGCGTCGCAGCGCTCGCTTCCTGACGATCGGACGAGCCAAACTCCTCCAGTTTGTGGCTGTTTTGACTGAAGAGAGGGTGTGTAAATAAACTGCGGAGTACGTCTGACTCACGATAACGATCATTCCAAATCACACAGCTGAATTTTTTGATTTACTACCCTCGGTTTTTGAATGAAACTGTTCCTAAACTATTTCCAACATGTTGGAGAATGTGATAACGCAGTGGCCTGGAAATGCCGGTTGTGAAAGTGCCGACTCGGTTATGTAGCTGAAGGCCAGGTGATGAGTCCAGACATGAGATGAAGCGCTGTTTAATCGCGCTCATGAGTCACGCGGGCAGCCTGCTTCAGCGACACGTACCGGATGTGGGGCTGCGTCAGACACTAGGGGTGTGTGTGTGTGCGCGTGTGTGTGTGTCCGTCCAGACGAGGATGTTCGGAGTATTCCGTCTTTCTCTCGTCTGTTCGAACATGGCTGCGTGTTTGTGTCTCAATATGAGACCGGAGCGGTCTTCGTCCTTGATGTTTCTGCTTAAAGGTAGGAGAGCAGCTTAAATATTTAAAAAAATTGATAAAATGTTCTATGTAAGGTTCATTTGTAAGGTTGATGTGTTGTGGGAGTGTTTCTTTACAGCGTGTGCTGATCATGGTGAACTACAGTGTAACTGACGTGATGCAGGAGTAGCTTAGCGGTTAAGACATTGGACTACTGACTACGAGGTCAAACCCTTGGTTGGCTGTTGGGGCTTTGAGCAAGGGGCCTTAACTACTTTGACGTATAACGAGACAAATATATATAAATAAGCCGCTCTGGATAAGGGTCATCGTAAACGTAAAATGATCACAGCAACGTTTGTATGCGTAAGAGGGTTAAAAAAAGAGACTGGTTACGGAAGGTGGGGAAATGTATTTATTTATTTATTCATTTATTTTAAAAGTAGATGCTACATTATTATGATGTTATATTGTGATTGTCATTATTCCTTCACTGCCTTGTGTTTTATCACTATGTATTGTTCCAGATTTGTGATTATTTACCTACTGTACATTGCACAAGAGTGTGTGTGTGTGTGTGTGTGTGTGTGTATAAAAGTATATAGCTTTTCCTTTGAAACAAGAATCCAAAATGTTCAAGCTTATGCCTCATGCTGATGCTCTGTACTGTCAAGTGGCACTGCAGTAGGATGTCTGTGTGTGTGGTGTTGTTCCATACCAGAGGAAGTTTGTACCATAAAAGATAAACAGGGTGTATTGGGTCTCAGATGAGACGTCTACGTGTGTGTGTGTGTGTGTGTGTGTGTGTGTGTGTGTGTGTGTGTGTGTGTGTGTGATGGGTGGTGTGGTCTTGCTGCCCCATGGGAAAGCATTCCATCCCTTCTTCATTCAAAGTAATGACATGAGATCGCAAGATCATGTATATCACAGTGCACATTAATAAACAAAACATTACGGTTTAAATCGGTCTAAAGTGTCGTATGGTGATAAGGGGTAGCACGTAATGTGCTGCACAGTATAGAACTATTCAGACAGGAAATAGGTGCAGTACTGTGCAGACAGCCTCAGGCATTCTGTGTGTTTTATTAGAAACTTTTGTAATAGATTTTTTTTTATTACTTTATTATTGTGTTAGTACAAAAATATATTTATAATTTTCAAATATCAGATATTCCACTGTTTACTGAGCGTTATAGCTTTTTTTAAAGGCCTCCCTGCTTTGCAGCATTTACATGTGTGTGCCAAAGGCTTTTGCACAGTACTGTAACATAACCAGCTTCATCTATCTGTTGAAATGATGGTTGCCCGTCCTTTAGACATATCCCACATTTACCTGAGTGTTCCTTTACTTAGACACCAGTGACCATGATGGTTAAAATTTGCTATATGAACAAAACAGGACTAGCAGGACTTTAAAAAATAATAATAATTTAGAATTTAAAGAGGTGTGCGTCTTAAAGTTTTCCTCCATCATGATGTCGCACCATGTTTCTCACAAAGCTGTGTGCTCGGGGTTTCATTCTTAATTCATTGGATAAAATTCTGTCAAATCCCACACGAGCATGTGATGTGTAGAGCGCCAGACTTTCCATTCAGAGAAAATAAACAGTGCTAAGATGGGTCGTTTTTAAAGCGTCACTAAACTGTAATGCAGCACACAGTGTTTTAGCACCATGGACAGCTTTTTGGATAGCCAATTCGCCTGCCTCTCGAGATCCACTTCATCACTGACGCAGCCTGTACTGTCAAGTGGCATTGACTACACTCATACAGGCTATTATGCCTGTGTACTGCCAAGAAAGCTTGAGGATGCTCTCTCAGTTTTATCTTAGCAGCTGTACCTAGGCACAGGTATCTGATATCTCAGAGGTTTTTACGGTACGAAGACTTTCTCGATTAGGCGGCACGGTGTAGTGTGGTTGGCACTGTCGACTTGCACCGCCAGGGTCGAGGTTTGAATCTCGTCTCTGTGCGCATGGAGTTTGCATGTTCTCCTCGTGCATGGTGGGTTACCTCCGGGTACTTCGGTTTCCTCCCACAGTCCACAGACATGTGTATTGGGTTAATTGGCGTTCCCAAATTGGCCATAGTGTGTGAATGAATGTGTGAGTATCTCTGTGTACTCTGCGATGGATTGGCACCCGGTCCAGGGTGTACCCCGCCTTGTGCCCTAAGTCTCCTGGGATAGGCTCCAGGCCCCCGTGACCCTGAATACAGGATTAAGCGGTATAGACGATGAGTGAGTGAGACTTTCTCGATTATTGTTAACGATAAATTTAGTGCCGTTATACAGCTGTTACTGAAAATGTATAACAAGAATCAGAAGTGCATGGACTACACTTTTTGTAGTGTATAAAATCAGACATTTCCCAGACACTTCCAGTAATCCTCCTTTCGGCATATATATGTATATACGGCTCTGAGATTATGTTATGGATCGTGCCTTCACAGGCATATCGATGAATTATTCTCTCCTACTCTGTGAAAAACTTGTACTCCGAACATGTTACGCAAAGTGAGTGGTTTAGGAGCATGTAAATTAAAATGCAAAGTAGCTTATAGTAAGGAAAGGTTTTAAATATTGTTTAGTCTGAAATGGTAATGATGCCATTAATAATAAGCACAGAAATCAACTTGTGGGTAAAACTGTGTGTTTGTTGTCTCTCTCTCTCTCTTTTGAACAGAATATGACAGACACCTAGCGTACAGTAAAGGCATGGCGACGGCGTATCTGGAGCCCAGCCTGAGCCACGGCGTGGGCGGGGGGGTCAAGTCTCGGCTCAGCGGGGGAACGGAGCGCTCCGTCCCCGCCCCAGACCGCGTCCTCAAGGTCATCCATCACTTTGAGAGCAAGAGCGAACACAGCGAGCACAGCACATGGTGCAGCAATATCCGCCACGGAGATGCCACAGACGTCCGGGTAAGAGATGGCCTCATACGTTAGTGAGTGGAAAATCTACAAACGAGATTTTTACATTTACTTGTAAACATTCCGATGCTGCGTTCACAAAATTGGCAAGACAAAGTATTGCATATTGTTCTTATTTAACTGTGCACAGTGCATCCGGGTTGCCCTTTTTATTTTAACTTAAGATGGCATTGGACAAACATTGGAATAGTATGGATTAGAAATAATGTGAAATGCAACTTAATGGTATGGTTAGAGTGCAGTGGACTTGAATCACCAGGGACCACATGATACTGTATTATCACGATATGATTCCTTATAGTATTAATTTTTTTAATGGAGTACAGTTTTTAAAACTGGCCATCCATCATAATCGTTATTTCTAAAGAAACAGCAAGTGATTCCCTGCTACCATGCGAAATTCCAGTGTGTCAATAGTTTAGAGTGCTCCGCCTGTAAGATTATAAAGAAACAGCTACACTATGTTTCTACCATTTCAAATCAAATTCCTTCAAAGTCTCAAAACTCGGTCACGCAGCGTCTAAAGTCGGCAAGTGGCTTCTGATTGTGTAACGTTCTAATGTGCGTTTCTGTTGCACCCCTCGGACACTTGTGCGCTCAGCACAAAATCGCTCAACTTCCGGACAATCGCAGGTTCAAATTTTTTAAGTAATTACAAGCTAGTGTAACACGTGCTCATGTGTGTATCGATGCTACAGTATACTCCCTGCTGTCCAGGTTAACGAACGTGGCAGAACCCTTCTGAAGCTCTAAGACCTTGAGCCACTATCCCAGAAACTCTCCCCAAATCCCAGGATCTTGAAGTATTGAATTGATTCAGCCACTCAGTTTCCTGGCTCTGTAATAGCAAATCAAGTCTGTTTTGGAGCAGATGCTCTATTGATCAGTGGGCTTTCCATCTGCTGGGCGGATTAACATCTTGTTCCTCTTCCTGTGACAGTCCCTGATGGATTCTCACATGTCTCGTATTCATCCGAGCTTTAATCAGCGCCTGTAATCACACACTGCCACGTCCGCACAGTGTGTAAGCAACCCGTGGGGTTTTATCACCCTTGAAGATCTGCATATTTCACTGTTTATTTAAGCCTCGAAGTGAACCTAATAGTCTGGCGGCTTCGCTGTAAGCAGGAAACGGAGTTGATTAGATGAGCACAGGGAGTAATCTGCTTCCTGTAGTCATGCTCGTCTGAAAGAGCACAGCTCAGGTTATCTCCTAAGCTTGAACGCTTATGCGCAGGTTGTCAGTGATAATTCGCGCAACGTGGCTAGGTTATTAGCTGGACTCGGCCTTAAATCTATTATATGGCTCCAGTTTTAGCCTCATGCATTCCGACTCTTGATCAAAACTCCACTGTGAGATGTGTATGTTTAAGAGTTTTAGGATCCACACTTGATGTTAAAACGATGCGTTCTTGGAATCGACCCTGAAAGCAGTCTGATGTGAAGTGATTAACTCACACATGGACACATTTCGGGAGAGCTGTCAGAAAACGTAGGAGCCGTAGAAAATCTCAACCGGAAAATAAACAAAACTCACTGCTGCTCGCTTTAATAAGCAGCGTCCTCCACCAGGCAGCACATCAGAGCCAAAAGGCCGTCCAAGTCGACCTGTAATGTTTAGCCATTTCATACACAGTGATGTCAAACACACTGATTGGCTCTGTTTTTCTTTAAAACCCAACATCTGTGCGATGATGTAACGATCTGCCTGTTAAATCAGAAATCCTGTCTGCTCTAAAATCCTGATGTCTGCACACGAAACAGACCTTCCAGCAGCGCAAGTTTGTTTAATCAGCTGCGGACTGGGGTTGCACTTTTTTTTATTTTTTCCAGTGAAGAGTTGAACGCATTAACAATCAATAATTGAATAATAATCGGTAATGATTAATGATAACCAGACGCACATTTCTCCCTCAGTTCTCACCACGGAATCAACATCAACATCGACCTCAGTGATTTGCATTGGTGCTGCACCATGCAGAGAACATCGCATTTATTTTGTGAGACCGCGCACAAGTGAAAGGAGCTCAGGGTCTGGGTTACCGGTTCTGGATTCGCGCCACGACTGACGGTTCCTCTTTTAGATTATGATTTTAAGTACGGATCACAGCATGTCACAATGTCTGATTAAAAAAAAGATGGACATTTAAAATAAATAAATCAGACGAGGTTGGATGGAGTCTCATATTGACAGTCATGGATTGGATTAAAATGGTTCAAATGAAAGGCCCCATGAGACAGAGATGAGATTTGGGACTTTAGAAATGTTTAGGAGTGAATTACCCATCAGTCAATGACCAGTGTATTCTGTGTGACTGATGAATGTGGGCTATAATTGCTAGCTAGAAGTCTGAGGTATAATAATACATTGTTTTGGGATCACTTGAGTTAGTTACTTATGAACAAATAAATGTTTCAAAGTGTCTGAAAGAACTGAATCTCAGCTCCACTTGATAATTTCCTTGATACGAAATGCACAACAAGACAATCCCACCAAGGCATCACAAACTGCTGGGCGAATTGCAGCATTTAATGGGACTTTAATGTTTGAGAGGCTAATTGTTTTTATTCCTAATTAAGCAGCGCTGTAAATGATCTTAAATTTTATTCATGCGTTCAATGGAAACTGAATACATGCTGCACGAAGGCTCCCCTCGAGCGCAGATATGGTCCTGATGATGGAAAGTTTAATACCACCACCATGAAGAGTGTCCAGGATTGTAATCTAATCAGAGGAAAGCATAAACCTATGCAAACAAATGGAACAAGCTTGGAAATGTGGGCTCTAACACAATTCCATTGTGAACTCCCTAATTAGGCTATTGTGTAATGGGAACCACCCTGAATTCCAAACATACATGTGCACACGTGCGCGCACGCGCACACACACACACACACACGATTCCACTGAGACTTTAGTCATTAACCTACCACTGACTACTAATACTCAATCATGAAATCCTGCCGAAGACGTGCTTGATTAATCCATCGATGTAATTGAAGATGTTCCGGTATTTGGAAAAATTCAGGTTTTTATACATTTCGAGTTGTTGGGTTAATTTGTAACTAATTTGAAGACTATTCTAAAAACATTTTCCTATACTGAGTCTGAGAAAATGATCAAAAAGGTGTTTTTTTTATAATAGAATAGATGGAATTCCACAAATGAGTTTTGAAATAATGCAATAATGTAACTTAAAGAAACATGAAACTTGAAAACATTTACAAAATTTTTTATTTTTTTTCCAAGGTTTTGAGTAAGGTCTATTTTTGCTGTTTTTGAAAAGTATGTATATACTTTTTATTGATCAGGAAGTCCCAGATTCTCTATAGTTTATATATTTTCTATAAAAAGTATATACATTTTTAAAATATGTTTTATATTTTTTTATATTTTCTATAGCTATGTTTTCTATAGCTAAACGTATTCTAATTTTATGCAATAATTTATTTCTTGTTGTAAATTTTTTTTATTATTATTATTTTAGGATCACAGGCTGTATAAGCATTTCACTGCATCCCGTACTGTGTATGACTGTGTATGTGACAGACAAAATCACATTTGAATTTGAAAAATTTGAGATTCAAAGCCCAGCACCACCAAGTTGCTACCGTTGAGTCCTTGAAAACGGCCCTCAACCCTCAATTGCTCAAATGTAAAAAATGAGATCAAATGTCGCTCTGGATAAGAGCATCTGCCAGATGTTTAAATGTGTATATTCTTCAGAACTGCTCCTTTACTACAGATGTGTCAGATGTTTTGTTTAAAAAAATAATAATAATAATAAAGTTGTCACTAAAGTTGCTTAAAGTCCATGACTTGTTGCGTTTTTATAGGAAAATAGATCATTAAAGCTGAGCATTCTATTGCTGTTCATTCACAATTCATATGTTTTTTTCCCCCTCGTCAGAGATGCCAGCGGTCTGAATGTGTCGTTACAGTGTAAAAATGGGGCACATTTAGAGCCTGGGCGTCTGCGATGGTGAAAAAAAATGTCATGCATATTCCATGCTGGGGATTGTTTGGCTTGAGTTGTCAGTAGAGATGGAGCTCATGTGTCTGTTTCAGGGAGAGGCTGAGCAGTTAGTGCTGCTGTAACAGAGGTCCAGACACACACGTGAAAGAGAGCAGCAGGCCTTTGCTCTGAGATGAGCTGTTGATAGGAACAAGTTAAAGCTTCAAATGTGACGCTGTTAATGTCAAGAGACTTTGTATTGCCCATCAGGGTTTCAGTCTATACAGCCACTTTTTGATTTATTGACAGCAGTCAGGCCAAGAATTTATTTTTATTTTTTTAGCACTGAGCTTCGTCAATCCCGGCCCTATGACTGACTGCTGCAGCATGTAATGTGGTGAGGAAGGGGGCAGGGCGAGGGTGCTGTTTGCTCATTGGAGCAGCGGAGTGTGTGGGAGTTCAGTCCTCTTCCAGAGCGAGCTCTACATCAACCCATTCGACTCTCTGGAGCCAACAGCACAGCAGTAGTGTCACTCACACTGTCAGCCTGTTGGCCCCCGGTCTCAGCTTCAGCACGGGTGAGGTCATCTCATGTGATGTCACCCGTGTCTCTCTATGAGCTGGTGTGCTTCCAGTATATTAAAGGGACAGCAGTGGGTTTTTTTTTTTTTTTTGTGCGTGTGTGCACAATATGTTGCATTAATGTTGCTTCTGTAGCTAGATATTGAATATCTATG
Organism: Clarias fuscus; assembly: GCA_030347435.1. Lineage (NCBI taxonomy): Eukaryota > Metazoa > Chordata > Actinopteri > Siluriformes > Clariidae > Clarias > Clarias fuscus. The sequence goes on along the minus strand of CM059215.1, from coordinate 23,977,178 downwards.
ATCAAGCACTTCAATCAAAGAAACTTAATATATATATATATATATATATATATATATATATATATATATATATATATATATATAAATGTTCACTGGCTAAAGCAAAAATGTTCATCATAGGCAATTCCTCAGTAAGATCATGACATAGCCACGGTATATCTAACAGTAGATAATTGTTAAAGAAAAATAACCTAAGCATGTTTGATAACTAGAAAGATAAGCCCCTTAAACTCTATATATAATTTTTTGGGGGGAAACGTGCATTATCAAAAAATACTGCACTATGTCTAATAAAACTCCTATTTCTATTGTATTTCATTCTTTATAGTGTATAAAGGTGTACAGTATGTAAATGAATCCAAACCAGTAGTTTTTGAATGCAGCTATTGTTACAGTATGTTGCACATGATTTATGCATGTGCAGCTGTCCAACAAATTTCTTTTATTATATACTTGTATACAGTAGGAAAGTATGTTAACACCATTTAAAATAGTAGTATTAACTTTGGTTGTTGTTGATGCTTTTCAGGGCATCATACAGAAGATCCTAGACATCCACAAGGTGAAATGTGTCTCATGCTTCGGTCTTCGCCTGAGCCATGTCCAATCGGGCGAGGTCCACTGGCTCCACCCAGACATGGGCGTGTCCCACGTCAGGGAGAAATATGAGCAGAACCGATCACAGGACGAGTGGAGGTAGGCTACATGCACACACGCCTCACGTTTGCCATGACATCCGGGGCCATCTGTCAGGAAACAAATTCTACGCTCGATCATTTGTTTTGGAAATGCCACATTTGAATAGGGTTTAGAATTACTGCTTTCATGTGCGATGTCCTGGATACCCGAAACATGTTTTGGAAAAGACAAGCCTGTGTTTTTCGTATTGTTATTTTGTCAAAGTTGAATCTCTTGTCAAGCAAAAATAGACGTTCTTTAAGTGTGCATCAGTGTAATTAATATAATTGTGTCCTGATGTAAATAGTATTGCGTAGCACAATAGACATTTAAACACTTGCTAAATTTTATTTGATCGGTAAATCACAACTTTTGTTTTTCTCACTTCTTTAAGATTGATTTTACTTCTTGTATTTACACAGAATTTTAGTTTTAGCTAAAAACTAGACTTAAATATGGATTAAAACCAGTAACCATATTTATTAGATGTCTTTCTAGCAATTAAATATGTCCACTGATTTTAACTAGGTTTACAAATTATACACATTTATTTCAGCTAATATTTGAAAAGGTTACTCTATAATTGATTAATCATTAATAATTAATGCCAGAAACACTTTTCACTCCCAATTTAAGTTTTATTTAAAAGTTCTAGTAGCACATTTAGGTGTTTCTCATATACAGATCTATTTGTGGTGGCTTTCACAGTATCCTCCCTTTTTTTTAATATTATTATTTCTTGTTAATTTTTTTTCATGAGTCTTACTTAATGAAGAACTTAATAAAAATAAAGTTGTATTTAATTGGTTGCAAAGCATATATTCACTCAACCTGTCTTTCTCACACTTACACATACAAAAGCACACAAGCCCATACGTGAATAACCTCGCCTCTCGATGCACACACATCGAAACGCTCATAAAACGCTGGCAAACATGCAACAGTTCATGCTATTAAACGGTCAGGTTACCGGAAGTGTTTCAGAACAACAGCGATCGTGACCGAGCTCTCCGTGAATATAAAGATGACAGAAGCAGAAGTGGATTGTAAGCAGATTACTCGGTCTGGTTTACACAAAAGAAATCACTGAGACCCGACTCTTCCAGTAAGTTATTAGCCAGCATGTGAGAAGCCTGGCTAGTATCATAGCCGTTAAATTGCTTTGACCTTCGCTAAAATGTTGTCCACTTGTTATTATTGATCAGCACTGAAACTCAGGGAGTACTATTCCACAAACCTAACATATTTTAAATGTTGTAACTGTAGATGTAACTCGCAGCTTATCAATCAGTAAGTGGCTGGATGATCCAGTGCAGTTTGTGTACATACTGTATTACAGATATCTGATTGAAGGCATGCATGCCTTTGATTCTTATAATTTTGCTGTGTGTTGCATGACCAAGACATAACATTTTACCATTGCAACATTGAGAAAGCCGACGAGCTGCACAGCCAAATGCCATAAAGTTATTTCTAAGGTGAACAAAGTTCACTGGCTAAAGCAAAAATGTTCATCATAGGCAATTCCTCAGTAAGATCATGACATAGCCACGGTATATCTAACAGTAGATAATTGTTAAAGAGAAATAACCTAAGCATGTTTGATAACTAGAAAGATAAGCCCCTTAAACTCTTAGTTAGCCCTCCAACTTTACCGACTTGACTTGTCTTGAGATGATCTGCTTCTGCGGAGACTGAGCTTCCCTGACAATTCCCCCTCCTAATGGATCGCTTTCTTTCTAGTTTAACATCTCTGGCAGATATAAGAATAATATCTATATAAGGGCTGGGCGATAAAACGATAACGATGTGTATCGCGATAGGCACGTGATCGATATCAATAAAAAATGTGTTCGATAAAACGTTCGATATGTTTTATTCTCTGTCGGAAGAAAACAGAGGTTGCGAAGCTAGTTTGGTTGCATTAACAAAGGCACTCGCTCTCTGGTAACCTAGCAACGTATGGAGTGATACGCTAACAGCCAATCATGTAACAGTATCATGTTTGGTTGCGCCATATTGTTGTCTCATGCTGGTCTGCTGGATTCCTCTTCATAAGCAGAAAATGAATTAAATTAAAAAAATTTTGGCGGACCTTGCAGAACTTCGCGGAACATCGGCGGACAATCGCGGCAGCTCACGGTGCCTAACACTGCATCTCACCGCATGGTTGAGATAGGGGTGTTAGCGTGCTCACCCTTTTGGAGCACAGCTGTATTCAACCAACAACATATGTAGCTGCAACACCGCACAAGCAGCAGACCACCATGAAGACGTACTCTGCATCAGTGCCTTATGACAAAGAATCTAAACAGTACAAAGATATAACGGAGGCAGTGGCATATCATATAGCCAAAGACATGCTTCCGCTTAGCACTGTCGAGAAGCCAGGTTATAAAAAGCTTATACTAAACTAAATTCTCAGGTTTCTCTGTTTATATTTAACACTTTGCACTATTTTATTACACTTTTCTTAAATTTTTTTCACTTTGCACCTTAAATGTTTATAATATTTGATATATAATATCCGAGTTTTCCATGATTGTTGACATTTGTCTTAATAACTGAGGGGATTATGATCAGAGGAAGGTTAAGTTTAAAATAAAAATGTTTAAATGTAATATATTTTTCTCCTGGTTCTTATTTTAAATGGGTCATAAAAAATATCAATAATTATCGATATCGACCGATATGAAACACTGATATCGTGATACAGTTTTCAGCCATATCGCCCAGCCCTAATCTATATATTAATTTATATATTTATTGCCGATTCTGTAGACCAAGATTTATGAGAAAAATATACGTGAGAATTTTGGGACATACCAAGAACACGTTTGGAAGATGCGTTTCACATGCACTATGATCGTGTGTCCCCGTCAGCCGCCATTTTGAAACACGCATGACCTTATAACCACTTGTTGTTGTTGTTGGCCATTCGGCTGCTCCCGGCAAAGGGGTCGCCACGGAGGACCATTCAGGCCACACATATAAGCTTGGCACAGGTTTTTATCTGAGCTTGGGAACGGCAGCGCATCCAGTGGTTGCGGTTTGGCCATTGGCTGGGAATCGAACCCGTGCTTTCCGCATGGCAGGCGAAACACCTACCTCTAAGCCACCAGTGCCCTATGACCTTAAAACCACTACAGGTGCTAAACTGGAAAGTCGATTTTCTCTCTATTTAACCATCTAATACGTGACCCCATTAACGGCCTTGTTGGATTTAGCTAGAATGCTTAAATGTAACCACAATCGTTTTCCTCCGCTGGTGTGGAAATTGGAAGAATGATTTTGGAAGAATGATAGTATGCTGTATAAACAACTTTTCATTCTGATACAAACCAGACGACTAGACTGAATTGTTTGCTAAACTGTTGTGTTGAGTTGTTGGGTTTGAGCAGCGAGGGGATGTGGCTGTTTCACAGTGACGTGAATCACTCAGGAGTCTGTTGTCAGTCAGCATTCTGGTTTTAACTGGGTGGGAATAGTGTGTGTGTGTGTGTGTGTGTGTGTGTGTGTGTGTGTGTGTGTGTGTGTGTGTGTGTGTGTGTGTGTGTGTGTGTGTGTGTGTGTGTGTGTGTGTGTGTGTGTGTGTGTGTGTGTGTGTGTGTGTGTGTGTGTGTGTGTGTACTTTTAAATAAGGCAAAACAAAAGCAACAATGTAATATTGTGTGTGTGTGTGGGTGCACGTAAATCTATCCAACCCTCCCCTAAGATGAGTCTTCCCTCGTCGTCATGGAGATTAAGACGGCAGTTGTGGCACTGCGGCAGGCAGAGGTGTGTGTGTGCGTGCGCTTCCATTTTGAATAAGAGTATAGATAGAGTTCCTGAGTAGTAGTCATTTCTATTTGTTATATATATATATATATATTTTTTTTTTTATTATTATTTTTTTTTTATCTAACGGTCTCAAATGAACTGTTGTGCAGGTTTGTTATATTGAACATACAAATGGAGCATTGAGCGTAACTACGTGATTTGTTTTTACTGCACCTGCAGCAACAGCATTGCCATTGTAGTCCCCTGAATAGTGATCAGTACTTAAACTGTCACTGAACCAACTGGATGATGTGTCTGCTATTAGGTCATGGCGTACACGCAACATCTCACAGATGGCATTTTGTGCATCGTCTTCTCTTTCTGAACCACTTCAGACAATGTAGCGTCACTGCTGGCCAAACTGCACACATTCAGGCGCTGCTAGCCAGCTGTACCGTCTATTCACCCGCCTCAAATCGGCTATAACACACTTTGTTAGTTTTACCACACCTCTGAGACTTGGGAGCTTAAAAGAAACAAGAAGGAGGTCGTCCTGCTCTTTTAATCATCAGCTGTTTCGTTTCCAATGCCATTTACAACTTGGCTTTGTCTTCAAGGACTTTGGTTGAAAGCGCACACTTTTACTGTGCTGTTAAAGCAGATGAGGTGCAGTCCAGTGATCATGAAGGCCATTGTTACCACTGTGCAAGTCCACCCACGAGTCTGCGAACTGAATCGGAGAACACAGTTAAAGGGAATCTGTAAATGGTTAGTGATGTCATTTATACGAGAAAAGCAGGTTTTAGTTAAGCTGTCGGAAAAATTTGTCTTTTCTCTCTAAACCGATGTCGTTTCCCTGCTTTTGTTCTGTTTGTTCTTAGGTAATAGGAACAAATGTTTTTTTGAAATGAAATAAAGGTAGCTTGTCTTTTTCACTCTGCCATTTATTTTCTCATTACACTGACCCAAACTGTGTTATCTGTCTGCGATTGACAAATCTAACTTCAATTACCCATATATTTTCTAGAACATGTTTTCTGTGTAATATTTTGGAAAATGTAGTGACCACAGTTGTTAAAGTAGTAGTAACAAGCCTGATGGCATTTCATTCTGGTTTCCAGAAACGAACACCAAATCAGCGCTCAATGTAGTAAAAAAAATATGCTATCGATTATTTTTTAATAAGCTGATTTGCAGAGACAATTAATTCCAGGATGAGACCTGTTTGTTTGCATAAATCTAGTATGGTAATGATGGCATCCCACAAGGTTCTTTTCTTGGTCCTGTTTCATTTTCGCTTTATGGCATCAATGCTTTACTTAAACAACATTTATGTTAATACATCAGAATTCCGACAGATTTAGCAGCACATTTTCCACGCAATGAACCTCCGTATTAAAACATAAAAGTTTGGATGAATAGAAACCAAAATACTAAAGTCTGTCTACAATAACGTTTTCAACATGTGTTTTTTGCCAGTCAAAGCCCCGGGGAGTGTGCTCATCTATAAAGGATGCATTAAAAAAAACACAGTCAGTGAATTACTGCTGACACACAGTGCTCGTTTGAGAAAACGCACCCTCGGGGCAACAAGTGTTGCACTCTGACAGCTGTCTGAGCATGTCACCCAGGTGAGGTCACCCTCCAGCAAACTGCGGTTACATTCAGATGCAGGAGAAACATCAGGAGTCGTCCCCACTGCACATCTGCACAGCCACACATCTGCACAGACACACACGCCGCTCAGTTTCCCGTAGGTGTTGATGTCTTGGCTGTCTTTGTCTCGTTTTGTGTGGTGGAAGTTTGCCATGCTACCTTGGAGACTTAGGGGTTATGGAATGATGTCATCGCTAAAGGACAATGCTCTTTGATCTTGGAGGAACGAGGGGCCTCTTTAGACTTTCACATTTCCAGCCCCACAGGCTTAAGTGCAGTAATGATAATAGTCCTGAAAATGGACTTTTTATGATGTCCTTACTTTATGTAGGAGTCCAGGGATGATTACATCACCTTATGGCCTATCTGGTTACGACCTCAGTTCCATTGTGGTATTAAAGTGTTACCATAGTAACCCATTTGATTATTTCTCTTATACCATAACAGTTTGCCAAATACTACACTTTGAAAATGAAACCTGGGTACATCAAACATTTTATTCATTTATAGTTAAATTTAATATTGTGGAACAACCACATATTATCACTTTCATCCACAAATGTTTGTTTTATTACATCCATCCCTTCACTTTCTCTTGAGGCTAATAAGACATTAAAAACAGTTTGTCATGCTGCTGAAAGAGAACACACACATACGCTGTGTTGAAGATTTTCCAAAAAGCAGGGGAAAAAAATTACTTTACAAAGTGCTGACGTTAATGGTAAATAAACATTTCCTAAGAGAAGACGTTTAGTCGGGCACAGATCCAAGTACACTTGACCCCAGCGTCCGGTACATTTGAGTAAATGCGAACACGCTGTACTGTGCACGAGCATGTGTATATGACATATTGGAATAAACTCAATAATATACAGTAAGTGCATATAAGGTGGACTAAAGAATTCAGATGCACCGTGGTAAAAAATATTTTATGGCATAGTTGGAGTTTATGAACTAACAGGGTATATCAATATAATCTATTCAGAAATGCGCCATGATCCTGCATTGAAAGCTCCTAGGTCCCTCGGTATCAGGATAATATCATATCTGGTGCTCCCTTGTGATTCCCATTCCTCCTCACTGCATACGGTGTAATACGTGTTGATGGAATGGAATTACATCAACCCTTTTGCAGTGGGTGTTTTCCCATAATGAATTAAATTGATGATTTTATACTGGAAAAGTGCCAAGTAGTCCTACTTTGGAGGGGGAGAAAAAAATCATCGGAGCAGCAAGAAATATGAAGAGTCAGATTGTAATTGCATGTTTGCACTCACTCACAGACAGTTTTTTTCTAATCTCACATACAGCGATAATTGTCTGTTCGAGTTGTACGTTGTCACTGCATCAGCAGCACTAGAGACATTCATCATGGCCGAGACCAGGGATCTGATCAGAGTAACAGGGGGGTGGAGTGCTGAGAGGATTGTGTGAAGCCTCAGCGAACACCGGATTGGAACGAAGCAGGACAGGGAGCACCAGAGTGGACTTATCACCAAGCCTTCTGCCAAAGAAGGATCAATCCTAATGAATTACAGTGCTAAAGAAATGAGACAAAACCCATGCACAAGCTTTCATTACATACACTCTGACTTAGTCACTCTTGCATGCACACACACACACACACGCGCGCGCACACAGATTAGGTAAACGGAGCCAAATCTTCTCTTGTCTGTTTCTTCCTTTCTCTTGCTCGCACACACACATAGAGCCTTGTTGCCTTGACTGCCGCTGGTGTAGCTGGCGGTATCAGATTTTCCATTGTTATCGGACAGGTTGAGAATATCATATTCCAAACTAGCAGGTCGAAAGGTGACGCACAAAACCTCACACTCTTGATATAAATGGTAAGTGAATGCGGATGCTGACTGCTGCCACCTCCTGGTGTGACGAGTCATTTCCTTTCGTACAGATGCGGAAATGTTGTATGTATGCCGCATGCAACCAAAGAAAATACATCCTAATTTGGCATGATCAACTTCGAGTCCAGCATGTAAAGACGTTAAACTAGAATCCTTCCCTCAACTCTCTTGTTTAACCATCCTTACAAGGGATATCACAGGATGAAATGTAGTGATGAATTCAGTTTATTGTCCTGGTGTGTCGGATACAAAGTGGGTAATTGAAAAGGAAATGGTTCAAATTTCAGAATTCAATGAAAAGCTATATAAAAAAAATAATAATCAAGCGAGTTGTTTTGTGCTGTTGCACCGAGATTGGTATTGCAGTAAAGTGCACATGTAGCACTTACAGTATCAGAGAGCCGTGATGTGATGCTGGAGTAAAAGGGGGATTACGGCCTGGGGAAAAGAAGCTGTGCAGATGTCAGTACGACTTCTTCGTTCGTATGATTAATCTTCAGTTTCTGCTGTGAAGGGAATTTCTAGGAGAGAGGGTTGCAGGAGGTGATGATTGTCACCCCGTATTTCGCACAATGCAATAAAAGATGAAGATGGATGATCTGATAACCGCATCACAGGTTGCTGACCAGCATTTTTATATGGCTCTTAACAAGCTTGTGTGTAACTCTGTTTAATGGCAATTTTTTCATGTGTGCATTTTTCTTGTGGTTTTTTTTCACATGTAATAGTTTACTTTCCCACTTGAGACATGATAAAGACTTGCGTACTGCAACCTTAGGTGTGTATATATATATATATATATATATATATATATATATATATATATAGTGATGTAATTATATACTCCTCCACATTGTTATTTCTGGCAGAGCATGGGGTCACAGGCTATCCTGAGTCATGAGAAACCCAGCGGCTCCACTGCTGCACCATTTAACGGTTGAGTTCAACATCTGTAGCAGAAAAGTTCTCACACGTATTTACAAGTAACTAACAATGCTTGTTTATCTCCGCTCATCATTGTAAGAGTTGCTGAGAGAAGGTTTTATATAGCAGTATAATGAGGAGAGATGTTTGCCTTTAGGATGTGTGTCTATGTCCTTCTTTCTTCTGTTTTTATATTTGAATTATAATGTGACACACAATATATGTTTGATGTTACACTGTGCATGAAGTCCTCTCAGAACTCCTCCACACCTCACCTTTTCACCATGCCTCCTCTCACTGTCCCTCTTTCAGGTATGAGCTGCGGATCCGCTACCTGCCGAAGGGCTTCCTGAATCAGTTTACTGACGACAAACCAACGCTGAATTTCTTCTACCAGCAGGTGAGTCAGGAGAAAACCTCTTCAGTAGTAAGACGATGGGTTCAGCTCTGTAGCCGGTTTTTCATCTGAAACGGTTCAGAACATTTCCACTTCAAACAATAACGCAGGTCAAACGGTGAAGTGACTCCGTTTCGTCTCCAGGTCTGAGAGCCAGAACCAGTGATTTGCAGGTGGTGTCATGTCTTCATAACATTCTGGAGTAAATGCAAATTGTTATTATAAAAACTTAAGCAGCAACTTTTCCAATTTCCAATATTTATGTAATTCTCAAAACTTTTGGCCACGACTGTAGGCCTTGACTGGGAATCGAACCCAGGACTTCGGCATGTTTGCCAAGAAACCATGTGTAGTATTACATTTTCTCTAAAGATGTCGGTAGTCACATCATTGTTGATGCTATCATGTGACCATCAGAATAGATGCATATGTTTTTCATGTTGAAGTGTGTATAAATTATTTTTTTTGGGGGGGGGGGGGGGGGGGGCTCTGTGTATATATATATATATATATAAAGATGCCTGAGAGAATCAGTTTCTAGTCACATCATGACTCCTTGAATCCCAACTCAATCAAGAGGTCTCTGGAGATTCCCACTCCTGATGAAAACATGGGCTGCTTGTCAAAAACAAGTACCTGCTCACACAGTCACTAGATAAACCATTAGCGCCGTTTGTGTGTGTGTGCGTGCGTGCGTGCGTGCGTGCGTGCGAGAGAAAGAGAGAGTCCTGCGGTTATATAGTGTAATAACCCGAGCCGCCACTGCGAACGGTGCTGATCCACCATGAGTGCGGATTTATACGAAGTGATTTACGATTATTGGGACGAACAGGCATGAAATGGACGGCTCCCTCTGACAGATGGAGGTGTGCGTCTCGGCCACAGGGTGTGTGTGTCAAATCGATTTATAACCCAGCTCAGAATGAATTTTTCATTCCCATTGGTCAGCATGGATCTGAGATTAGAGTTATCTGTGAGGGGGAAAACCTCTGGCTTGTATTAATGCAATTCTTCTTTTTTGTTATTGTTTCTGATGCAACTGTTTACACAGAGATTATTATGAAGGACAGTTCTTATAAACCGAAACATGGAGAAGGCAATTTCGCTTTTATGAAAGGAGTCGGTGCTTTGTGGAGGTACAGTCACAGGTACAGTAGAACTGGAACGTAGGAGTTTGATGAGGGAATGACTGGTTTAGTTGTTACTATATAAATAAGAACAGGAACTAACTTTAACTTTGCAGATCTCCCTAAAATATGGCTATAAAATGGTAAAATGTACAATTTGTCATGTTGGTATTAGAATCTATTCAACTTCGTCATGGTAACAGTATCTCGCTTTACATCAGTATGCATCACATTGATCATTTTCCTACATCAGTACACCGTCAAAGTTTTTATTCCTCACAAGGTGATCCAGGCTATTATGGGAACAGCTCCAGGCTTTAAACTTGAGGCAGAACAAAGTTTCACAAGCAACATGTGGAAGCAATGAATGAAAGATCAATGAAGGAATCGTAAGAAGGAGAGCTGACATCATTTCATCGCTTTTGTCTAGTGAACTGAAGTGCGGGAACCAAATCCACCAAAGTCAGCTCATTACATCCGTGTTATGAACAATATGGGTTTGTTACAGTTAAACATCCCTGGCAGTCCTACAGCAGGTGTGTCCAGCTTCATTAAACAGTGCCCCTGATAGAGCGATGGTGATTATTTGGTGGGGATTAATGGATGAGGGTTTAACATGTGTCTCATTTTTAAGGCTGCAATCTATAACCTGGTCTTTTGTCTCTATTAGAGCAGCAAACATCTGCTCTTTTCAGTCTCCGTCTACATGGCCATGATTTACAATCTCTCCGTGTCCACCCCGTGGCTCTATTAGTCCAGTATTTTTTATTATGGAATCTGGACTTTTATTACACAGCAGAAGCACAATGCAGATGTACGTGTCTGGATAGAGTTAGTGCTGATTAAGTGCTGATGAAAGGAATTGCTTGATTAATGAGAAACTGGTGAATTCATTACAGTACATGTGTTAGTCATATAGATAGTTTTAAAGTAAAGGTTCCAAAAGGTTTGAAGAGATCTGTACAGCTGTGAGTTGTACAGTACTGAGCACTGAAAAATGAGATGTGCTTAATAAAGTCGTACTAAAACGTGTCTCTCTCTCTCTCTCCCCCCTCTCTGCCTTGTCTCAGGTGAAGAATGATTACATGTTAGAAATAGCCGATCAGGTCGACCAGGACATCGCGCTCAAGCTGGGGTGCCTCGAGATAAGGTCTGTTCTGCATCCGATTTCTCTTCAGCCTCACATTCTGTATTAAATAATTACTGAACCGCATTACAAATTCATTCGGGTTCATTTGTCTCTCTGATCTTTTAGGAGGTTTTACAGAGAAATGAGAGGAAATGCTTTAGACAAGAAATCCAACTACGAGCTGTTAGAGTGAGTACCATGATTTATTAAACACCGAACCACACCGAGCTCCTCACAGAAGCTATCAGAAACTCTCTCAGATATATTTATGAGTCTTAAAAAGGTCGTCTAGAGTCCATCTTTTTGAAAAGAATCTCGGAGGTTAATTTTAGATCTCACCGAGCATCGACTTCTCAAGAGAATCCATCAGAGGGGTAGTAAGCAGCAGGGAGGACTGAATCAGGCTCACGGTTTGTTGTTTATCCAAATAGTAATTAACTAAGGTTTGTCGTGAAACATGCAGAACTGCGCTATGAAATTAGAAATGATTATTTATAGCAATGTTTGGATAAATATTTGATTTTGACATTACAGTGGATGGGTTACTGGGCTGTAGTGGTTAGCACTGGGTCGAGCACCTCCAGGGTCGAGGCTTCGATTCCCACCTCGGGTCCGTGTGCGTGAAGTTTGCATGTTCTGCCCGTGCTTGGTGGGTTTCCTCCGCGTACTTATGTGTTCTCACACAGTTCAAAGACATACAGATTAGGTTAATTGGCGTTTCTAAATTTTCCCTCATATATATGTGTGTGTGTGTGTGTGAGCGAGAGAGTGTACCCTGTCTCATACTCTTAGTCTCCTAAGGCTCCAGGCCCCCACAACTCTGTACACAGGATAAGCGGTGTAGAAGATGAATGAAAAGGTTGCTCATTAATAAGCTCACATTCTTTTAAAAAATCTTATACCTTAGACTCCTGTTACTGGTTAGAAGCTTTTTGATTTAGAAACAAATTACGTTTCCACCTCGCTATGGGAAAGAAATTGATCCCCCCCCAACACTGATTTCTGAAGCATCTTTAAGGGTCATGTAGAGGCAGAGCGAACTCTCATTTACATGATGCTATTTACACAACAGTATTAATGGATTCAATCCCAAAAGTAGAAACTCATTACAAAAAAAAGAATGCACACACACACACACACACACACAGAGAAAACAGTATTGCTTTTCAGTAGTGACAGGCAGAAAACCTGCCGCGGTGAACATTAATGCTCTGCTCTTCCATTGCTTGATCTCTAATGAAAGCGAAGGAGAATGAGATCGCTGTTCAAGAATTAAATGCTGAACCATATTACTAAAGAGATCAAGTGATGCCAGAGCAATACAACGGTTTTGTTTTTCAGAGTGTAACATTTTCTGCATGCCACTAATGAAAAGCACTACTATTTATGTATTATATTTCATGCATTTTCACTGGTGTAATTACATTTCACTCTGGCGCAGGCTGCTTCTCCATCCATACTGTAGCTACTGGGAGAATGCTGTAAAAGTCAGAATAAAGTTCACGCTTCAGTGCTCATCTGACCTTCTCAAATCTTTACACGAATATTGGAAAACTGAACCTTAAGACTTAGTTTTTCCGCTCATTCTGTACAAAAAAATGATGAAATTATGTGCATATATTGAAGAATAGTGAATGTTGTCACTATACTTTTGTCCTGGCAAGACCTTTCGTGAGTCCGAGTGTTGGTGCAGTCCTGTACGGCGTTGATCCGATGCTGGCTGGAGAGCATTTTATTTATAGAGGTGAGGATGATTAATGAAGGAGGACGGCGATTTATTTCTGGCACGTTCATGGTGACTGCGACTGTGACAGCTACCGTATTGATTACACTCCAGGACAAAATAATGCGCTCGTGCTCAGAAATCCTGAAGGGCAAAGCACCTAAATAGTCACCTTTCTGATGCTGTTTACCAATTAGACGCTGGCATCCGGACCCACTCAGTGCCGAAGCCTAGTTAATTAGGGAAAGGATCTGTTTTCCACCGGTGCTAATGATGGTGCCGCCGATTCCCGGGGTTGTTTTTCTGCATCCAGTGTTGTGTTTACTCGTTAGTCCATGTATGACATTGAGATCCACATGCCGCTTGCACAGAAACAACGCGGCTACGCCCTGAGGGATGAAGTGTCCAAGGCGTCAACATGCAGTCACTATGCCGAGCTTAATCAAGAATAAGGTGACACTGTGAGGCCTGGAGGAGAATGTGTGTAGCATCTGGGCTTTAAATATTTAGAGCTGCGAGTTGTGTGTCAAACATATGACCATGAAACCCAAATAGATAAAATTGGTGTAATTGGCGAGGCTTGCGCCGTGAATGGCGAGCATGCTAATAATCTGTTTCGTATGTGTGTGTGAATTATGATTAAAAGGAGCTGATTGGAGTTTATAACAAGGATGAAATTGTTCTTGATTGAGGGTTTATTGTAGTTTTATAAAATGCAGCAAGAAGCATTATAGACTAGAGAAATCCACCAAATGCATTGGAGAGGGTTTTAGTAATACATAGCATTTTGTGCAACAAGACCATAGCAAGTCTGGTGAAATACTATACAAGTTGAAATATAAGTTGTGAATAATAACAGTATGCCATTAAATTACTTATAATATTGTGTAAAAAGCCAAATAACTGGATTCTGGATTAAGTATGATGAAGGTTGTAATGGTCCGATCACTAAATAAGTGATGTATAATAAACAACACTGCTGACAATCCTCCCAGAGTCAGACATTCCAACACACACACACACACACACACAGTCACACACAGTCACTCACTGCTCTTGTCCTCACGTGTCCCCGATTCACATGCAGCAATGTCACTTCCAGGTCATTAGGTTCAGTCGCGTATGAACACAGCAGCCCGCAGGCTTGTTGGAGGTGGGGAACATCCCATCACAAACGGTACACAGCTGTACTCTGAGTGACAGATTTAAGAAATATAAGAAAGCATTGGGCAAGTAAGAGGCAGGAGTATGGGACTAACTGTAGATCTGGTTTTCCTTGACGTCATTTTGGATTGCTCTGAAAAACTGATCAATTTTATTTCGATTTATTGTGGCTGTAATGATGACGGAACTTGATCGTGTTTGGTTTGGACTCACCAGCACTTTTCAGCAAGCAGAACAATTCAACGTGGTGAATAATGACAGGCCCCATGTACAGCTCATAAATAGCACTGTATTAACACAATATTATAGGGTTCTCTGCCAAGCTGTGTTAAGCAAGACCGTTTGTACCGATTTTTTTCCCCCCCAAGACACAATAAAATGATTTGACACAAAAAGTCAGCACTTTTGGAAATTATTCATTCAAAATCCTGACTGGGTATTTAAGGTATTAAAAATGTTGCTTTGAACAGGGGAAAAGAAAGTGCACATCCAGTTTGTTATATAACTGCAATGCGTTTTTAAAAAAAAAAAACTTCACAGAAACTTTAAATCCTTGGCCACTGTGCCCTGCATGGCACCATACAGTATACAGTATCTATCCTGAACTCAGATACAAACTGGTGAAGAAGGTACGACCTAATAAGCGTCTTCCTTCGTAACATCTCTGAGCGATCTGGATGTCTCCTTTGAGGACATTAGAAGATTTCAAGCCGAACCCTTTTCTGAGGGATGGACATTTTGGATATGTGCATTCTTTACCGAGTGTCATCTGTTTGTTTGTTTTCCAGAAAAGATGTCGGTCTCCGGCGCTTCTTCCCCAAAAGTCTGCTGGATTCAGTCAAGGTGAGTTCAGCAAGTGTGTATTAAATAGTATTAGGGGGTATGAGTGTAGAAATGCAGCTTAACATTTGTGTTTGGACCTAATTTTATTCCCTCTAAAATATGTAGTTATAGTTTTATTTTACATTAACATATTGTTTGAGTTGGATTTAGATGTTGAAGCTCATCTACTGAACTTTTTAACTGTTATTCGGGATGTAAGGCCCGTGCTATGCTGCTGTCACCACTAATGTGTGTGTGTGTGTGTGTGTGTGTGTGGAGCAAGATCAATCTGTGGCACACTTGAAGGCGTAGCGAACAGCAGCGCTATAAAGTGCCCTGTGTGCTCTGTGACCCTGCAAAACATCCATGGACAGATGCTCAGTATAGAGAGGGGGGGTGTCCCCTGACCCCTGAGGTCATTTTTATCCCGTGTGTGTGTATGCACGTGTGTACGCACAATATGGTGTTTATGTACCCCCACCCCAGATACTGCCGGATATAAATATAACACACTTCCATTTATTTGACTGTGTACCAAAGTATTGGCCCCCACACCCAAGCGTTCTTTGCTGTTAATGGATCAGAATAAGTTTATATAAAAAAAAAAAAAAAGATGTTTTGGATCTTGGAAGGTGACACATTTTCCAACATGCTGTATCGACACAGCAAAGGTTCATCTTATTGCACATGGAGCTAAACCTCACCCGTGGCCATCTGTCAAGTAATAAAGTCCAGACACTACACTCAATAGTGAGTATAATCAAATTAAGCATGGAAGAAATGATTGAGCACTCAGATGTGAGATTTGAATAATCAGCACTGTTCGCCCCATACCGTCTCTACTAATACAGAGACATCTGGTGAATCAGTGGTTAATTTTGGATTGAATTCTGTAAGCTCTGTGAATTTAATGAACAAGTGCAGATGACGGGGAGTCCAGGAGGAGATTTATTTATTTATTTATTTATTGGCTGCCGCTTTATTCCGGTCTTTGTTCTTTGACCAAACTTTTTCCATGATTCCTCAGTTGATGCATGGAGAGATACGCAACTGTTTCTTGTCAGGAAAGGGTGGTTTATACAGTACGCTCTTACACACTGCTCACATGTTCCAGCCTGTTTAATGTGATTTGTTTTTGTCTGTCTGCCCCTGGAATGCCTGTTCCCCCTATCCCTGACCATGTTTAGTGAAAATATTCCTTATTGTAGATTCTTAGATCATGGGTAGGAGTCATTTTAAAAGTTTTTTGGAGCACATACGATATACAGTATATGTAATCCACTTATGAGAATAAAAGATATATTAGATAAATATAAAGCATCATCTTAATATCTTCATTTTATGTTTTTTAAAAATATGATTGCGGAAAGGCTCCACTGTAGATCGCAACCTGAATGCATTCTTGAAAAGATCTTATGTACACATAGCAAGGCTGCTCAGAAGCAATGAGATGTAAGGAGTCTGCCAAATGCCATAAATGTAATGTAAATGATAGATTTATAAATGTAATGTAAATCAGCAAGCTTCTGTCAGTATTGGATATTTGATCCCACTTTTTGGCAGAATTAGTCGAATTCAGGTAAATTTGTTGATTTGTTGGTACAGGCACAATTTTAAGCACCGTCCACACATTTTTCTGCAGGTTTGAGTCTCCTAAAGCCAAGCTTATCCTGCTTTATCTATTCCACAATCAGCTTTGACGAGTGTCCAGGGTCATTGTCCCGTCAGAATAATTAGTTCAAGTTTCACCTGTCTGTGTGTATTTAATTGTGTTGATATCAGAAAATATCAGGACAATATGTATATCGCTTTGTTCCTCAATTTTTTTTAGAATTTTTTTAATATTTGTTTGTTATTTGAATTGTGTAAGAGTTTAAACCTGGTATCTCAGTGTTTTGATGTGGCAATATGAGAGCCACCTGAAAACTCCACTCGAGTAAATTTCATCCTACAAAAGAGACAATTCACTTAAAAAACACACAGACACACACATGCATCTGGTGGCAGGTATGTTTTCTTTAATGGGAAAAAGAGAGAGAGAGAGAGATGCTTATTATTAGGTAGCAGTTACACCAGATGTTTTCCCCACTGTTTTCTATCGCATGACACACACATTTAGGGGAAGAATAGATATCTAGTTGACCGTTTCTTGTTAACGAAGCTGTTGATACCGTTATCTGCAAGTAGTGCCGTGTCGGCTCACCTGCACTATGAACTTCATGAGAATATAATGTAAATATGGTCATTTGATTATGATTAGAGATTTGGTTGCTCATATATATATATATATATATATATAAAAAAATTTTTAAGGCAGCACGGTGGTGTAGTGGTTAGCACTGTCGCCTTGCACCTCCAGGGTCCAGGTTTGATTCCCGTCTCTGTGTGCATGTAGTTTGCATGTTCTCCCCGTGCTTGGTGGGTTTCCTCCAAGTACTCCGGTTTCCTCCCACAGTCCAGAGACATGTACAGTAGGTTAGGTTAATTTGCATTCTCAAATTGGTCGTAGTGAGTGTGTGTATGTGTGTGTGCCCTGAGATGGATTGGCACCCTGTCCAGTTTGTACCCCGCCTTGTGCCCCAAGTCTTCTGGGATAAGCTCCAGGCCTCCTGTGACCCTGAATACATGATAAAGCGATATAGATGATGAGTGAGTGAGTGAGAGTTTTTTTTTTTTTTTTTTTTTTTATACGCTGTAGACAGACATAGCATGTTATTTTAATTTTCACAGCTAAAGGAGATCACCACTATGATGATGATTAATCTCCATAATATGTTTATAATTACAATGAAAATAATATTTCATTTTTTCGTTTATAAAAACTTTGGTTTCTTTTATCCTAGTTTATCCACATTCACAAAATTTTCAGTAACATAGGTGACGAGTCGTCTTCCTGGCAGTAGCGAAGAACCCGAATGAGTCACGCTGCACTGCAACCACTTATCTTTTTTTCTTTTCTTTTCTTTTCCTCCATGTCCACTGCAGGCTAAAACCTTGCGGAAACAGATCCAGCAGACGTTTAAGCAGTTCGCCAGCCTGAACGATGAGCAGAGCATCCTCAAGTTCTTTGAGATCCTCGCGCCAGTCTACAGATTCGACAAGGAGTGCTTTAAATGTGCTCTGGGGGTAGGTGGTGTGTGTACACTGTACTGTAGGTGTGGGAATTTGGCTGAAATCTTTGAGGCTTTGACTCTCTCTCTCTCTCTCTCTCTCTCTCTCTCTCTCTGTAAGAAGGCCTATGCTGCCCCCTGTTGGCTATGAAAGCATTACAGTCTTGATTATACAAAGCAAAATTGAAAGGTTAGGGGTTAGACACCTAATGTTAAGTGATTCATAAATTGTAGGTATTAGATAAATATCTAGTAGTTAAAACTAATAATTAATACTAAATGATTGTATCTTTGTGTGTGTCTCAGTCGGGCTGGGTTATCTCTGTGGAGCTGGCCATCGGTCCTGAGGAGGGCATCAGCTACCTGACAGACAAAGGCTCAACAGTAAGCAGGATTCTCACCTACACAGACCTTTACTAACAGTAGTAATGATGATAAAGAGGGAAGAAAGGTGGAAGAAACGTTTGTGGACGTTCCTGCCAACAAATCAAATGCAGTATACAGCAAAACAGAAAAAGAGGCACTACATACTTTCATACAATATGACAAATCTGTGCAATTGTTAATGGCTTTCTGAAGATTTTTATGATTTTTTAATATGAATGTGCAGTTCTTATTCACGTTATCTTCTAATCCTTACAGTCTTGTCTTTGCACACGCGTCTTCGGAGATTACATACTGTTACTATAAGAACATGTGCCATATCTCATGTGTCTGACATCAGAACGTACTTTTTCCAGGCTTCTGATTCGCCAACATGGCTTAGTATTTTTAAATTTTTTTTAAATACCAGTGTACCTGTGCACTAGGCATCACTGATCTAATTCCCAGCCATTTTATGATCGATTAATGTTCTACTCCAAGGACATTACACCAAACCTGAGATTAGCAATCCCCAAACAAATGATGTCATTCATCATCAGTTTTCTGAATGTGTTCGTGTTCTTTCCTTTCAGCCGACACACTTGGCCAACTTCACACAAGTGCAGAGCATCCACTACTCGTGCATGGAGGAGCGCGAGAGGAAGGGCATGCTGCAGCTGGACGTGGCTGGGGCTGCTGAGGTACGGCGCAGGCTCTGAACGTCAAAACACATGCATTTTCAATTTTAAAGTTATGATGTAGTGCACTTATAATTTGTATAGATTTGTAATAATTACTAGAGGAAAAAAAGGAAATATTTTTTTCCAATGCTTTCCGATTCTTTCTTGAATAAGTCAACATCAACAAACACACTGATGTCATTCGACTTCTACATAAGTTATGAAATAAAGCAGCTTTTTTTCTTTAGATTATTAATCATCAATAGTACTGGATCCCTTTATGGGAAAATGAACAGTTTAAGCTTAATGCTTTCAAACGCTAGTAAGTCTGTTTTTATGCTGTTTCAGAAAGATTTTCTTTTTTTTTACCTAAAATAATAGTTTTTAAACATTTGTATAAATTCTTTTTTTTTTTTTTTTTTTTTCATTTTAATGAAAATGAAATTAATATTTGAACAGTAAATGCTAATCAATTACGGCTAGTCTTTTGACAAAGGAAGGTGATTCAGTGTTAATTGTTTTAATTCTTAGGTTTTTATGATCCCATAAAAACACACACTTTCTGTTTTGATTGTTTTTATTTTCCTTTCCATCCTTCTCTCTCTCTCTCTCTCTCTCTCTCTCTCTCTCTCTCTCTCTCTCTCTCTCTCTCTGTCTGTCTCTCCTTTTCTCACTCCCGCCCCTCACAGATTCCACTGAGCTCCATTCTTCCACTGATACACCAGATGAATGGATTCTTTCATTTCTTTCCTTTGGCTAAGAGCAGATATTGAGGGATTTTTATTCTAAAAGTCACTGACACACACACTCTGTGTGTTTGTTATAAGTTGTCTCTGCTCCTGATTGTCATTAAGTTTATGATAGTAACATAGAACGTCTTGTTTCTTCAAATCCCCTTCATCATCACAGCCAGTTATTATTATTATTATTATTATTATAGGTATTATATTAGGTGCTATATATTTATTCATTAATTTTTTTTTCATGAGTTTTTTTTTTTTCCATTTTAAAATCTAAACATGGTTTTAAAAACACCGTTATAAAATACATGCAGAACCGATTATGCGGTATATATTAGTGCTTAAAGACAGCGTGATTAAGTGTGCGTGCGTGTGTGTGCAGTGTGTAGGGGTGTGTCTGTGGGTACAGAGGGTCAGGGGTGGGTGTTACTGCAGCTGCATCCGAGCAGTTTGTATAGTAGTGTCTGCGTGACTGGGCTGAACTGACAATGACTCGTCTCTGTCTCTGTGTCCCCGTCCATGACGCCTGATCCAGCCTCTCACCGTCACCACGCCGTCCTTCACCACCGCCGAGAACATGGCCGACCTGATCGACGGTTACTGCCGCTTGGTCAACAACGTCACCCAGTCGTTCATCGTCAGGCCGCAGAAAGGTAAAACAACCTTCCTCATGTTACACAGCGAAGCTGGTGTGTGACGAGATGCAGCCCAGATTTTGCTGCAGCTCCAGCCGGAGAGGACACTGAATAGACCGCATTGTGTGAGCGAGAACATTCCAGAGTAATGTGTTTAACTGTGCAGAAGCGAAAAGTTTTAGCGATTTATTTATGATTTAACTGACAAAAAGCTACTGCACATTGATCTGTATGAATTTTTTAATTTGTTGGTCATAGATTTTATGCCACTAATGCAATTCAGTGTTTTTGTAGTGACTTTTCTGTTTTATTAAATTCACTTGGAACTTCTGCAGACCATTTCTTATTTAGTTATTGATTGATTGATTGATTGATTGATGCATGCTTGTCTTTGCATTACAATTTTTAATAGCATCTGTATATCTGGCATCTTAATGCAAATTTGATGATACATTACATGGAAAGTTGGATGGCTGGAGCAAATTATCAGTTGTACTTTTTTAAAGATTAAAAATATATATTTGAAGCTTCTTTTGTAAAAAATAAATAAATAAATAACAGTGTTGCAAAGCTGAACTGTATTATTGTAAGTTTTAATTTATTTTCTTGACCAACAGAGGGAGAGAGAGCACTTCCATCTATCCCAAAGTAAGTACAAACAATTTGCATGTGTTTATTTTTTTATTTTTTTTTTGTACTTTGAGCATTTTTTGCCATGAAAAGAAACAATACAGTAAATAAACATGTTACTCATCCCCAATTCATGATTAATAATGTAACATAAACTGTTAAGGAACATGTAAAAAAAAACAGTCAGTTCTCATAACAATATACTGCAGATTAACATACCTGAATATGCTGATACACTGCCGTTGCATTACAGGCTTGGAAACGGTGAGAAGCGGTTAGAAGCTGTCCGAGCAGGAGTCCGTGCCATCTCTGTATCAGGTGAGAACCCTTTTTAGCCCTTACTGCAGTTAACGTGATGCGTTAAGATGATAATAATAAACATAAAACATCATCAAAGAAAAGAATGTAAACAGAAATTGAATCAAGTAAATGCTGATTTTACACTTCTCAGCTACAGTGAAGAAAAATGAATTATAAAACCTTTATATGGCAATTAAAATGTAAAAATCTTTAAAAGGAAAAAATAACTTATTTCTGTGTATATATCGTACAGAATATTGTATTTTGTAGCATTAGTTCTAGCTTTACATCATCTTTAAATGTTAAATACGAACACTGCTTATAGCTTTTTCTTATGTGGATATCAATGAGCTGAGTATGGTTTCTGGTCACGTGACATGTTTTCACCACATTGGTTCTGTGCCTTTGATTTTTAATGAATTAATTCCAACATCTTGTATGTGGATGGTGTCCAAGCGAGCACATAAAGAAGTGGAGCGAGAGATTAAATATTAAAGCACGTAGATATGGAAACAGATCCGAAGCAGTAGGTGTCATCCAGATTTGTGTGTGTGTGTGATGCCAAAAGTACATAGCTGAGCCATCATGAGCTTCCAAAGTGCCCGGTTCACAGGAAACCCACATCCGTGCAAGCGTCTTAGAGAGACAGAAGAATTAAACACTGGCATGCTGACTCGTACCTGTTTCATTATGTTTCCTTCGTACGTATTCACTCTCTTTTCCATGTCAACATTCTTCTTTTTATCTGCCGTGATGTGTGGAAAAGAGAAAGGGACAGAAGAAGGAAAGCGTGAGAGACTCTGCAGTGAGCGTGGTAAGTGAGCGCGTTTAGCCGGAGGGCCGCGGCGCTGCAGAAAGAGCCGATTGATACGCGGAGGGCAGGAATCGCTGCTGACGTGCCGATGAGCCGCAGTCAGCGTGTGAAAGAGCTGCTTGTGTGCCTGGTCATGAATGAGGCCAGAGCAGCGTGTACTGTGTGCATGCGTGATCTGCTGTGTTGTTACACGTGTTTAACATGAGACCGATTTTTAAAAAAAATAAATAATAAATTCCTGTCAGGTAACGTGAGAATTCTGTTGACATTTTGAAATCTGACATATTGCTTTGTATTAGCTACACAGTGCACGCACCATGTGGACAGTAAAATGCCATGTGAGGTTCAGAAGAAGTGCAACAACACGACGAGCTGAAATTCTCAGGCTCATGAACCTTTTAAGAGTTACAGTATAAGATTCTCTGCCAAAATGGTTTATCAAGATATATTGCATGGCAGAGCTCTTAACTGTAATTAATGAATGAGGTTTAAACCTTAACGTCCTCATTCATGCTTTCGTTATGCACCATTTTTCCAAAATCAGGAAGTATAAAAAGCACCTCTTGGCGTCATTGGTCAAGTTAATAGTTGTAGTTTGTTATAACTGATACTGTACCTGCGTGCTTCGAGGAACCAGCCCTTGACTATTTATGCATTATTTCAGTAGAAGCTGTTTCATTTCACTGTTTTCATTTGCTTTCTGTTTTCTTTTCCTTTCCTTCTCCCTTCCTCTTCCATTCCTGATCTCTCTTCCTCCTGAAGACTCCGTGACTCCGACACCACCGAAAGCGGCTAAAGCTCGCCGCTTCCTCCTTCCTTTTGTCTTCTGTTCCCATGATTCTCCACCCAAGGGTAGCCTCATGTGCCTCTCTCTCTCTCTCTCTCTCTCTCTCTCTCTTCATGCGTGTGTATAAATCTGTGCGTGTGTGTGTGTGTGCATGCACGCTTTAAACTTACTCTCATCTGCTGCATGCACAACCTTCCCAGCTTCTCTAGTCCTCATTTATTAGCTTTGATTAAAGATCTCCTTTAATCCAGCCCGTATCTCAAGTTTATTTCCACTGCTGTAGTGAGATGTCAGGGTCCTGACTATTGATTTCCCCCCCATGATTCATTTTTTCTCTGCACATTCAAAAACAATCAACACAGCACACAAAGCGAGACGGGTTCAGAGGATTCAAAGACAAACATCTCATTTGCAGTGACATCATCTGGTCTTCAATGACACTGATGTCCACCATGAAAGGATTTATCGATTTTGACCTCGTCCCCTGTGTCTCTCGGCTGGTCGGTCAACCGGGAGGAAGTCCTGGTACAGAGCTGTGAGGAAGAGCAACTTAAGGATGATTTTAGATAATGTAATATCAATTTAGGAAATTTCCCTTATTCAAAGGACATTTTAGAGACATTTCCACTGATGAGATCATCCTAAATCCTCAACAAGATTTTGTTGTTGTTGTTTTTAAGGAGTACGTCATGCAGTGGGAAAAAAATTATCATGTTTCTCTTGTCTGCCAGGGACATTTTTGTGTGTGAATGTGAAATCTGATTCCAGGTAAAATAGGAAAATACAGCATAATAATAGAAAAAAAAGTGCATATTTTTAACCCGCAGAAACATGTTTCGTTGATTTGTTTTTTCCCTCAAACCATGAGGGTTTTTAGACATTGACCATGCTGTGATTTCAGGAGGAAATCCATTCATGTTTGTAATTCTATTAATTTTACTATCCTCATCGCTTTTATTATTATTACTATTATTATTATTTAAGGAGCAGAACCTGATTAACAGTTTTTGTAAGAAGCAACAATAATTATAACAAGCATGAGGTATGTGTGTGCTCCCATTTTATTTGAGTTTTGGCTTTCTGGCGATGCCTTTAAAGTCATAAAGCATAGAGTAAGTAGTTATATAACACTTATATAATTTGCACATCTATTTTATGTGAGAAGGGAAAGGCTCCGAGCAGCTCCCCTGCTGCTGCTCCTTCGCACTAGGAAAGTGGAGCTGAGCTGCAGAGGTCTGGCAGCTCTGCACACATTAACTTAAGTCTCATTTGCCCCAGAATAGCCTGGCCTGCTGATTGTAGTCACGCTGCTGCCAGAAATCTGGTGAGGCTTCAACACACAGACTTATGGGATACCGCCGGAGACAGAGGACTGGAGCGCTGGAGGCCACGTCAACACTTTATTTCATATTGTTTCACAAGCCCATACAAACAAAGTGCCATCGAAGATTATATTATAATTTATAGTCTTCGAGACGTTCGAGGAATTTTATATTGTGTTTAATCGGGCCGTCACGTGCAAATCTGACCCATAAGGGTTTTTATTTTTATTGAACTTTTCTTGTATGTGAAATTTTTTTTTTTTTTTTTTTTGGCAACTCACCTAACAAACAAAAATATCTGTTATGTAATGCCTCGTCTTATTAGCCACCCACCACCTCTGAGCATCTCTCCCCGTCCTACTCCCACATCTCCAGCTCCTTCTCGTCTCACACGTGGGTGTGTGTGGTCTGCAAGAGGAACACAAGAGAATATAAACAGTGTTACATTACTCTAAAGCATGTTTAAGTACTAAAA
Source organism: Clarias fuscus (assembly GCA_030347435.1). NCBI lineage: Eukaryota > Metazoa > Chordata > Actinopteri > Siluriformes > Clariidae > Clarias > Clarias fuscus. The sequence continues at coordinate 23,952,081 of CM059215.1, read as the reverse complement.
CTAGGGTTATGGTTAGTAAGTGCTGGTTTAATCTTCCCTCGGATACTCACCACTGGAGAAAAACATCTGGATAGCAGAACTCCGCTCAGTGTTTGTTGTTTGAATATGACATGAACTGTGGAACAAAAGAAAATCGTTTGATCATGCGATGCACATTCATACAGACGATATGTTATAAATAACTTTTTTTTTTCTTTAACTGCATCTGTAGTCTAATGCTATCACAACACTGTATAATCCTAAAAACTATGTTAATGTTGCTATGTTTCTTAGAGGCTGTCCCCTACTAACAGCTGTACAGTATTACAAGAGGATTTAGAGATAGTTAGCTAATTATAGCTCTCCAAAAGCCAGATAAGCAACATACATTTTTTTTTTTGTCTTATCAGCTTATGCCTCATCAGCTTTTATCAAGCAAAGCATACAGCACGGCCATTTTTTTGTTCTTTTTTTTTTTTTTGCTTTAAACGTATTTTTTGCCCTAGATTCAAAGTGTTTTCCTATTAGGAGCATTGGCCAGTGGTCAGCTCATGGCTCACGATAAAGACCTCAGAATTACGTCAGGCGATGAACATTCAGATTCAATACAAACTAACAAGATTTCACCCTTAATATATAACCTTTTCTATCGTCTCTTTTTTTTCCAATATCCATCCTGATTAATGAGTCTATACTCATTGTAGCGGTATGCTCCCGTTCTTGGCCGACAGGCGTGCATTGTCCTTATCTCTGGTCTGAGATGCGTTTCTGCTCAGCACGGTTGTAAAGAGTGATTATTTAAATTGCCTTTGTCAGTTCAAACTTGTCTATCTATTCTGCTCTGATCTCTCATCAAAAAAGTGTTTTCATTTATTTATAAATTTATTTATTTATTTAATTTTGTGTGCGCGCGCGAAAATCTTTGGTGATCTGCACTTTCTGAAAAACTCAAATCAGCCCAGCTGGTGCTAAAAAGCATGACAATCTGATCATTCTGATTCATACACATTGACATTCCATGCAAACTTCCATAATTTCTTTTGATTCTGTAAAGCTGCTTTGCGGCAATGACACTTCTTTAAAGCACTATAAAATAAAATTGAATTTAATGACAGGATCAAAGTTATCGAGGTCACGTTTTTTCACCGTTGCGTGAAAACCTTTCACACAATTAGAGGCATGTAGAAGATATCCATTTACTTTATTACCTCGTTTCTTTGCTGTACACATCATAATCCTATAATATTCCTATATGTATAAGATCATTATTATTTCTTGAATGCTGTTTTCCTTTTATTCTTTATTATAGTAGATAACGTCCCCCCCCCCCCCCCCCCCCCCCGTTCTTAATGCTGATCCTGCTCAACACCCACACATTCTTGTATATTTGTTATTTTATTGGTGTAAGTTTGGAAGCCTAACAGAATATCTCGCGTTTTCACTCCTCGTGCTCCAGGTGCCAGCAAGAATTGCACCATGCTGGTCTCCAGGTCCAACTTTGGTCAACCCCCCCACACATTCCATCAAGACCACTCAGCTGCTTAATTCCTTACAGAAATCTTCCTACTTACCTTTCAGCTCTTTCCCACCAGACTGTTACGAAGCGTTTGAATTAACCTTATTAACCTCCATGTTGTTGTAATGTGCACTCGAAGATGTTCTCATCCAGTAACCTCTCCTTTTTTTTTCCCCCCTCCCTCTGTTTCTCCTGTTTGCATGCCCTCTTCGGACCTGCAGAAGATGTTAGTGGGGATGGTAAAGTCTTCCGCCTTTAATCTTGCATGTTTTCACCTCGATCTGACTCTAACAGCTAGATGCGAGAATCAACACTAGATATGTAGTTTTTTTTTTTAGTTTTTTCTAGTTTGTAGATTGTTTTATTATTATTTGTAGATTGAAATACAGCTTTTGGCTCTCAGTATTATATAAACCTCTCTTTTTCCATTTTCATGCACATTCCTGGGTTTTCTTTTCTTTTTTTTTTTTCAATATTACTTTTGAGGGAAAAATCTTAATAAAAAAATGAAGAAGTGACCCAGGTTGTTTCAAGACACAGATTGCTAAATCGGACGGAGCGAAGGAGGGAACGAGGAGTCACTTCCTTCCTTTTCTCCTCCCTCGCACAACTGCGCTGCTCTGTGATTGGCCAGAAAGGCAGACGGATAAATATGCACCACATGAGTGCACGAGCAGACTGCGTGGAGAGAGTGGAAAGAGAGAAGCCACACTTTAGAGCTTTGCATTAGTCTGTGTGCGCGTGCGTGTTTGTGTCCAGTCGTGTGGGTGTGATCGTACATGATTTTCCAGGCTGACTCACTTGTTTATTTTTTTTTTTGAGCCATTGGAAGAATACACGGGTGTTTACCGCTCTAAGTGGTGTTAGACTGGCCGCTGTGTGTTGTGACGCGCCGCTCCTGACCGCTGCCTCTTGTGTCCCCGCAGAAACAGACGACTATGCAGAGATCATAGACGAAGAGGACACATACACAATGCCATCCAGTAAGTACTGCTAATGTATTTACACAGTGTGTGTGTGTGTGCGTGTGAGCGTGTGCATCATCACAGACTGTCCTGGGACCCAGATGCTGTCCGGCTCACGCCAGAACTCTTGTGAACATGGCTCGCTGAGATGTTTTTTTTTTTTTGTGTGTTTTTTCCCCCCTCTGTCTGTCTTGTTTGGTTTGCTCATGTGGTAGCCAGAGAACTTTAAAATATCCAACTCCCAAATGCCAGAGTACTTACTCAGTTTCTCTGGGAAGGCAGTTAGGAATGTGGTAACAGACAAGAATAGGATCAAAGTCATTAATTACCAGTTAACTAATTATTTATCTCTATGTCAATACATACATACATACAGTGCCAAACATCACTCCTGCATTTATAACAATGCATTCAGCTGAATGTTACGTTAGTGTGTGTTATAAATTAAGATATTTATGATCATAGTTTGTAAGGAAATGCTCTTGGTGGCCATAATCTTTTTCGCAATCGTGAAAATGACTTACAGTATTAATATCATTCTCGTTACCACTCTGAACACGTAGACAGTCCTGGTGCTGATATCGCCTTTGTTTTCTGATGCATGGCATCAGAACAACAATTATAGAAGTCCAAATCCGCTCCACAGACGGATCTCTGGGATGAGAAGTGTTCAGTTGCTCTAAAACATTAATTCAGCATTAGATAATCGAATAACTAGAATGTGTTCCTTTGGTCAAATATTTTATCTACTAACATTTTTTCAGCAGTATTCTCCAAAATCCCCTTCTGTTCCTGTAACATGTAATGTTTATTTTAGCCGGAGTCATGAAAATGACGAGTTGATTAAGTGGTCGTCACGGAGACGAAACAAGACCGATCCCGTTTCATGTTTCAAAAAAAGTGATATTTTAGCACCGCAGTCAAATCACTTCTAGCCAACTCTGGCGAATTGTTGTAGTTCGAGGACAGGTACCGTAATCCGCACCACACCTCAAGATCTGTAAAATCATGTTCAAGACAAATGCATTAACCAAACGCAGATGGGGGCGTGTCCGCATGCCTGTCAGTTATCTGCAGAGTTCGGTATGCATGAAAAAGATGAGAAGTGGGTTTTGACCTACTTTAAGGAAAGAATGACGAGGAAGGATTTTTTTAGCCTAGGCGATCTTCCTGCAGAGACGATTATCTGTAAGGAATTTGTAAGTGATTCCATCATAGTGATACATTGATCAAGCTGTTGGATAACTGACATACACCTAATCAAGTCAGTTTGTAATCCAATACATTTGTTAAAATACCCCTATAAAGAGCTTAAACGTTCGTATATTACAGTGAGCATGGTATTCTGGTCAGGGTCACCGTGTAGAGGTGGGAATGAAACCTGAACAGGCCAGTGCAGTCAGTTTATGTGACCAGCCTGTGAAATCTAGGCGACACATATGGATTACTATCCGTTGTCTCATGTCAGCAGTATTGCCATCTATCCATCATAAATCCGTGCATAAATGTGTCAGTGTTACACTTTTCATCTATCTGCAACTCCTCCTAAACCTTTCATGGGAATTCGACCAAACCTTCACAGAAACCCTTTGTTAGGAAGCACAGATGTGAATAGTTATTCTATTTTTCAGAAGTAACATGCTCATGGGCAGGCAATATGTCTTCCTAGGATACTCAAAATCTTTTTTACCTCGATATGAATTTTTATAATATGATCAATGTGAAAAATGTTTAAAACATCATTGAAACTTTAAAAAGTTTAAATCAAGAATCAATAACTTGCCTTAAGTAAACTTTAAGCCTATGATGAACACCTTAGGCCTGCACCTTAGTACCATGCATGGTGTGTATGCATCAGTGAGCGGTATGATGCTGCCGAGGACAGTAGTAGTGTAAGGTGTAATAGGAGTGTTGTCACAGAGTGAGTCAGTGGCTTGAGGTTGCTGGTGCTCAGTGTCATATGAGTGTGAGGCGCAGAGCGTCTCCACGCTGAATACTGCTACTGACAAATCACAAGATACAACAACAATTGGGTTTTTGCAGGTTTTAGTTATTTATGATAAGAAATTTATGGCCATTTTGCAGTTTGAGATCTGCTTGGAAGAATTTAAATATGTACGCACATCGAAAATACTTTGACATTACACTTGTATTTTATTAAATATTAATGAAATAATGCATGTGATTAATCTAGAAATTTTAAGACATCGCTATTTTTTTTTTTACGATAATTAATCGTATGACTAAGTGTGACCCTAATGGCTTTCCATAATCGCAGCACGGTTACCTGGCTGTATGTGACAATGCCATGTTTAGCGCGGATAATAAGATGACTGAGGAAACATCACCACGAAACAGCAAGTTTTGTATAAAAAGCTGCTAGATGGAAGTTTGGATGAAGCTAAAGTTTGTGTGCTCGAGCTACCTTAGGGGAAATATTTGTACAAGAATACATTCATTTAACATTTTACTGTAACATTTGTTAAATTCATCATTGACGGCACTAATATACTAGATAGATAGATAGATAGATAGATAGATAGATAGATAGATAGATAGATAGATAGAGTGCATAAACATATCTATCTATCTTTTTATATATATATATTGTATACTGTATGTATGTGGGTGATTGATGTATATAAATCTATTAGTGTGTGTGTGTGTGTGTATGTACACACGTGGACAAAATTGTTGGTACCCTTCGGTCAATGAAAGAAAAACTCACAATAGTCACAGAAATAACTTTAATCTGACAAAAGTAATAATAAATAAGAATTCTATGAATGTTAACCAATGAAAGTCAGACATTGCTTTTCAACCATGCTTCAACAGAATTATTTAAAAAAATAAATCCATGGAACAGGCCTGGACAAAAATGATGGTACCCCTAACTTAATAGTTTGTTGCACAACCTTTTGAGGCAATCATTGCAATCAAACAATTCCTGTAACTGTCAATGAGACTTCTGCACCTCTCTGCAGGTATTTTGGCCCACTCCTCATGAGCAAGCTGCTCCAGTTGTTTCCGGTTTGAAGGGTGCCTTTTCCAGACGGCATGTTTCAGCTCCTTTCAAAGATGCTCAATAGGATTGAGGTCAGGGCTCATAGAAGGCCACTTTAGAATAGTCCAATGTTTTCCTCTTAGCCATTCTTGGGTGTTTTTAGCTGTGTGTTTTGGGTCATTGTCCTGTTGCAAGACCCATGACCTGCGACTGAGACCCAGCTTTCTGACACTGGCCAGCACATTTCTCTCTAGAATCCCTTGATAGTCTTGAGATTTCATTGTACCCTGCACAGATTCAAGACACCCTGTGCCAGATGCAGCAAAGCAGCCCCAGAACATAACAGAGCCTCCTCCATGTTTTACAGTAGGGACAGTGTTCTTTTCTTGATATGCTTCATTTTTCCATCTGTGAACATAGAGCTGATGTGCCTTGGCAAAAAGTTCCATTTTTGTCTCATCTGTCCATAGGACATTCTCCCAGAAGCTTTGTGGCTTGTCAACATGTAGTTTGGCATATTCCAATCTGGCTTTTTTATGATTTGTTTTCAACAATAGTGTCCTCCTTGGTCGTTTCCCATGTAGTCCACTTTGGCTCAAACAACGACGAATGGTGCGATCTGACACTGATGTTCCTTGAGCATGAAGTTCACCTTGGATCTCTTCAGAAGTCTTTCTGGGCTCTTTTGTTACCATTCGGATTATCCGTCTCTTTGATTTGTCATCAATTTTCCTCCTGCGGCCACATCCAGGGAGGTTGGCTACAGTCCCATGGATCTTAAATTTCTGAATAATATGTGCAACTGTAGTCACAGGAACATCTAGCTGCTTGGAAATGGTCTTATAGCCTTTACCTTTAACATGCTTGTCTATAATTCTCTTTCGAATCTCCTGAGACAACTCTTTCCTTCACTTCCTCTGGTCTGTGTTGAGTGTGGTACATACCATGTCACCAAACAACACAGTGACTACCTGGAGCCCTATATATAGGCCCACTGACTGATTACAAGATTGTAGACACCTATGATGCTAATTAGTGGACACACCTTGAATTAACATGTCCCTTTGGTCACATTATTTTCAGTATTTTCTAGGGGTACCATCATTTTTGTCCAGGCCTGTTCCATGAGTTTATTATTTTTTAATAATTCTGTTGAAGCATGATTGAAAAGCAATGTCTGACTTTCATTGGTTAACATTCATAGAATTTTTTTAAATGATTACTTTTGTTAGATTAAAGTTATTTATGTGATCATTGTGAGTTTTTCTTTCATTGACCGAAGGGTACCAACAATTTTGTCCACGTGTGTATGTGTGTATATATACTTGTACAGTATATGTGCGTATGTAGCGTATACGTACATGCGTATATATACACTATCTTACACTACATACAAGTCTAAGATAGTATGTGTGTGTGTGTGTGTGTGTGTATATATATATATATATATATATATATATATATATATATATATATATATATATATATATATATATACACACATACACATATATACACACATACATACAGGTATGTACAGTATATACATATATGTAGATATGGATGTAATTAAGTAGAAGTTACTAACATACTGCCGTTAGTGTTTTTTTTATTTTATTTTATTTTTTACATTTTCCATGAAGAAATAATGTATGTAATTAAGGTTTTTTTCATGACCGATTTACACAAGCACACACCCCTCTTTCGAAAATTACATTGTAAGAATAGGACCTTCTGTCCAGCACATTTCAGGCTGAAAATCAGTGTTTCCTGTTGAAATAATGTGTTTCTTGTGCATAATTTTGCAATGCTTACATGACGCTGTATGTCTGCATATTCATTCATAATGACTTCTCGTTTGTCCCGTTTATGTTCATGTAGACCTTTTTTTATTTAAAACCTCTTCAGCTTACAAGAGTCATATCACTTTACTTATTCCTCACTGCTGTGGACTAGGACCTGGGAAGCATGTGCATAACTTTGTTAAAAGTGCTGGGGACAAGGCCAAAAAAAAAACGTAATATAGAATTTTCAACAATTCAGTTCGCCATGAAAATGCTTTTAAAGTGATTTTAGTCTTCTCATAAAAAAAAATGAACAGTGGGTAAAAGAACATTATCTTTGTGAATAAATTGATCATTTGGGTGTAATGTATACTATAATATTATGGTCAAAGGAAGAAAAAGCTGTGTGAAATGTCTAATAAAAGTGAAACATTATATTACAGAAAATCTTTTAGCTCTTATTAGAAAGCTTTTGGCTTAAGTTATTAACTAACAGCATTTTCATGTAAAAAGTGTAAACACCGCTAGTGTCTGGAGTCTCCTTAGCATAAGCTGTGCCTGTGCTTCTAGTCATCTTTTCTATCATTCTGTCTCCTTCATGTTCTGTGTCCTTATTCTGATCAGTGCTAAAAACCAGCTTTCTCACTTTTTTCCCTACTGTAATCCCCCAAGCCGAGTGGTATGGAGTAGACAAAGGTAACCCACCTTTCATGTTTTGTTTTTTTTGTTGTTGTTGTTTTTTTTGTCCTTCCCTTTTCTTGTTTCTGTCCTCTCATGGTGATGCTGATTGCTTGTGTCCTGTTGTGATAGACCTGAGGTTAATCTGGCTCATACTTCTCAAAGTAAGAGAGCTGATCTAGGAGGAAGATTTTATTTTTCTTTACTACTAGTCCAGTTACAGTATAAAAAATATAAAAAAAGCAGCACTCTTACATGTGAGATGTTTGACTGGTATTGGCTCAGGTCACTCAGCATGCCTTCAGCGTGAACAGTGTTCATGCAATGTCAGTGTTTCAGGTTGTGTAAGTGTGACAACTCACATAATTGTGTATTAGGTAAAAAACGGTGATACAGTGTGGTTGAAACATCTGGCAATTTATAATAGTTACCACAGTAAGAGTACTTTAATAATGTATATGTATATGCATTCAGTTTAATTTAAGAAGTAAGAAAATAACCACTTGTGGGTGTGCTGTTATGGGAAATTAAACAACAACAGGTGGTATGATGGAGCCTAATGCAAAGTGAAGTTACTTCCTCCCACTCTTAAATTTATTTTTCCTATAACAGCACATCCTCTTGTGTTTTATTCATCTTTCTAAAAGTTTTATATATGTTACATAGTCATGGTTCCTCATGCTTTATCACTTGCATTAGAACAGCTATACTGTAAGCAACCATTCTCTTAGCAACCTTTTATTCTCTTATCTAGTATATAAGGCAAAACAAGCATCAGCTTATCATATTACCGTAATATCATCTGTTCTAAAGACTTAGTTACAGCTTTACCTCTGACACTGCAAAGTCCTTCTGAAACAGCCAATTAACCAATACAATCTGACCAATCACAATCAAGTATTCAACACATTCGATTGGTGAAGCTGCCTTTCAGTGATGCACACTAATGTTGCATTGTGTAGTTATCTGTAAAGCAATGTAATGTGCATGTCATTGCTTTGCAATATGATGTGCTGTTAAGATAAGATAATACAAATAAATAAATCTCTAAGTCTCTCAGCTCTGGAGTAGCATGCTGTTTTGTGGTTATTGTGTAGTATTTCTCTCTCTCTCTCTCTCTCTCTCTCTCTCTATACATATATATAAAACATTAAAACATTGACTTTTTGAATAATGTGTGTTGTGTGTGCTTTGTGTGTGCAGCCAGAGATTACGAGGTCCAGCGGGAGCGTATCGAGCTGGGCCGCTGCATCGGAGAAGGCCAGTTTGGAGACGTGCACCAGGGGATCTACGCCAGCCCAGTGAGCACCACCCCTTTCCCAGAAACGACTCGCGACCAACACAGCCTGACCAAACCATTAAACCCAATTTGACTGCAATTCCCCAAAAATGCTTTGTTTTTCTGACGATACTATAAGGTTTCAACCCATAATTAGCCCATCATTATTCCTGTTCATGATTTAGAGTTCATTCTGAGGAAGAAAAAAGTCTTTTATACAAGTCTTGAATACAAAACACTACATGAACCACAAACATAAATATTTACACTCATGTCAAGGACTTTTCTTTGAAATACATTTCCACAAAGTTCAGTACCGACTTCCTCTCAGACATCCCGACTGAACGGTTTTGTTACAATGTGTGATTCGCAGGAGAACCCTTCTCTGTCCGTGGCCATCAAAACATGCAAGAACTGCACTTCGGATAGTGTGCGAGAGAAATTCCTGCAGGAAGCCTGTGAGTATGATGGTATACTATAACAGACACTTCACATGACTTCTGGTACGGTAACTGTTCGTCTAAATTTGTGTGAATTTGGATGAAAAATCTAAATCTCTTTCGTCATGTGAAAATCTGAAAGTATCTGGTCCAGAAACAAGCAGCCCTATCCAGTTTCACTTATGATGATGAAATGAAGACAGCGGTGCATCCGTGGCTTGCATAAAAGAGTTCATATGGAATGATTTCATGTCCCACAGTAACGATGCGGCAGTTTGATCATCCTCACATTGTCAAGCTGATTGGTGTTATCACAGAGAACCCGGTCTGGATCATCATGGAACTCTGCACGCTTGGCGAGGTAAGATTCACTTGCTTAGGATTACCAAGATTAACATAATTCTCCATATGTCTCTGTATGTTATTCACATCTTAACATTGTTAACTGAACATCTGGTGATTTTCTTTTTCCTTAAGTTGCGGTCATTCTTACAAGTAAGGAAATACAACCTGGATCTGGCTGCACTGATTTTATATGCCCACCAGTTGAGCACAGCTTTGGCTTACCTGGAGAGTAAGAGATTTGTGCACAGGTGAGACCGAACACTTCAGCAAAGCTCATTCATTTGAAACCAAACAGAACACAATTAAACAGACAACCACTTCAGGGTTTTTCAAGTGTGGATCTGCAGGTCTCCGTCTCTGGTGATCAACATCTTGCTGAAATGACAAGCATATACAGTACAGACAACTCCGGAATTATTGGCACCCTTTGGGAAAATAAGCGAATACATAATGCATGTAATGATTCTGATCATTATGACTAATCTGACTTGTAGGTGCTTAGGTAATTTGGAAATAGATAATTCTGTCAAAAACATAGGTAGCAGAATTATTTGAACTCTCGTATACTGCAAATAAAACCCAAGGAGTTTACATCTTTGTGGAAAATGTTATTTTAATCAACATGGGGTGGGGGAAAAACCCAAAGAGCTCTGAACTCAAAACATTTGACGGGGGAAAAACTGTTGAGCTGCATAGATTGGGGAAATGTACCGGCAAACACTGAAGTTTGTGGTGGCAATTTTTTTTTTAGGAGCTGCATTGTTATGAAAAAAACAACAACATTTATTTAAGGAAAACGTTCTGTTCCAAAAATTAATTGGACAATAAAAGCATGGGGCTTATTCATTTGTTCAAGCCCAAAATATCGCACGCTGCATGTCTGGGTTTTTAATAGAGTAATTTTGGCTCATTTTCATAAGGCTGCGAATAATTTTGAAGATGACTAAGCTGGAAGCAACCACACACAGACACTCATTACACACTCACTTGCTTGTCTTGAAAGCCAGCATATGATCAGGCCCCTGCTGCCAAAAAAAATAAAAAATAGATACACCAGTTATAAAAGAAATGAATCAGGAGTTAATAAGTATGCCCATCATGTATGCGCTTATTCATGTGTGTCTTTCTATGCGTACGTTTCCTACAGGGACATCGCGGCCAGGAATGTGTTAGTGTCTTCCGCAGACTGTGTGAAACTTGGAGACTTTGGACTCTCCAGGTACATGGAGGACAGCTCTTATTACAAAGGTAACAGGCCCTGCAGGCTCTTGAGGCCACTCTGTTTTTTTTTGTTGTTTTTTTACTGAAAATATTCAAAGAACATTTCATTTTCACAATGCCACTAATGTCCTTTCGCTGAGTTTGTGTCTTTTGGGTCAGTTTTATATTTTGCACCTAAAAAACTCAGCCGCCACATAAAAAAAACAGGTTAATGCAGGGTTCAATCATGTCCTCTGGGGTTCACTTAGCATTAGATAGATGCTAACTCTTCCAGATGGTCAGGGATTGTTTTATTTATCTTTTCATATAGCACCCTCTGGTGGTCCAGGACAAACATGTACTAATTAATGTGTGTGGGTTTTTTTTTTTGTTGTTGTTGTTGTTGTTGTAATAATGATAAAGCACCGATCAGTATTTGGGAAAACTCGCTTTTTATCTAGAACTGAGACTTTCTCAATACTTAGTATTTACAACCTGTTGTTGAATAAATGGCTAAATATATTAAGAGTATGTGTACATTGAGATCGCACTTGTCTGCATGTGATAAATGTCAGCATAACAGAAAAATAAACATCTAAATCATTTTCTTATTTGCACAGTATGTAGTCAGATATCTTGGAATTATTTTAGTAAAACATAGATATATTACCAGGTTAATTTATCTGCTTTTGGTATTAAAAGCATGATAAAGCGTTTTGTGAACTTTTCCAATCGTGATTTTTTTTTAATTATTTATTTGTTTTAAAGCCTCCAAAGGGAAACTGCCGATCAAGTGGATGGCTCCAGAATCTATAAACTTCCGCCGCTTTACCTCAGCCAGCGATGTGTGGATGTTCGGTACTTTGGACACCTTTTTGTTACAATAATTTTGTATATTCTTTATTAGTTTTGAGCCATTTCTTTTTACAAGGCTTTGAAGTAACTTAAAATTTAGCTTAAGGTTTAAATTAACTAATTCTATGTAGGTAATAATCATTCGCATGTGTAATATCATTAGCTTTATTACATTCATCCATGTGTGAAAATGAATCACTGTTTATGAATCATCTATCACTCTGTCTCAGGTGTGTGCATGTGGGAGATACTCATGTACGGCATCAAGCCCTTCCAAGGTGTAAAGAACAATGATGTAATCGGACGAATAGAGAACGGCGAACGCCTGGCCATGCCTCCCAACTGCCCCCCCACCCTTTACAGCCTGATGACCAAGTGCTGGGCGTACGACCCAGGCAAGAGGCCACGCTTCACAGAACTAAAGACCCAGCTCAGGTTAGCCCAGTTTTCTTAAGTGGAGCTAACAAAGCTGTTACAATAACGATATGAAAACCAGAAATATTAGATCTGTAATTAGGCTATGTTTTCTTATAAGTGGTATTGATGTGTGCACCGTTAAACACCAGGGGTCGCTGTTTTATTGCTAAATTTGAAGCTGATTTTTCTCTCCAGCATTATGGAGCTAGACCCTGCAGTATTTAGGGTTTTGGGAATTGTGACGAGACCCACAAAGGAACTAAAACAAAAGAAAATGAAACAGATTTGTAAACATGTGCAGTACCAGTCAAAAGTTTGGATTTATTTTGTACTTTCTTGAACAACGCTGGATTTTTCCATTAACACATACAGCATTAGGTAATTCAATAACAACAGTCGGTTTTTATGTTAAGACCCAAAGGTCAGCATGATAAAACTGTCTCTCTTGAAGAGCATCCGAAGAAAGCAAGACCAAGACTTACCTCTGCTGCAGAGGGGAAGTTCATTTAGAGTCACCATCATCCTACAGCAGTGTCTTCTCATTTAAACTGTACTTGAGCTCCAGGAGGCACATATACAGTATTTAGCTTTATAATACAGTGGACTGTATAGAATGCTCACCATTTAATTCACTAAAATACATTTTGCTTTTCTGGATAGCACGATTCTTGATGAGGAGAAAGCTCAGCAGGAGGAACGCATGCGTATGGAGATGAGGCGTCAAGTCACAGTGTCCTGGGACTCCGGTGGATCAGATGATGCTCCTCCTAAAGTAAGACACTGTGTGATTATGATGTTAGGAGTAATTGTAAAGACAAAGTGCCGTTGTGCTGCCAGTTTGTAAGCAGCTCTGTTGCAGTTGAGGGCAGAACTAAATTCAGGGCCAGGAAAGATTGCAGGACAAAATTCCACATTTTCAAGGCTGGATTATTAAGATATTTGATTATTAAAGGGTTCTCCAAGCGATTCAATCATTTTGATTACGATTATTGTATCTTTGCAGACAGAACTGACTTATAGATGTAGTTTAGATGTAGTTCTATATATTGTATTCCATCCATCCAACTAGGAACCTCTGTAGTTCAACCAGGGCCCATGGAGGCCATTGGTGACCATTGTATTTATTCCCATTTTGTACGGATGTGGTAGGACCTCCGGTCACCATCCACACATTGACACACCACATGAAATTTGGGAATGCCAATTAGCTTAATCTTCATGCCTTTGGACTGTGGGAAGAAGCCGGAGAACCCAGAGGAAACCCACCAAGCACAGAGAGAACATGCAAACTCCATGCACACAGGAATCGATTCCAGGATTTGGAGGTGCAAGGCCACAGTGCTAACCACTAAGCCACAGTGCTGCCTCATACAGTATATTGTATTAGCGATAATATTATGACATCGTTTTTGGTTTTAAAACTCTGGAATTCATTGCACTGAATCCAAGTTTTTTTGGTATTACTATTGCAGAATGTTTTAATCTTGTATACACCATTTTAAGAAATCGCTTTAGGGGATGATTTATGCACCCATACAGTATAAGAACCATTCGTTTTGGGACTTTCTGTTCATTTCACTTTCTGTTATTATGCACCATTCACCTGCTGCTTCAATTAGTCATAAGAAGTAGCACTAATAGACAAATGTTTGTGTGTCTGTATTAGACCGCAAAGCTGTGGAAAGTACTTGTGATTTATTATGTTGTGTGTCAAGAAATGAACAGTCTGTTCTAAACGCTGGCTTCTGCTACTGAACATTTGGATTTTAAAATGTGGCACTGTGTCTCATCTTCCTTTAAGATGTCACTCTGATTAGCCAGTGTACCTTTAACAGTGTTATATAATAGGCACATTCTTTCTGTCAGGTGGATAAGAAAACCGTTAGCTGATCTAATTTCCACTGTGCATTGGAGGAGTCTTTGTCCAGGAAAGTTCAATGAGATGTCAGCTGTCTCTGTCTGGCTCGCCAGCTAAAATAAAGCAGCACTTCACATATTTTTATTCTCGGTCATAGTTGTCGGGTTTCCATTGTGTATAATGTGCAGGGGCTAACAGCGTTCAGTGAAGAATGCGTTCTAAGATAAACTGATACACACTGTCAAATTGGCATTCAGAGCATTTTAGATCATTCTCTCGACTTCTGTTTCTTTTTTTTTTAACTTGCAGCCCAGTCGGCCAGGTTACCCCAGTCCCCGGTCCAGTGAAGGGTTCTTCCCAAGTCCTCAGCATGCAGGCCAGCACAATCATTACCAGGTAACTGCATACCACCTATTGAAAACCATTTTGTGCCCAAATGAAGAGCTAGTCACAGCTTTTCTGTGCAGCATGTTGGATAGTTGTGGGGAACCTTGCATGAAGCAAACGACTTGCCTATCTGTTTGTGTGTGTGTAATAGTTCACTTCATATGATTTTTATTCCTATTAAGGCTTGTGATATTATGCATTACTCAACCCGAATATGTTCTTTGTCAAGCTGTTGGTAGCTATTAGAGTTTAATCTCGCATAAAATCACCGCCAGGCAACGTTGGCACAGCTCAAGGTTATTTTCCGAGTAGAAAACTGCAGTTTATGTTTTCTTATGAAACAGATGTGTGATGTTTAATGGGAACCAAAAGTCCAAGGTCTCTCGTTTGTATTTGTATTTACAATTTCGGTTTGCTTCGAATTTTTGTCAGCTTCGCCAATTCCATGCAAAGTTCAACCAAAATGGCAAAAAGTTGGCATAATTTATACTGTCCGGTTCATACCAATTCCACACACACACATACAAATACACGGCGCCTGCGGGCACAAAAGGAAACACTTAACTGTCTGGATTTATTTTTACTTTTTTTTAAATGTTAAGTACAGGTTAATTTGTTTTATTTTTACTTTATATGTTGTATTAATAATTTTTTTTATGTATTTATTGTTTGGGGCTGTAGAACGAATAATTTGAGTTTTCATTATTTCTTATGGCAAAATTAAATTTGGTTTACGAGTATTCTGGAATACGAGCCCGCTTCCGGAACAAATTATGCTCGTAATCCAAGGTTCCACTGTATATTGTAATGCTCATATTCATCAAATTTACTGAGATTACACAAATCATGGGACATTGATCTCATTTGCCGGGGGTGTAAAAAAAAAAAAAAAAAAAAAGCCAAGAACATGAAAGACATACACAAACAACACACCTAAACATGTATTATGGTAAATAAACACTGCAGTGCGCAAAATACAAATATTTACAACTATATACAATATTTTGTGGCATGCATGCAAATGTATGAAACGTCCCGTGATTTCTGCAATATTGATTAATTAATACGAGCCTTACATAGTGGTGGCCCGTACAGGATAACTTGATACGAGCAACACAATATAGTTTGTAGATGACTGTTTTAGGCACGTCACATCCGTGTGTGTGTGTGTGTGTGTGTGTGTGTGTGTGTGTGTATACAGTAAATAAATTGTTCCAAAAAACATTTTCAGATCTACAATTTTGTGTTTATTTGGTTTACGGTTAATATTTTCTGCAATTGTCTTTAAAATTATGAGTATAAAACCTGCACTTTCTTATGAGTTTCCCCTTTACCATCACGTACGTAACAATGCTAAAATATTGTATAACTTGAGTATGTATCTGGCTGCATGAATTTTATGCCCTATATGTGTCCAAGATTTTTTTTACTTTCCTAAATGAATTTAGAGGGACTAAAACAAGACCTTTGTATTACACCTTTTTTTTATTTTGCTGTTTGCATACTGTACCTTGGACGTTTTTAAGTCAAGTCAGGAAGCAGTGGAATATATGTGCCGCAGTTACAGGCCTGCCGCATGATGTCAGCATCACCAGAGTGTATTTAAGTTCATGTCAAGCTCCAGTAAAGTTCAGGTCACGTCAAGTTTTTCTTGCTAAATTTAATTGAGATTCAAAACTTGATTAAATTGTTGAGAACTGATGTAATTTCCTTTGACAAAATTGCTACCAGGCTACCAGGCCGGACTCCTGTACAGAATTTCAGGAATGTAGTTATTATGTAGCAATTCATTTTAACTCAGCATCTCAGAAGCCATGTTCTCCTAGGATTCCTTGAAGGGAATAAAAACGAAAAACCCATTAAGAACAAACTTAATCTAGATTCTGTTGTTATCCTTCCAGAGTGTGCTCACTTTTAGCCTTATAAGGAGTCGGAGCAGAAGTCTTGGCTAATGTGGGGTTATTTTTGTTGCTTTTTATTTATTACTTCCGTTGGAAGAGAGAAGGAATGAGACCAGACTGTCCAGATCGCATCTAGGTCTCTGGGTCAAAGGTCAAGTAAATACTCGGTAGCACAAGTCATTGTTGGATATGATGATGATGATGGTGATGTTTTTCTTTCTCTTCAGGTCATATTTTATTCATAATAATATTTTCATGATAGATTCTCTCTCTCTCTCGCTTGCTCTCTCGCTCGCTCGATGATCTTTTTGAGCATAAAAACAGCTGTTTCGTGCTTGGTGCTTTTATTTCTACTGGAGTTTGTGCTTGTTTTGACGTGTACTTTACTCTGCTGAAGGTATCGGGTTACCCTGGATCTCATGGCATGCCGGCAATGCCCAGTGGAGGATACCCAGCGCAGGCCTCTGTTCTGGAGCCACACGAGACCTGGAACCACCACAGACAAGACGTACCTGTTTGGTCTCCTAATATGGAGGTGAGCATCACCCACCAGTTCTCAGGGCTGATGTGAAATGATGTACATTGGCTCTGCTCCGTTAATTTTCACTTTGAGTTAAAAAAAAAAAAAAAAGTAAAATCTTCAGGGTATTACTGTGAGGAATTTTACTGTGATTGTATTTACATCTGGACTTGCAATGTGTTCATCTCCACCCACACCTAAGAAGATTTCAGTTTAAACTACCTACGTGGGTTTTTTTGACCAGTATCTATGGTAGAGGCTGCCAAATTATGTCTGCTCTGACTTGCTGTGCTGTGATGAATCGATTCTGCACACATTCAGATCTGTACATGTTTTTACATTTAAATAAAGATTTTCTTTAAGATCATTCGCATAGATTTCTTCATGGAATAGTCTTTTTCTTATCATGTGACAAAAAATTATTAAAAATTTTTTTTATTACAAAAAATTACGTCTTTTTTCAGTACATCACTGCTGGGAAGTTAAATATTTTCCCTGTGTTTTTTATTTTTTTTGCATGTGTCTGTATTGTGGTTGCAATTGATGATAACTCTTGAATAGAATTAACTTCTGTGTGTGTGCGCGCGCGTTTAACAGGACGGAGGTGCTCTGGATATGCGGGCGCTGGGACAAGCACTGCCGCCTCACCTGATGGAGGAGAGATTGATGATGCAGCAGCAGCAGATGGAGGAGGACCAACGCTGGCTGGAGCAGGAGGAAAGCTTTCTGGTAATTTCAGCTTATTCTCACCTCACTGTGTGCGCCTCATGTTTAAAGGGCTTGTATATTATATATACAGTTATATAGACTAGGCGGCACAGTGGCTCAGTGCTTAGAACTGTCGCCTCGCACCTCAGGGGTCCGGGTTTGATTCCTACCTCGGGGTTTGTGTGCATGGTCTCCTCGTGCTTGGTGGGTTTCCTCCAGGTACTCCGGTTTCCCCTCTGGACTGTTCAAGAACTTTTAAACTTCTGATTAAATTAAATTCATAACTACTAGCATTAGTAAGAAACTGGCGGTGGAGGAAAATACATACTGTATTTTTGGTAAAGGATTTGAATTAGAAGGAGGAGTTAGTTAAAGTGTCCCATTGAACCAGTACAAAAATGTGTGTGTGTTTGCGTCTGTGTGTCAGAGACAGATAGTGCCTGTGTGTATGTTTATGTGCACTTGATTGAGCAAAAAGGAGATATTAAAAACAAAGCCATAAATCGTGAGTGTGTTGCGTGTGGGGATCACACAGGCCTGCAGGGTGAGACTCCTCCTCCCTCTAGAAAGAGCTTGGCTGCTGCTGTGGAAGAAGAGGAAGAAGAGACCATGTTTCCATTTTAACCCCATAATATGAAAAGTTTCCTCAAGCAGCATATGGGTTATTCTCTGTAAATACCATAATTTAGGTGGAATTTTAGATCCATATTCATCAAGAAAGACTTTCGTACTAAACCAGTATCCACTTCATGTATTAGCCATTTATTTCCTGAGCAGTCTTTCCATATAGCATCTTGCCTATGCATCACGATCATCTAGCAGAGAAAGTTCCACAAATACGCTTCACTGGGAAATCTCACCTCAGCCCTGTTGCTCATTTTGGTTGAACATCCTGCAAAACGTCCTACACCATGCTGTGTGCTGTAATTATTTATACTTTGGTCTTTCTCATTATAAATCCACATCATTTTAACCTGTGATGTGGCAAGATGGTTTTTTTTTTAAAGAGATACATACAGTACTGTGCAAAAGTCGGAGGTGCATGTGAATAACTGATGGAGAGAGATTCAAAAATATGCTATAAAAAGCAGTGCACAATAATTAATGAAACAATCAATAGTCAATAATTAGTGTGACGAGATATTGCTTTAAATATGGTCACGAGTACAATTTGTGCAGTTTTCTAAGGAGATTTGCATGAAAAAAGAAGCAAGTTTGACAAAGTCCTCATAAGGACTGAGGCTGGTTCTCCAGGATGTTCAATAAAACTTATTGAACATCCTGCAGAACCAGCCTCATTCTTTCCGAGGACTTTGTCATACTTGCTTCTTTTTTCATGCATGCAAAACCCAAAAGCTTTCTTTTGGGTTTTGCATGAATGAAAAGTGCTCTTTCATGTAAAATGCTGATTTCTTTTCTGGGTTACAGATTTTTTTTCTGTTAAAAAAAAATATATATATATATATATATATTGCTGGAATAATCATCTTTGGAACCAGGATTTTCTTTTTTTTTTTCTTAATTTAATTTTAAAAAGTCATAAAATAAACAGATATAAAACTAATTTGCACTTAAAAAATAAATTTGCACAGTGCTGTAAATAAACCTACTTTATTTTTAATTGTCATCTTTTTAATGGCTTATTCTAACATTAATGTTTTCTTTCTCCTGTATTCATTCTGGAGTAAGATCATCAAATTTGGTTTTGATTCTCATGAGTGCACAGTCATTCCTTTATAGGAATTTCATAATTGTCACTTCATTTGAGAACCGTGAAAACGACAGTGAAAAGAGGCAGGGAGGGAGAAGTGGGATGAGTTAGAGGGAGGATGAGAGGAAAAAGAGCAAGAGCTTGTGGGAGTCATTTGGCTCTGCGTTTGCTCTGCCTGCTGCAGTCGAGCACATTTAATCCACACTCCAGCAAGAAGCCAGATCTCAGTCCTCCTCCGGCACGCCGTTGTGCTGATGGAACGGTGCTCGCCACACTCTCTCCTCGCCGTGGTGAGGACGCACTCCGCTCCAAGGATGCACCTTTTCAAGTCTTGCTTCGGAAAACCGGTACTGAGACGCTCAGAGCTGTTATTACTGTTAATTTTTGTGGATTGGTTCAGTTTCCTGTTTGCTTATATGACTTGGTGAGGACTTGGAAAGATGGTTTGTTGTGGATTTTCAGTTTATTACCTGAAGTAAGATCAGCCTGATGAGAAGAGAAGAGAAACTGAGTGCATGATGCATGGTGCTGCTAGCACATTTGTAGTTAGATACCATACCCACATATGTTTGTCTGTTAATTTGTCAGCTGGTTTTGTTGCTTTTTGGGTAATTAGGAGCGGATATAATATAGGATTATACCTACGAGGTTGTGTATGGAGGAGAAGGGAGGTGTTATATGAAAGACACTAAATCAAAGACCAAGATGTTTCAGTGTCGTCTATTCTTGGAATCAGGTGTGTAATTGTGCGCGTGTGTGGTTTTTTTTGTTTGTTTTCCGTGTCTTCAGAAGCCAGAGTCCAGGAATTCAAGGGGCAGCATTGACCGGGAGGACGGTGCTCTCCAGGGGCTGGTGAGTTCCCATAACCCTTTGCTTGTTTGTGTTTTATCCCAGGAGTCATGCAGAGTACGGACACATTACGTCCTGGCGCCTTACGCCATTTTAAGAGGCTTAAAAGTAACTCTAGAGCAGAAAAGAAGAACCATTCGATAGTTGCAGGGTGCATTTACTTTTGTGTTCCACTGCAGTCGAGCTCTAGAAAAGATATAGTGAAAGGCTAAAAGCAGTGGCTAGAGGAGTGTCACATGGAGCAGCAGCCACAAGTGGTTATTTCACATGCCATCTCCAAAAACAGCCGCGGGCAAACCAGACACATTTTCTCCGTGTAATTACAGAACTTTCTGTACGTTACTGTATGTTGGATAGAAAGTGTTTTGGAGATGTACATGGAGTTATGCACGCTTTCCCACAAACCACTCACTCCCACCCGTAACACCAGCCATAATCCTGCATGCAGTAAAATCAGGGCAGGACAGTGAGTCGAGGCGAGTCAGCAAAGCCCTGAATGCCCGTTTACGTTTCTATTTTCTTTCAGACGGGAAATCAGCATGTATACCAACCCGTGGGCAAAGCAGGTACGTGCCTCAGTGCTGCCTTACTGGCATTCTCAGATTGTCTAAACATACATGTTTTTGTTCTCCAATGCTTACAGTACGTTTCTTCTGCAGATCCCGGAGCTCCGCCTAAAAAGCCTCCTCGCCCCGGCGCTCCGACCCACCTGAGCAGCACAGCCAGCATCAGCCCCGTGGACAGCTATAACGAAGGCATCAAGGTACACCTGCTTTCAGCTCTCGGTTTATGGAGCATGTGCTTTCCGTCATCAGCCAGATCTGCTGCACAGACATCACTCGCTCAAGTCTGGCTGCACTTTATAACCAACCTGTGAGCATGGCATAAAGCATGCACTGTGCTTTTCCTTTGAATTTTTTGCATCCTTTGTTTGCATGGTTTTTGGGACAAACTTTTGAGCCAAACAGATGGAAAAGTAAAAAAGTGCAAGTGTCAGAATTTCCCCTGCTTCCTTTCGCCAAGTGGCTTGAGTTGCAGCTCGTCAGCAGAACAGGATAGTTTATTTTCCCAACCATGCAGGAGGAAAAAAGGGGTCCAAAAGATTCTGACCCGATCCCCCCACCACCACCACCACCACCGCTCATTGACAGTGATGAGGGTCGCTAATTAATACCTTCATCTCAATCTAATCTAATCCTTAAGTCTAGTAAGCAATCAGACTCTTTCAGCTTTAAAATCCTTAAATGGTTAAAGTCACAGAAGACTGAGTATGTGAACACACACACACATAAAAGATTGATGTTCATGGTGAGTTAGATAAAGAGACTAATCGGATGTGGTTTCCAGCTCTGGGAAAACCTTTTTTAGGCCAGTTGGAGGATAACAGCAGAGATAAAAAACAGTTTTCTTTTATCACCTCCTTTCCACCACAAGACTGTGACCTCTCCTTCATGGTTCTCATCTGCTGCCAAAACTATAATGCAGAATGCACACTTATTCAGCGTTTTAGAGCCACTGGTGCTTCCTTTTTTGTCATGCGTTTAAACCTTCCAGGCAGTTTTGCTTTTGGAAAGCCTGTGTTGTTTTAAACAATGTTTTTAACATTGTTTATGTACTTTGAAGAACATGAGCAATTTTATTTTACATTTGATACACCAAAAAAAAGATTCTTCTTAAAGAACGAGAACTCTGTTTAAAAAAAAAAAAAAACATTTAACCACTAAATCATGCAGCACAGCTTTTCTTTTCTCCTTAGTCATCAGTATGTGCATGTTAATTTCTTTTTCATTAATTTTTTTGCATCATTAATTCTTTGTTCCTGTTCTGTTTCCCTGCATCCCTCCCTCACTCCCCCTCACACTCGCCTGCTTTTTGCTGCACGTAGCCCTGGAGGGTAAGGACTTGTGTATGTCGGTTATGTGTGAACTTTGTGTCAGTTAGCAACTGCTGCTCTCACACTCATCTATATGTTAAAGGGAGTTATCTATAAACATTAAGATGCTAAAGTACTAAACACTAATGTATATACAGAGTCAAGAAATGTATACACACTTCAGGAAAAGAAAAATTGTATGAGATGTATTACGTTAATATAATATCATATATCAATGAGGATTGTATAGCAATAAATTTTGTATTATAATATTTATACGGTTTTTCTTTGCCTGTAATGTGTATACATTTTGTGGCTGACTCTGTATATCTAAATGCACGCGCACACACACACACGCACACTTGTATGTGTCTGCCCTGAACTGAATGAGTGTGAGACTTCAGTTACTGCTATAATGTTTGTTATAGTTAGTGCTCTAGCATTAGAAATGAGCAAAGGTACAGTAAGTAAAGTTTTACCTAAGAACTTCCTAGAAATGAGATTACTTCCTAGATTACCTAATTTGTCTTATTTAAAGCCTCTGTCAACATTGTTTATTGCGCTTGCACTGGAACATCCACCTAATAAGACTTTGATTATAATTAGATCTAGATTAGACATCGCGGGTGATTGAAGACCTGGAGAAACTCGTCCTATTATATCAGCCTTACACCCGAGACTAAAATGGACGTACTTGGGATTTTTCCCCAATATGTCAGTCATTTAAATTTTTTTTTTATTTCAACACAAACAAACCAGTCGTTTTGAGAAGCAAATCTTCAGTGACGTACAGTTTCTTAATCAGCTGTACACAAATACATTAAAATACACTAACTTAAATTACCAATGTGGCAATCAGTCAAGTGTACAAAATCACTGCAGAAGCTAGATTATAGTACGGAGCTAAAAATATTGTGGTATGAAAACGTTGACAGAGGCTTAGCTAAAGAATGTAAAAAATGGCAATGGTGTAAAAATTCCATAGTTTGGAACGATCATGTGTTTCTGTTTATTTTGTGTAGTGAGAGATGTGCAGGATTACTTTCTTATTGTACCTTTAACCTTTAACCTTAACACACAACTGGTAATTGGGAAATTGTGTTTGTCTCTGTATCACAGCAATTAATTGTCACAGCAATTCCTTTATTTATTTTTTTCAAGATATGTGGGGTCGTGGTTTGTCTCTATATACCTTTTATAACTTTTAAATCATTTAACCAACCAACCAACCAACCAACCAACAAAAAAACTAAACAGAATTTTTTTTAAACCCAGTAAAACTAGGGATGTCTAAAGAAAGTTAAATGTCCTGTTAATTGTGTGATGAGCCAGTTCTTGAACCGAAATCACTTTTCAAATACAATTATTACAGTCTAACACTTACAGTAATAGAATGCAAAGTCAAATAAGCCCTGAAGGTTTGTGAATCAAAAGAAAGTTTCTGATCTAAACGCCAGCCTTCACAAAGTGTGTTTTTTTTGGGTTTTTTTAATGAGATCAGAGTATGTGCTCTTGTGTTAGCTAAGATACATGGTGGACAGTCCTCTAAATCTTATAAATCTTTAGAATATCGGCTCCTTTAACTTCCAGATTTCTTGGGCGGAATCCCATTCAACGTTAAATATGAAAGCTTGTGCACTATGTACAGTAGGCTGTACAATCCCTTGTTGCACACACCAAGTAGTGCCTTTGATCAGGTGTTGGAGAACGATCTGGGATTCAGCCTTATGTTAGCTTTGTAGTTTGTGTTAGCCGTGAACAAAACAACACGGACAGTTAAGAGCTAGTTTTCTTTGTAGCCATAAATAAAAGAACACTGATGGTTCAGATGCGATTCGGAAAGACTTATCAAAGAATTTGTTAGATGACAACGTTATTAGATACAGTATGTTCTCTGGCTGAATGGGCTTCTGTGACTGGTTTTAAATGTGGGTTTTGGCAGACAGCTTGCTCTCTCCCCACCATGTAGGTCCGTACAGACCTACTGTACTTTCATCCATGCTGTGACCGACAGTTAGTGTAACTAATGATTGCAGAACACCTGGGATGCAGTTTGATACATATAACATGAATACATAACGTCCAGTGGTTACCGCCTGTTATCACCACTCGTGGATAACTTCTCGTCCAATCAGATTGCTCAGTCAGAACTAACTCTTGAATAATAATGTATATAGCTTTAGAAGCCAATACAACAATTATGAATATTAATAATATACTTCATTAATGTTGTCCCTGAGTTTAGGAATGTGCTGTTAGTCAAGACCAACTAATAACTACAAGTTAATGATAAATAAAAAAAAACACCTAATGATAATTTAGGTTCTTTTTTCTGTTATGCAACACTCAATAAATCCTCCAGCATTTTGTAATAAAAGATTTAGCCAGGGCGTATCAACCTAGTTTCTCACCGGTGCTCTGTTAAACCAGATTCATTAGTGATGTATTTCATCTAATATCTAAATACTACTGCCATCTAGTGTTCAGACCTAAGCACTGCATTTCTTGAGGTCTTCTGAAAGGTTTTCTGTTTTCAAACCACAGCAGAAAAAAAAAAAAAACTCATCCATCCTCTCTTCCTAATAACAATTTTGCACTATTTGTTCACCAGATCCAGCCTCAGGAGATTAGTCCACCACCCACAGCCAACCTCGACCGCTCCAATGATAAGGTCTATGAGAATGTGACCGGACTGGTGAAGGCGGTGATAGAGATGTCCAGTAAAATCCAGCCTGCTTCCCCTGAAGAATATGTGCCCATGGTGAAGGTAAAAGATCCACCACAACCAACCCAATACATAAATGAATGTTTTAGTGATTGGATGTGGTGCTAATCTGTGCTGATGGTGCTTGTAGGAGGTGGGACTGGCTCTGAGAACGCTGCTCGCGACTGTGGACGAGACCATCCCTATTTTACCGGCCAGCACACACAGAGAGGTCAGTAACTGTAATCTTGCTAAATTTTCATTAAACGCATATGTTATAAGAAATATTCAGCTCGGCGTCATACAGGATGCCATCAGGATTAAGCTGTGTCTCAAACCACACAAGCTTATACGTATGTTAGAAAAATGGAACATTTATTGTAGCGGTCATTGCTCATCATTGGTGCTAATTCTTTTTGTATTTTTGAACTGTATTCGTTTTTAGACCAAATTGTTTGTATTCCCACAATTTCTATAAGGTTTGAGACATAGATGTTGGTTTCTGAATGATTTACCCAAAATGAATGGGTACCTGCCCTGCTGTCATTAGTTACCACCCAAGATGAGGATGGGTTCCCTGTTGTGTCTGGTTCCTCTCAAGGTTTCTTCCTATTGCCATCTCAGGGAGTTCTTCCCTTGTCGCCCTCGGCTCGCTGATCAGGCACAATCTGTGGATTATGATTTATACATATTTTCTCACTTTTATACACATTTCCGTAATTTAGGCCCAAGCATTATGACATCATACTGTATACAAGGGCCATATTGTTTTCCTAAGCATTTTTTTTCCACCATTTGGGGCTTTTGGGGGACTTAACATTCACAAAATCTCATGAAAATTAGCAGATAGGTTGGAATCTGCTGCCATTAGGATGCCTGAGAGTCTGGGCCCCGGGTGGTTAATAACTTTCTGTGGAACATTATGTTGAGTGTCATCACATTGAGTGACATCATAGTGTAATCCTTTTTTTCCAGCATCTGGGGCTTTTTGGAGATCTAAAAATAAAAATCCCTCCTTTTAAAATGATGTCATAATGGTATTGGGATATCCCTTTAAATGCACATGCCCACTGTTTCTGCTGTATTTCTGGGGTGTGCCTGGGTGGTTATGGCGCAGGATGCTTGGAACTATATTTTTCTTTTGATTTTGTGAAGCTGCATTGAGGAAATGACCATCATTAAAAGCTCTATATAAATAAAATTTAATTGAGTTGAATTAGTCAGTCCAAAAATGTATAGTTTAACACATTGCTCTACTATATAAATTCAGGTAATTCATGCTAAAGTGTGTAATGTGTAGTTTATGTATGTATTAGAATAAACCGATCAGCCATAACATTAAAACCACCGGTTCCCTTGTGCCACCAAAACTGCTCTAGCCCCTCAAGGCATGACTCTGAGAACTCAGGAGGTGTGCTGGCACCAGGACATTGAGCATCCACGGAATGTGATTGAGATCTGTGGAATTTGGAGGCCAGATCAACAACCTTGCCTGCTAAGCCCCATACACATCGAGCTGTGCTGCACAGTGTTACGATACATTTCTATCATAGACAGCATTGACTTCCTTTATAGCAATTTGGGCTGCATTGGCTTTTCTATAGGATCGGACAGGATAGTTTGTCCTTTGGTCCACACGGACATAAATGAGTCTTAAGTGCCCATGATCACCAGTTTACTAGTATTTAGTTGATAATCAGTGTTATTCAATTAATTCGTTATTCAAGTGTTGTTATTCGGTGTATAACATGTTATTTTATGTTATATTATCTGCCTTAATAGACTTTAAAATAATCAGTACATACTTTATGGTGTTCTAATCATGTTAGAACAGAGTAAAACAGTTAAAAAATATATATATATTAATTGTATTGCTGCAAAGTGTTTGATGTAAGCTGATTTCTGTGTGTTCAGATCGAGATGGCTCAGAAGCTGTTGAACTCGGACCTGGCTGAGCTGATCAATAAGATGAAGCTGGCGCAGCAGTACATGCTCACGAGTCTGCAGCAGGATTACAAGAAACAGATGCTCACAGCGGCGCACGCCCTCGCCGTCGACGCCAAGAACCTGCTGGACGTAATAGACCAGGCCAGGCTGAAAATGATCACTCAGACACGGCCACACTAGTCCTATTCCTTCGAACAAAAATACATTTTAGGAGACAGGGACCCTATGATACAGCACAGGAAAGAGAGAGATGAGAGGACGCAAAGTCCACTGCTGGGACTATACGGTGATGTCGTTTACTGAATCACAGCACAGCACCAGTGGCTCTCGGCATGGAAGACACCTCTACGCCGGACGTCTCACTACAAGAATATGAAATATGAAGCCTTTTCTATAGAGACTTAAACACAGCATGTTCAGCGGACTCGGAGATACAGCGCTAATCATGTTTTTATTGTCCTGTTTGTGCTGGCTGTTTTTCTTTTTCTTTTCTTTTTTTTCCTTTTAAAATAGGTCCAGAGATAAACTCCAGCAACGGATACTTTTATCTGAGAAAATATCACAACTGGAATCCACATGGAAATCGGAGCTAATGCAGACCTGGAACAACATGAGCTAACCCAAACGTGTATCACGGACGCTCAAACACTTCCTGTTCTGAACTGTTGTACAGCAGAGCCCATCATTGTTCTGATTTACACACACGCACGTGCACATCGAGGCTCACACTGTTCTTTTTATCCTCTGACTTCCACTCAGGGGGCACCTTGAGGCACGACAAAACACATCATGCTGTTTATCGTCATCATATTCCGCACAAGAATGCATATATTTTTTAAAGAATTGTCTATGGAATTAAGATTAAAAGAAATGTGTATCTCTAATATTGGGGTATTAATGGGTAGAAAAATATCATCAGGGACTGTTAAAAAAAAAAAAGAAAAAAAAAGAAATTGAATTTAGAAAACACCTCTTCTTCATATCAGACAGTAAAGCACACTTTTAGTAGCTTAAGACCTTTTTCTTACTCCCTCCTTCCTCAAAGTAAATCTGGTAAATGTAGAAATAGTCCACATTTACCACCAATATCTCTGCGTCTTTCCCCAGCCTGATCAAGTCGGTCATGTCCCACCCCTCCCCCCACCCCCCTGTGTATAGTACAATCTATAAATGAATCCACTTTGTCACTCTGATAAATTATTCTCAGGAAACAAAACTGACTGTACAGAACCTTTAACTAATAAAATGTGTTACTCTTGTATTCATTATCCTCCTGGTTTTCTTTAACTGACCATTGATTAAGCTTCTTAAGGTTTCTCAAAACATGAAAGCAGCTGAGGCTACAGTAAAGCAGGGTTGCCTTTCAGTTTAAACTCAGACTTCGGATTTTGCCTATAACTTGTATTTAGATTGTATTTAGGCCCTAAAGTCCAGATAGTCCATAGGAATTTCTCTTTTTATGAATTTCCTTGTATTTTAGACCCAAGACGGGCTATCAAACTATCAACAGAAGATGGAACAAAAACCATATCTAACACCACTCTTTTCTCTTAGGGGTCTGATAGATTAAGAAAGTCAGTTATATTTTATTTGAGTCAAACCGGGACTTGTGATGACATTTCTCATGAATGAAGGCATGAAACCGATCGACTTCAAGCACAGTACGGTGATGAGAACGGTACAAACATTTTACGTCCGTGAATGGCGATCCCAGGCGATGTAGCTCTGAGCCCACCGCAGTCATTCCTGTGAACATTCAGCAAATAGAACTCCTGACGCTTAAAACCAAAAAACTGATATCTTGTCCCCAGCTGGCAGAAGAGATGCATTTCAAATGTAACAGGAACTCTGCGGGTTATTGCCACATCTCCTGTACAGTCCTGACCACGCTCCAAGCCATTTCCACATGTTCGGGCCATTAAAGGCAGTGTGATCATGTTTCCGGCGTACTGCAAGAATTTTTACCTTGATGGTATCCAAGCACTAGTGAAACACTGACATAAGTGCATTATAAAAATAAAAAAAGCTGTTTACTGCATTCTTTCCTTCTTGTGTATAAAAGATATAGGCTTGTATTATATTTTTACATTTTGTATTTAAACAAATGGTACAAAATACTGACAATACAATTTGGGAACAGAACTCAGTTGTCTGCTACAAAAGCGATATGCGAGTCTGCGATTTATATTATAAAAGATTTATAGGTTGCTGTATTACATTTATAGGAGTCATCCCAGGAGACTTCGGGCATAAGGTGGGATACACCCTGGACAGGGTGCCAATCCATTGCAGGGCACACATGCAAATGTGTCCCATGCAAATGTGGAGGAGTGGTGGCTCAAACGGTTAGAACACTGCGTTATTAATCAGAAGGTCAGGGGTTCAAGTCCCATTATGGCTATTAACCTTATCTGCTCCAGGGGCTCTGACCTTCCTTACTATGAAATTCTTATATATATAAGACACAAAGTTGTATTAGCTTTTGTTCTTTAGCTTATTTGTTTAAATTACTCTGTATACTGTACGAGTTCATTTAAAAAATACAATACTAGTTTTAAGAGTTTAGGAAGACTTGGCAATAAATAGATAACTATATTTTGATGTATAATCTCACAGTACACTTTGAGATACATCACAGGTACCAAGTTTTAAATTCTCATTTGCTTTTTTTTTTTATATAAAAGCAGGTAATCGGATAAAATGTTTTTGAAATTGTAAAATGTTAAGTTTCGCCGGCAAGTATACAGTACATAGACACAGTGGAGTCCCAAAAATCTGTGTGCACATAAATATACAAAACATAAATAAAAATAAAAAAGGTACAAAATCTTGACTATCCAGCAGTTAAAATGTTTTTTTTTTTCATTTGTGATACTGAACATATTAAATGCGTTCTACAAAAAGTTCAGATGTTCAGTGATTATTCCTATTACTGAAACACTAAGAGTGCCACCTAAGGGACACCAGGTTAGGTGTATCCCGGGAGCCAGAGCACCGGAAGGTAATCTTAGGGGTCTAGGACAGCATACGTACTCTAAGATATATACATACTGGAGCTAACGATATACGTGTTTGTTAGTCAGAAGTTAGCAAGAATAATTTTTCAGAGGTGTTTAAATTAGCGAAGGCAATGTCCGACAGTAGTACGCTCTGGCCCCATCCCAATGCGGCATGGCGACATTGCTTACAACAGGTTATGTTCGCTGAACCGCTGGATGTCCAGGTGGTGCTCCGAAAATAATGTGGGCTTTATAGACAATTGAGGGCAAAGCTGGTACGAGCGGGATGTTGTCCATCCCACATGGGAAGGTGCTGCTCTCATTTCTTGTGCATAGTCTCAGAAGAGGACTAGTTATTCGGTGACTACCCAGAGCCCAGGCCAGGGAGCAGACAAACAAGCTAAACCAACCGTCTGCTAGCTGCATAGAGTCGTCACTCAGGGTTCATTATATTGAGACTGTGTCTGTTCCCCGAGCTAAACACAAATTGAGAGACTCAGAAAGTCTTTTTTTTTTTTCCTGATTTTCTCCCTAATTTAGTCGTGTCCAATTCCTCCCCGTCACTAGGGGGCTCCCACATTAAGGCTACTACTACCACTCAGCCGGGAGGGCCGAAGACTATCACATGTTTCCTCCGAACCACGTGACGCCAGCCGACCGCATCTTTTCGAACTGCTCGCTCGCGCACCGTTGGGGGCGGCGTAACACACTCGGAGGACAGCGCTATCCGCTCCCTCCGTTGCGCGAGCTCACAGACGCCCCTGACTGGCTGTAGAGCCGTGATTAATGTGGGAGCACTAAGTACCTCTCATCCCTCCCCTCTGAGAGAGCTCGGCCAATCAGCTCTCTCTAGACCTCCGGCTGCGAGAGGTTACAGCACCACCCGAACTAGCGATCTCCGGATGATAGGGCGGGCGCTTTAACCACTGCGCCACTCGGAGGCAGAAAGTCTTTTTTAGTAATTTAATTAATATAGAGACCAAAAATTCAAAACACTGAATACCTCTAATCTGAAGCAAGGACTGTTAAATATTAGATCTCTCGCATCTAAAGCAGTTATTGTTAATGAAATGATCACACATCAGGAGTTTGATATATTATGTTTAACAGAAGCCTGGATTAAAGAGAATGAGTACGGAGCTCTAAATAAAGCTAGTCCTCCTGGATACAGCTACATACACCAGCCTCGGCTAACTGGTAGAGGAGGAGGCGTCGCAGTTATTTACAATGATGGTCAGATTATCGTACAAAAGTACGATGACATGCTTTCAGATGAAGCATTTGAAGTTCCCAATAGTAACATAAAAAGTGTAGCTACAAATATTAAGTCTGCTCAGTCGATCCCACTAATTTTCATTTACAGACCCCGAGGGCCGTACTCAGGGAGTTTCTCTGTGAATTTGCAGATATTCTCTCATACCTGTAGATTGTAGGTTGTTTCTGTAGATTGTAATAGCTGGAGACTTTAATATTCATTTTGAGAATCCAGAAGACCCTGTGAGAACAGCATTTATGTCCATACTGGACTCAGTAGGAGTAACTCAGTGTGTAGTAGGACCCACTCATACAGCAGGTCACACTTTAGATTTAATATTATCCTTTAGACTAAGTATAAGAAATATAACCACAATTCCACAGTCTGAAGCTACTTCAGGTCACTGTCTGGATGGTCTCAATTAAAGTGTGTCATAGTAATAATGTACACACAGCAGCGGACTACAACATTAAACGTACAAATACCACACAAAGCTCTGTCAATAATCTCCCAGAGTTATCAACTTTGATTGGATCGCCATGCGACTCCACAGAACTCGATCAGGCAACTAAATATTTAGAGCCAATTCCGTCATACCTTAGGTAATGTAACTCCAGTTAAAAGGAAAATGATTAGAGATAAGAAACTCATTCCATGGTATCATGACCACACGCACTTTAAAAATTCTGCTTTAAAGTGCATGTGGTCATTATACCATGGAATGAGTTTCTTATCTCTAATCATTTTCCTTTTAACTGGAGTTAGCTTGAAAATTAGAACGCAAAGGGCATCAAACTAAATTATTAGTATTCCAAATAGCATGAGAATAGAGCATCCTGAACTGTAAAAAAGCTCTCAGTGCTGCTAGATCGTTGTATCTCTCCACTCTTACAGAAAATAAAAATAATCCTAGATTTTTTATTTAACACCGTAGCTAAATTAACTAGAAACAAGACCACTGCAGAAATCTCTTCATGAACTTTATGAAAAAATTCAGGCTTTGAAACCAGACAATTTAAGTGATACAGATGATAAACTAACCATGTCAGATCAGAACCTAGAATACTTTACTCCCCTTGAAGAGAATGATCTAATTTCACTCATCTCTTCTTCAAAATTGTCAATCTGTGAATTAGATATCAAGCAGATCCGAAATAACCATTCAAACATTACCAGCAATAACAAAACCCCTGTTGAAAATAATAAATTATTCACTCAGCAGTGGGTATGTTCCAAAATCGTTTAAATTAGCAGTTTCAGGCTCGACCCCTGTCAGCTGTCCAATTACAGGCCAGTATCAAACCTCCCCATTATCTCTAAGATTCTGGAAAAGATAGAAGCGGAGCAGCTATGTTCATATCTACATAGAAATAGCATTAACAAACTGTATAAGTCAGGATTTAGGCCTCATCACAGCACAGAGAAAGCACTTGTCAAAGTACTAAATGACCTCCCATTGGCCTCTGATCAGGGTTGCCTCACTATACTTGTGTTACTCGGTCTCAGCGCAGCTTTTGACACCATTGATCATAGTATTCTCCTTCACAGATTAGAAAATGTAGTAGGAATTAAGGGAAGAGCCCTCTCCTGGCTAAGATCCTGTTTGTCTGAACAGTTCGTAGATCTAAATGGTGACTATTCTGCAAGTTCTCAAGTGGAGTTTGTTGTTCCACAGGGTTAAGTTTTAGGCCCACTGCTTTTTTTCCCTTTACATGCTTCCTCTGGGCAACATAATTCATAAACATGTTAGTAGTTTTCATTGTTATGCTGATGACACACAGTTATATGTTTCAGCAAAACCAAATGAGAAAAACCAGCTTACAGACATGGCAGATTCGGACAGGATTAAAATCACAAAGTATCTCTGTGAAACAGAAATTTCTCTAACGTCCCCCAATAAAACTCGTCCCGTCCGAATAGTGCTATAGTTAGTCCTGCCAGAGTCCCTGCTTGCACTCTGCACTAGATATACATTCACCAGATAGGAGTTTAGTCTGCCCAGTAAAGATTTTAGAAAATTTCGTCAATGCGACACTTCTATTTGACGAACAACAATATTTGTTTTTAAATTGCTACACCAGCAAGCACCCATCTACTTAACTGAATTGCTGCACCAACACACCCCCCTGAGAAGTTTAAGACCCTGTGACCAGAATCTCCTTTTAATTCCACACTCCAGACTTAAGCGTAGAGGTGACCGTGCTTTTTCAGTAATTGGGCCTCGTCTTTGGAACGGCCTGCCAATCAATATTCGAATGGCTCCTAGTCTGACTTCATTTAAATCCCTTTTAAAAACTCATTTGTTTTCACTGGCCTACTAGGCTTTACTGTCCTTTTAAGCTTCTGTGTTTATTTATTTATTTATTTTATTTATAATTTTTTTTCTTAGGCTATAGTTGTATACTTTTATTCTTTTATGTTGTTTATGTGGATGTACAGCACTTTGGTCAGTCTTGTGGCTGTAGTAAATGTGCTATATAAATAAACTAAACTAAACTAAACTTCTAGAGTTGCAGTTAAAAGAAGGTAATATATAATTTGATCTTACTGTAATAGAAAAAATTACTGAAATAGAATTTTATTTTAAACACCACCACTTGTAGTCTTTTAGATATTTGTAAAAATTACAACACGTACATCTTTGTTATCAGATCGCCTGCATTTATGTTGTTTACATAAGACATGAGACTACGGGCACTCCCTGTACGGCACTCCACGATGAGGCTACGAGCACTCCCCGTAAACTTGTAAATAACTCATGAAAGAATAAAGTTACGTTAAAACCAAGCACACCATTGTTTTTCTTGTGAAATTCCCAATAAGTTTGAGGTGTCACATGACTCTCTTCCTGACTATTTGATATCAAATCCTAAAATAAATACTCCTGGGTCACGATGCAAATAACTTAAATACAGTAAAAAAAAAAAAAAGTTTATATATATGCTGCAATGACCCGGTTACTGCGTTCACCAGATATCAACACAATTTCAATCCGCTCATCACGTGTTAACCTCTTCGACAATTCAGTGGCTGTGAGCAAAGAGAAACTTGTAAATAACTCATGAAAGAATAAAGTTAAACACCATTGTTTTTCTTGTGAAATTCCCAATAAGTTTGATGCGTCACATGACCCTCTTCCTATTGAAAAAACAAAAGTTGGATCCAAGATGGCCGACTTCAAAATGGCCACCATGGTCACCACCCATCTTGAAAAGTTTGCCCCCTCACATATACAAATGTGCCACAAACAGGACGTTAATATCACCAACCATTCCCATTTTATTAAGGTGTATCCATATAAATGGCCCACCATTTAAAAGGTATTTATTATACCCATAAATACCTTTTTTGGATGCAATACCTGTAATACCAATAAATACCTTTTCAGAATAGTACCTTTCCTCAATGTGGTTACTGGTGACCTGTACCTTTCAGTTTTTTTAGTTGTTTTTTTAGTTTGGTACCATACCATTTTTTTTGTTGTTGTTTAATAAAGTTCACCCATCTTTCTATTCAGTTTTGTTGTGGGTGTTTCATTAGTAAATATGTACCCGTCTGTTGACTGGTGGTTGTGGCACAGCACTGACTGACGGTACCGGTGTCTAGGTGTTGCTGGAGGCCACTGACCCAGTGGGGCGATGGGGCGTTCTACTGGCACTGCTCCCTTTTGTGAGTCAAGAACCCTGGCAAGGAGTTGAACTGCTTCTTATTCCACACAGCAAGACATTGTCATGATCTGGAGGGGAAAAGGAATACGAAAATTACCGTGTATGCTTAATACAGTGTATTTTCTGGATAAAGTTTTGGACTGTGAACTGGTAATAATTCAGGTCTAGCACAGCAGTGTTTCGTCACATGTAGAGTGTATGTATATATAAAATATATTGACAGCTGCCCAAATGTATTTGCCAACCCTTTAAAAAAATAAAAATAAAAAAAAGGAATAAAAATCTGTCCATCTGCCATCCACGATCGATTAACTAGTAGCAGACAGTTCTACTAAAAAGCAAAAGTTATGATTTTGTAAAATAATGAATGCAAACAGGGTGCGCTATTTTGTATCGGTTTCGGTGAACTTGAGCGTGTCAGAAAATTAACCGAAACTGTGTATACTTACCTCACAGAAGTGAAAACTATTTGCAATGCCTTTATAAAAGAACGGGACTTACTGTACACAAAGCACTGTGCATGAGCATGTTCACCTGTACAAAGATTCTCGGTTAAATCTGCTTAAGTAATTAATTCTGGTGAAAACAACAAAAAAGCCTGTTCTCCACAATTAACATTACCTTGAAACTTTGCAATACAGGTGGGCTGGACATGTGGCACAATGTTCATGTGATACGATATTCAACAACAAAAGTATTCTTCAGCAGTTAGCTGCCTTGACTAGTACCTCAATGACTCCAACTGCTTTCTACAGATAAAATGTATGCAATTATGAATCGCCATTCTCTTATGTACAGTCAATCCCTATGAAGTTGTGGCTCAGAGTTCGCGGCCTCATTCGTTTTTGAATTTTTCCTTCACTGGAACCTGACTAATTGTTCGAGAAAACCTTTGCAAATTCGCGGAAACCACAAATATCCTCCCCAATTTTTTTTACTGCTTTTAAATAATATATAATTATATACAATATACATGTCAAACTATTAATATAGTTTACTACTTTTCTAACAAATATTAAGGTAAATTCAGCTAAATTTCCATACAAAATGCAATACTGTATACATTTTTAGAAAAACCAACCATAGATGAAAACCACTTGGGTCAAGGGTTGACTATCACCACACTGACTCAAAAATCATTCTTTTAATTTCTCATGTTTATAAGAGATGACCTAGTCGATTGGCCAATGGCCGGAATTGGCTGACTTTCGTTTTATTGGCAGTGATCAGCTGATCAGTCTCAGTTATAACCAATTCTATACCGAGCACACAATCTTTCAAGTAGGGCGAAAGAAACGCATTTTTATGGCGTCACATTACCAAATATCACGCACATTAAAAGCATCCGAACTGCCTTTTTCTCCAACCTCTCCAAAACCTGAGCGAATTAGTTTCAAACTCACTCATTACACAAAGCGCTAATTAGTCACTCAAGTTAAATGTTTGTTTGTATTAGGGTTTAATGCCCCATCAGCTTTACAGGCTATTTCATGGCAGATACATATTAAACATTCACCAATTTGTACAAATCAATATAATATTCAAGTTATAGATACAAGACCAAGGTTTAAAATTAAAACAAAATCAAGGGGGAATATGTAATATCGATTTAGAACAGCTATAAAATTGTGATACTAATACAACATATAGACCGTCAATTTTAATCGAATCGGCAAAGGGGTACAGCGATATTGTATCAGGTGGGTGACTGGTGATTCCCATCCCCATCATTTACTCCTCTCATCTTGCCTTGTTCAGTCATCTTTTAAAACAGCTGCATTAACTGTACTCATTAAGAATCCTTGTGCAAACACTAACATCTGATCTCAAAATTCCGACGATTGCTAAACCTCTGGAGAAAGCAGCTGCTATACAGGTTCAGTTTTGTCGAACTTAGTTTATATTCACCGATATCCCGGTCTCTCCTTGCCAGCAGTGGTGTTTCCCAAGGCTCGGTTTTAGGGCCCCTTCCATTTCAAATCCATCTTTCCCCCGGGTCACATTTTTTGGAAACTGTGCATGGGTTTTTTGTTGTTATGCCATGTTCACAAAGCCCAATACTGACCCTTCATAATCCTGTCTCAAAAAATGCTTAAATTAAATCTTTTAAAATCACCTGGTTTTAATGGTTGATAGGGTTAGGGTTCATGCCAGTCAGCAGTACTTAAAAAAAAAGTCCTCTTTCTTTGTGGCTCTATTCCTCTAAGAAAATGCCTACCTCCGAATCAGCAAAAGTTATACGGAGTTTCTTGGAAGCTTATGGATTAGCTAGATAGATATTTGGCGTTTCCGAAATCCTACTACAAGAAAATCCTCATTTTATTCTCCAGTACTTTATTCTTCTTTATTTTTCCACATAGTTTATTTTCTTTTGAATAAAAAACTTCATGTAACAAATTCTGATAAAGAAAAAACTCCAGTTGTCAACAGTTTGGGAATTCTTAAGGGCAAAACAAAATAAGGAGACCACTGACCAATTTACAAAAGTAGCAGATAAGGGAATTGGATTCAATATGCAGTGCGTCACCTGCACCAACAATACTTAAAAGATATTCTGCTTGTCTTGTCGATTTAAACAACAATTAAACACCCAATATTACAGGTGGAATATAATTTAAGTCACGCTTCTCATTCTATGAGCCCAGGAAAAAAAAAAAAACATGTAGACTTTTAGCCAATCCGATGCAGCAGCGATCGGCTAAACAAGCTATACCAAAAATTAAAAATGATCAAGGTAGAAAGTGCACTGATTTAAACAATCAATAGCCATTTCCTCCACTATTATAAATCACTATATACTGCTCCATCATCTGCCGATACCTCAACATTAGACGCTTTCCAAAACACATATTCCTACAATAAGTGTAGTCTTTGGTGAGTCTAACCCCCCAAAAAATCTTCCATATCTCCCAATCAGGGTTAAAAATTTACAACTCTGGATTAGTGTTTTGAAACAATACCAAAGCAAACACACCTTAATATTCCACACAGAAGGAAAACCATTGAACAGGCCAGATGACTGACCACACCCCCTTTGCATTGATCCTAAAATTAAATCAGTTCATCTGACTGATGACAATAATTACATAGTACACATGCCAGTCTTTCTCAGGCTACCCTCAGGTTGCTTGCAACACTCAGATTCTGCACCAAAATGAA
Source organism: Clarias fuscus (assembly GCA_030347435.1). Classification (NCBI taxonomy): domain Eukaryota; kingdom Metazoa; phylum Chordata; class Actinopteri; order Siluriformes; family Clariidae; genus Clarias; species Clarias fuscus. The sequence goes on along the minus strand of CM059215.1, from coordinate 23,914,080 downwards.
GTAGCTGCTATAAAATTTATTATAGTTGGATTAGATTTACAGTAGAATCCCCACATCCATGAGCTCAAGTTGTTTGCATTTTTTTTTAATAAATAAATTCTCAAGAGTAAAAACAAGACACAATTTGATTTTCTTGTTTTTATTGTAAAAGCACTTTAGTCAAAGAGACCAAAGCCCATGTCATCATCAGACTCCTCAGACTCTTCCTTCTTCTCTTCCTTCTTCTCCTCTGCCTTGGCTGAAAGAGCAAACACAAACAAGATGTAAACACAGCCCAAGTAAGCAGTGCTCGTTTAATATGAGTGTGTTGTACAATGATCATGTATACACATGAAAGAATTGTTTAGATATGCTTACAGTCATACCAATTGGATACCAGGGCACATGTACATTGTAAAAAATAAAAATGTGATCTGATTTACCTGGGGCGTCTCCACCAGCAGCAGGAGCAGCTCCACCAGCGGCGGGAGCAGGAGCAGCGCCACCACCAGCTCCCACGTTGCAGATCAGGCTACCAATGTCCACACTGGCCAGAGCCTGAAACAAATTTTAGTTAATAAGCTGAAAAAACACCACTGCACTGGTACCAGCTTGACCCCATGTTGAATCCATCCAGCATGGGCTATGTCAATTCATAGTCAATTTGCACACAAGTGAGTATCATGAGCATCCACTTCATCAGCTTTTCCATTAAGAGTGAGCACATCAGTTTAAATTTTTTTTTTTAACTTTTTTTTTTTTTTTTTAAATAAGCGCATCAAATTTATATTGGGTTTGCAGGCAAATTAAAGATCTAGGAAGAACTATGGTATGCAAACCCTCAAAACAGGTGTAGTTATAGGTAATGTGTACTCATGGTATTTCAGATGCACTTGACTATTTGATATCAAATCCTAAAATAAATACTCCTGGGTCACGATGCAAATAACTTAAATACAGTAAATATATATATATGCTGCAATGACCCGGTTACTGCGTTCACCAGATATCAACACAATTTCAATCCGCTCATCACGTGTTAACCTCTTCGACATGTCAATGGCTGTGAACAAAGAAAAACTTGTAAATAACTCATGAAAGAATAAAGTTACGTTAAACACCATTGTTTTTCTTGTGAAATTCCCAATAAGTTTGATGCGTCACATGACCCTCTTCCTATTGAAAAAACAAAAGTTGGATCCAAGATGGCCGACTTCAAAATGGCCACCATGGTCACCACCCATCTTGAAAAGTTTGCCCCCTCACATATACAAATGTGCCACAAACAGGACGTTAATATCACCAACCATTCCCATTTTATTAAGGTGTATCCATATAAATGGCCCACCCTGTAGTTGCTCATACAACACTGTATGCTTTGCTGCTTGGCAATGTGTTGTTTAGAGCACCCTCTGTAGGATTTAAGAGAAACTGCAACATTTTACCACCTCTAATAAACATAAAATTTTAACTTTTTTAAAATTAAGCACCATTTACCATCTATTTTAATCACTTATTAAAATACATTGTTAAATTAACACCCCATCTCATTTTACAGTACATGTATAATGTATAGGATGCCATATTTGCAATGCTTTTTTTTGCTGATCATCAACTAGGTATATACTGTACATTTGAATTTTGACAGATATATTTTTTAGTACATACACAGAACAGCCCGAGTTATGATTTAAGCAATGAACACAAGTACATTAATGAGACACACTGCACCCCAATTACATCTCTCCTTCCTTATCAAACTTGATTCAACACAGCACTCCACTTATTACAGGTTGGATGATGCCATCGCTCATCAGGACACAGACTTATCTTTCGACGTACACATGTTTCATAATTCAAAACTTGCCAACTAACAATCAAGTTAATAAAGGGATTTTTAATACCGTAATGGCATAAGGAAATGTCACAGACGATCACGGTGTCAAAAAGTGACGCTTGGAACACGCCATGGTGCATTATGGGATTCAGCAACAGTTCTGAACACCAACCCGAGTAGACCGGATCATCTACACTGAGTTTTCAGTCATGACATTTCTGTGTATTAGGAGTGACTTCCAGAAGTCCGGTACAGTACATCTATGAGAGAAGCCTGATCTCAGGTCAATGTGCACGCAGATCAAGCTAAAGTAACTACCATGAGGACCTGATCCATTAGCATCACTGGTGAGCAGAAATCTTAATTTATTCCAAGACACTTCTTAAATCAATAAACACCGCCTACCTTAGCGAACAGACCGGGCCAGAAAGGCTCGATGGTCACTCCGGCAGCCTTGATCAGAGCGTTGAGTTTGTCCTCCTGTGAAACAGCAATTCATTAGCATTATTGCCTAGCCACTAGTGTCAATATTCTTCGAATGAATGACCCTTTTTACACCCATACTAACTTTAAAGGATAAACAGACATAGGACAACCTTGTGCAGCTGATTATATATTACCTTCCTTTACAAGCTAAAACTTGGTGATAGCTAGCATCCACTAGACATGCTAACAAATGCTAGCTGACTAGCAACCAGGCTCCTAAATAATTTTTATTAGGTTACATGAACCACTCGTTACTAGACTAGTCAGACTGTTTTAATAACAGCTTTAATACTAAGCTAGTATCTGTAACACAAGCCCGCTTTTTCCCGCTACACCATGTGACAGCAATGTTGCCGCTAAAGATGGCGGCGCGCCGTCCCGAGCTCAGACGGAACACCTACCGTGACGGTCACTTCATCATCATGGAGGATGAGAGCGGAGTAAATACAGGCGAGCTCAGAGACAGAGGCCATTGTTCTTTGACTTTAACAGAGTTTAGGACCTGGATGCCTAATTTTTGACGGTGCCAGTCGCCGGATTCAAGGGCCTTAGCTTCGCTAGAAGAACCGAGCACCTTTAGGCACGTTCGTGTCTTCTGTACAGAGCGGAAAGGGACTGAACGAAGGCGGGACATCAGTATATATACTCCTGTACGTCACTTCGTGGGCTGGGCGAGTTTAGAGGCGTGGCTATTAGACATCAATCTAGAGTGAGTTTATGGATACTGTAGATACAACTTTATTACCATTGCATAGTACAGGTGTACATGTAACAGCGATAAAATACATTTTAGTATTTACTATCTACCACATTTTATATATGTATATATAAAACAGTAAATATTGTATAACATGCAGCTATGTAGTAAATATGTGTAGTAATATGTGTTCTGTAATTATAGAATATAACTATAGAATAAAACGATTATGGAAAAAGGCATATAAGCAGGATTACAAACGCACACACAATACACACAAAACTGAATTATTAGTACAGTTTATATAGGGATAAAGTGTATACTAATTTACTAATAAACAATTATCAATGCTATACTAAAAACAATTTTTAAATGTACATATCAGTAGAAATATTTCCATCTTTTATCAGTTTACTGTTATTTCTTTTTTTTTTTTTAATGGGGGTTATTTGATTTGTTGTGATGTTATCATTTTCTATAAATATACACTCTAAATTTTAAAATAGTTATATTTTTAATTCAGGAGAAATATTGTCAGCGGAAACAAAACTGTTAATCTCCCCAATACGTGCACCTGTAAGAATAAAAAAACATAAGAAACTGCAGTGCAGTGGTCTCTTTTTTTCCCTTTTCTAGCGCTGTATTATGTAACTGTAAATCGATTACTGTAAAATAATAGTTTTTTAATTTTACAGACTTTTCTTGATACAATCTTATATTTTTTATCTTCTTATTCTATCTTATCTTTCACTTTTTACGGCATGAACAGTTGTTTAAGCATTTCACTGGGTATACTAAATAATATTAGAATTTAACATTTGAAGTATTCTTATTAATTTATTAATATACAACAAATATCAGTTTATTTAGTTAACACAAACCAGATTCCACACTATTTATCTCAAATTTTCTTTTTTACTTAAATTAAATTTAAACATACACATTGTGTACTTGTTTAACAGTACACAAGAACATGTGTATTATTTGTAATATGTCAAATTGTAAATGTTCAAATACATCACTTAACAATAAAATATAATTATTATTAAAAAGTACTTTAACTATATATATATATATATATATATATATATATATATATATATATATATATATCGTTAAAGTATATATATATATATATATATATATATATATATATATATATATATATATAAAGTATATAAAGTATATATATCCCAAGAGGCATAGAGCACGAGCCAGGGTACACCTTGGACAGGATGCCAATCCATCACAGAGCACACATACTATGCGCAATTGGTGAACGCCAGTTAGAGAAATCTGCATGTCTTTGGAGTGTGGGAGGAAACCCTCAAAGCACGGGGAGAACATGCAAACTCTGTGCACATAGGCAGGAATTGAACCTGGACCCTGGAGGTGTAAGGCAAGAGTGCTAAGCACTAAGCCATCGCGCCACCCTATGCTAAGTCTACATAACAGAATAACAGTATAACAAGGAAGTAAGGCCCATGTAGTCTGATCCAATACAGAGAGCTACTGTAAATTCAAATTGCTGAAAATGCTGGTTTTGAGAGAAAGCAGTCAGGGTGCCCATGCTGACACGTGTCCACCACCAAAAGGGCCCACAATGAGCATGTGAGCATCAGAACTGGATCACAGAGCAATGGACGAAGGTGGCCTGATCTGAGGAATCAGATTTTCTTTTACATTGTGTGGATGTCCAGGTGCATGTATGACACTTTCCTGTGGAAGAGATGGCACCAAAATGCACTATGGAAGAAGGTAAAAGGCAGTGTGATGTTATGAGCAACGTTCTGCTTGGAAACCTTGGGCACTGCGATCCATGTGAATGTTACTTTGACACACACCGCTTACCTAGACATTATTGTCAATGCGATAGGTCAGGGAAATTTTGGTGGCAGAAGTGGAACTACTCAATAATAGTCATTGCAAAAAATGACTATGTCAAAACGTTATAACTGATTGGTGTAAATGTATATCAATTCATTAATGAAAATCAATTTTATACCAAAGAGGAAAAATTTATACATAATAAACTTAATTTTTTTTATTAAATTAATTTTAGTTCATCATCACACAGCTATCACTCAGAAATCACACAGATGCCAGAATTTGGTGGAGGAACTCATTTATTTAGCTAAAGAAGCATAAGAACATTAGAAAATGAATATTAAAAACATAATTGCATTTGCGCGTTTTCTCATGCATCACCGTTACTGTAATAACCAGAACATCAGGAATGTGAGTACCAGAGCTGATAGTGATGAGGGGAAAAAATCCCACTCGTATACAGCTGTTTATTTTCAGTTAAGGTGTTTCGATCAGCTTTCTGATTTAAAAAAATATATGCCAAAAAGTGCTAACTGTTGCAATTCTAAGCAGGTAGAAATATCCTCCTTATAAACCAATGCATGGACTTTATGAATAAATGACAAATCAAGGCCCTTTAAACACTTTAGTGGAATATAGTACACAAACACACAGATCATTCTCACTTGGTACACAGAAACATCACAATCTCCCATCAGGACATTCAACTAACTATCAAACCTTCTGTTCATTTGGCACAAATGTGACTTTTTTTTGTTTAACACTTTTTCATAATCCTGCCTTCAGCCGAGCTTATTGTCCTCTCATTATTGTTGGAGATAAGGTCAAATTAAATGAGTGACATTTGGGTCACCAGCAGGATAGCAGGGAATAACAGGCAGATACAGTAGGCATTAATAATAAGCTCTGATTTTAATGATGCGTGCGTGTTAATGAGCTAACTCTGCTCCATCCTGAGCAAATCTAGGACTGAATACAAACCACCGTAAGCTCACCTGGTTAGCTCAATAACATCAGGTCAGTTCATTACGTAATCACCTCCCTAGTAGTTCATTTTCATGTGAGGATCACGACAAGAAACACGAGGAGAACAGGACAGGAGGACACCAAGCACATGTAAGAGACAGAAGTCCAACTCCAAACGAGCCAGCATCCATTGTGCTATTGATGCATGTGTCCATGTCCTCGTCACTGTCTCCGAGTGTCCGTCTCCTGCAGGTCGGTCAGATGGCGTGGTCCGTTTATTCTTTGTGTGCTTTTCGTTTCGGTTCGTCGTTGTAAGACACGCCGTACTCGTTCACCCTGGTCTTGTCCACAGGATACAGCCTGTGGGAGACAAAAGGAGCATTTCCACCTGAATCTAACCGTCATTCACACTTTAATTCGTACATCTGAAGTGTAAGTCTGACTCACCATCTCTGATACAGGTAAATAATAAACACGGCATCATCCCTGAAGCAGGCCAGCCGATGAGACGTTGGCATGGTGATGATGAAGGCAAAGACGTCGTCAATAAACGTGTTGAACGCCTGAGGATCGAAAAAACGTAAAAAGAAAATCAGTAAACACTGACGGAGACATTTTATAAGTGGGAGAAATTGTATGGAGGGCATTTTCTAGAACATCAGCTCGAACAATAAATACGGCTAGATCCTTAAATCACAGGTTTATACGGTATTATACAAAAGTTTGTTCTGACCGAGATACCACAAGAGGCATTCCACGAGTGATGATATAGAGCATAACAGCACTAGGATGTTTAACTCACACATATGCATCACTCCACATCCAAGGGCTTCTATCAATCCTTAATCACACTAACTGTTGGATGCAGCATGGTTGAAAGTAGGTCTCTACTAGATAGAGAAAAGAGTAGCTACCTGCCAAAATTAGTCCTTGCTTCTAAGTCATTCTGAATCGTCTCTGAACGGTCCGGGTTGTTCTGTTCGCTGCTAAAAAGATCTACGAAGCTAATAAGCTTTTAATACAAGGCTGAATACTAAATCCCTCTGTAATTCTTGATGAAGGGCACTACTTGCTGTGTGGATGAGGGATTGGACACCTTACTTACCTTATAGTGCACTTGCTTTTCATTTAATCCTATTTGGGATTCAGCTTTGAGATTTTAAAGTGCAATAAATGCAAATACAAAGTAAATCTCCATAGTGTATTCTCCTCATCTTTTGGCTACATTTCAAGGATAAGAACTTAAAACTATTTTCACCCCTATTAACTGTTGGTTGGTATCTGCCAGTCACCAGGTCAACGCTCTGGTTCCACAATCGTACCTATGACTGCATAACAGCCGTGCTGATATTCAGTACAACATCCCATCCCTCTCGTGTGATAATGCACTCCTGGGCACTCCACAAAATATAATTTTGCTGTCATTAAAAAAAAGTCAAATCATTGATATGAAAAATTTTTTTTTTTGGATTTTTTCCCCCGATTCTTCTCCCTAATTTAGTCGTAATTCCTCCCCGTCACTAGGGGGCTCCCACATTAAGGCTACTACTACCACTCAGCCGGGAGGGCCGAAGACTATCACGTGTTTCCTCCGAACCACGTGACTGTAGAGCCGTGATTAATGTGGGAGCACTATGTACCTCTCATCCCTCCCCTCTGAGAGAGCACGGCCAATCAGCTCTCTCTAGACCTCCGGCTGCGAGAGGTTACAGCACCACCCGATTCGAACTAGCGATCTCCGGATGATAGGGCGAGCTTTTACCACTGCGCCACTCGGAGGCTCAAATGTCTTTTTCATTGAGATTAACAGAAAGAAGACAAAGAGAGGTTGCTGAGGGAATGACCTGTTCTATTGTATTGTTATTGTTAAGATATATGCTCAAATTATCTCAAATTTTAACAAGATGTGTAAAAACTAACCAAGTTTAACTAATCAAGCATGTTATACTTTTGGATTGCCATGCCAGTGATAACGACAATGTACGGTTAAAATGGCCACCACGTTCACCTGACTTGACACCTTGTGATTTTTCTTCTATGGGACTATGTAAAAGAATTAGTCTATGTCCCGCCTATTCCTACATGACTAGAGGAATGCAAGCAGAGAATCACTCACTCACTCACTCATCATCTATACCGCTTAATCCTGTATTCAGGGTCACGGGGGCCTGGAGCCTATCCCACGAGACTTAGGGCACAAGGCGGGGTACAACCTGGACAGGGTGCCAATCCATTGCAGGGCACACACACATACACACTACGGCCAATTTGGGAACACCAATTAACCTAACCTACATGTCTTTGGAATGGGGGAGGAAACCAGAGTACCCAGAGGAAACCCACCCACACAGAGACGGGATTCGAACCTGGCCTGGAATCGAACCCGGACCCTGGAGGTGCAAGGCTACAGTGTTAACCAGAGAATCAATCATTGATAAATAAATCTTTTTTTCAACATAAAGCCTATTAAGCTTACAATTCCTAGGACTCAGATATTCATATTTCAAATGATGTCAACTTTCTAGGACACCCTGTACTGTTACTGGAAAGCTTGAGTGTGTTTAGGATGTCACTGCTTTGTAACAGGCCACATCACACCCTTTTGTTATTTATTTTCCTATAACTGCATGCTCAGACGTGCTTTATTCCTTTTTTAGAGAAATCAATAGATCAGACTTTTCCATCAACATCCAAAACTTTTCAGTCTCTTCCAATCTTTAGACTCAGTTATAGCAGATAGTACAAATTAGAGTTGTTAGAGGATATAAAGGAAGGGGGAGGGAGTTATGAAGTGTGCACATTAACTTACATTATGTTAACATTTACCATATATGTTTTTTGTTTTAGATTTTTATATATCTTATACATTTTGTATATTATTTAGTTATATTGTATATATTTTTTTTAGCTCAGTGTTGAGATTTTTTCCTCAGAACTCAATGGTGTGTGTTTTTCCTTCTTCGTGCCAGACAGCATGCGCGGGAGTTTTAACGGTTGAGAAGCCATTTTAAATATTCTTACACATAGTCACATTGTCTCTACCCTTACAGTACTTCTTAAGCCTATCACTTACCTTGTACATAAAGGCTTTCCAGGGCAAATGAGCCACTGATTTTAACTGTTAAAATGAAGAAGAAACATAACGTTACTTGAAATAAAAGAATGACACATTAAACAGCTTCCTGTATCAAAAAGTGAAAAAGTGCAGCAGCATGCGCCATTTCAGTCGATGCTAACCTTGTAGTTCACAAAGAGCTGAGGTAGCATGAAGAGGAATCCAAAAGCATATACTCCTGTTAGGAGAAAGAGAAATGAATTCATTAAGTAAAGTAAAGCCTTTATTTTGTCACATATACATTACAGCACAGTGAAATTCCTTCTTCGCATATCCCAGCGTAACTGGGGTCAGAGAGCAGGGTCAGCCATGGTACAGCACCCCTGGAGCAGTTAGGGTTAAGGGCCTTGCTCAAGGGCCCAACAATGGCAACCTGGCTGAGCTGGGAATCGAACCGCCGATCTTCCGATCAGTAACTCAGTGCCTTAGCCCACTGAGCCACCACGTCTCTCAAAAATTTTGCCTTCAGGAAAACCTTAACTGTAAATCACAGTAGTGCACAGGATAGATTTGTTTAATAATGTATTTACACAATCAAACTACTGAAATATTCAGTGTGTTATTAAAATATGCAACAATAATACGTTTGCCATTTTTGGAGGTTTTTATTCTGTGCAGAATAACAGAGCGCAGTTATAATCCTCTGCTACACTAATGCACTTATCCCAGCGTTTCACTAGGGCCTGGATACCATTAAGGTAGAAAGTTTCTCAGTAAGCTTCATGTCTGAAACGCCGGCCTCCCAGGAACCCCTTTAATGGGCCAAACATATGGAAATGTCTTGGAACAAGGTCAGAACTGTACGGGGGATGTGCCGAGTTCCTGTAATGTGCGAGTGGTATCAGTGAATAATTGTGTGTACAGTTCCCACAGACAGATGTGTCTCTTCTGCAAGCTGGAGACAGGTTATCCGTCTCAAAGTTCTCAACGTCTGATTTTTAAGGATGAGGTGTTCCTCTCGCTGAATGTGAAAGAGGACGATTGCAGTGGGCTCCAAACCACCTCGGCCAGGATTGTCATTCCGGACGTACGGCCGTCTTTAAAACATTTGCAGCATGTCTCATCTCATCTCATGTACTGTGGCTAGAGTCTTTGATAAATCTCGGTTTTTATGCAATCATTCTCAAGAAATTTCATCACAAGTCCCAGTTTGACTTGAACATGTCTTGTACAATAACATAATTTGTAAGTCGCCCTGGATAAGGGCAAGGTTTAATTCCCAAAATAACTACGCTTACGTTATATAAATGTCGTTATCTTGGGATTTAAACCTGATCAATTATGTTGTGCTTCACACACACACACACACACACACACACACACACACACACACACACACACACACACACACACACCACCTCCAGAGCCACAGTAATACACCATTCAGGATCCCCTTTTGAATTTACACATGAAATCAGACCTATACAACAATAAGCACAAAGTGACACTCAGTAATAATCTCAAAATTCATAAAAACGTACCGTTGACTAAACTGTTGATCAGCCAGGAGTACCAACTGTTAACATGACAAAACATTCAGAGTTACAGCGTAGTGAAAGAAGTGAAACTGCTAAAGAACTTCAGCATACAGGGGTGCCAATACTTTTAACAAGAACAACAAGACATTTACTACCTAAAAAAACAAAAAAAAACACACACACACACACACACACACACACAAAGCAAGAGAAAGTAAACAGCTGAGCAGAATTCAGGGATCAAAACTCAAACGCTACCGTAAATTTTGGCACCTCAAAGCATAGCGGTAGCAATAATAATAATTAAAGCACTTTTACCTTTTATACTTCACAAATACAAGTGCATAAACGGCTCCACCCACACACAGTGGATACAGCAGGTACGACAGGTATTTCATCGCCTGTAAATTAAAAAAAACAACCAGAATACACAGCAACACCGTGAGTGTTATAAAAAATTATTAAATATTATATCACACATTATAGTACAACTCTGATTAACCACTACTTACCAAGCTGTCATATTCCTCAGTCCTTCTCTCGGATTCGTCAGATTTGCCGAACTGAAAGACAAATTATGAGATTGATTATAAAACACTTGATAGTTCAATCTGAAAAGAAGCTGCGGGGACGAATATTAATAAAATCAATTAACAAATCTGCACTCAGACCATGAACGTTGGAGTAATCCCCTTCCAGAAAATGTAGATTTTGAAGGCTTTCTTCACTTTCCACACCTGTACAAGAAAACCAGAATACTAGAGGTGAAAACATTTCCCGCATTAGACTGAATTCCTGCTTAAGCATTTATTTAATAACCTTATTAACCATTCTAGTACATCAGATGAAGGGTGGAAGAGTCCATTTATATACTTATATACTTTTTTTCTTAGTGTTTCGGTGTTGTTTGGACATACCTCGATCAGAGATCCTATTCCAGCAGGGATGAGCACCAGCAGGCTCGTCTGTTCATCCAGCAGGTAGAGAAAAATCACTAACGTGCTGAAACACCTCCACAGCACTGGGAAAGCACACCGTCATATGAACATAGGTACTGATAAAGCTGCTAACTCTACAGGGAAATGTCTTTTATGAAAGAAAGTAAGTAATTATCTGTGTCACCTGCTTTGCTGGACATTCCCACCATGCTCTTCTTCTGCTTCCAGAAGCTGATGTCATTTTTAAATGCCAGGAAGTCGAATAAGAGCTGAGGAGTACAACCGTGTTTAAAGGCACCACATTAAAACTACTACTTTGTTTCCAGTGACTTGAAAAGACCGTACGGCGTTATACTGTACATGTACTTACATGAAAAGCAGCGACAAAGAAGGTCAGGGCGAGGAAGTAGAGATTGGTGTCCACGAATATGCCCTTGATTTCATCTGCATCCTTTTCGGTAAAGCCTGCAAAAGCAAAGTGCAGTGTCAAGCGTTGTGATTGTACCTTTTGTTATGGTGATCTACGGTGCGAATGGAGTTGGCAAGGTTGATATGTACAGAAACTCCACACCGACAGTAACCTGAGCTCAGGCTCGGAGATGCGAGTTCATTTTCTGCATTTATGTCCAGGTGGTTTGTTAATCACACGCCATTAATCCAAATGGAAAAGTATTTTTCAGTAAGTACAGAGTGGCAGAACAGTGGTTAGCACCGTGGCCCTGCACCTCCAGGGTCAGGGTTCGATTTCCACCTCGGGTTTGTTTCTTCTCCTCGTGGTTGTGGGGTTCCTTCGGGTACTCCGGTCTCCTCCCACAGTCCAAAGACACGCAGATTAGGTTAAGTGGCGTTCCCAAATTGCCTGTAGTGTATGTGTGTGTGCCCTGGCCAGGGTGTACCTCGCCCCATCACAACCCCCCCCCCCCCACCAAGTCTCCTGGGATAAGCCCCCCGCGTACAGGATATAGTAACTATATGCTCGTCTTGAATGATGAACATTACAGTGTTACAGTAGCTTGCAATGCTTGAATGAATGTGCAGGAGAAATGAATATCCACCCTTTTTTTTTTTAAACTAGTAAAATTACCATGACACACTATCCAGCCAACTTAACTCAAATCTTCGGCTTCATTTTTGAAATACACTTTTCATTAAAACCCAAGCCCTACTTGTGGGCGTGTCCCAACGGAAACCGACATTCAGTACATCTAATCTCTTTAGGTGACGTCATTTAAACATGATCGTAACCCATAACGACACGCAGGTAAGAACCTGTTGTCGCTCACCGAACTGCTGCAGCGAGTACACGGCGTCCTGCATGTGGATCCAGAAACGCAGCTTTCCCAGAGTGATGGTGTCGTACGAAATAGTGAGAGGGAGCTCGGTGGTGCTGCTGTTGATCTCCTGAAAAAAAAAAATTATATTAACGTGATACGCTGTTCATCTTCCGACACATGATTGATCTGACACTGAAGTCAGGGAGACACGTACCACCAAATCTTTCACTCGGTTACTCAGCTCGTCTATAAACAGCAGAGGCAGGTAGACAAACTTCTTCCCACTCTGATACCTGAAAACCAGACAGGAAACAAGACACAGTTCTGTTAAACATACAGTCTCACTTGTTTAACAGTTCCACTTTTTTCGCTACACTTTAACTCCGAATGTTTTGTCATGTTAAGAGTTAATACTCTTGGCCGAACAACAGTTTAGTAAACAGTACGTTTTTATGCTACATTGAGGTTACTGTATTACTTACTCACACTTTGTCCTTATGAACGTTCATAAGGAGGATCCTGAATGCTGTATTATAATGACACTGAAATTCGGGGTGGTACTGGGGTTGGATCAAAAATGAGAGCCAAAAAATCCTTCATGAAGCCTGGAGAACTATTTGTCAAGACGACATTAAAAATACAAGAAAGTCTGGCTTTTTGGAAGCAAAATAGAAAGAAATAAGGACTGGCTCGAGAGTTTTAAAGAGTATTGTAATGTGCAAAAAGCTGATTACTTTGTCATGTTTAAATTGCTTTTAAGATCTCATAAATATAAAATGAGAGCATGCGAAAAAATGCATTTTAAGATTGGTCATTTAACTGTTTTTTGGTATTTTGTTCCATCCACAAGGTATGGTAAGAAGGCAAGCAAGAAGGTGAGGGAAAAAAGCAAGAAAGAAAGGAATGAGGAACTATGGCAATAAAGCCCAAGAGAAAGTAATACAAAAGCAAACCAAAAGTAAAACAGCAAACTAACAAGAAACAAAAAAAAGCGCTGCTTCTGTGTCACTGGCGAGTCTAACAATTGTTGCTTGGTAGCTTTGGAATTTAAATTCAGAACCATCTGAACAACATCCTTTAGTCACTTTAACTTAGTGCTGAACTATAAGAAAGGAAGCAGTCGAGATTCCCACGCTTCCAAATCCAAAAACGGCTCACGACAAGCCTCGTCTTCTAAGGATCAAAGTGTACTTAAGGAGGCTCACACTCTCATATAGCGATGCACATCACTCGGTATGGCCTCTCGGTCGAACATGAAGTTCTCGGCGACGATGTTCAGTGTGAGACGTGTGCGCCAGTGAGAGACGGGCCGATCCACCTCTCCATCCCCCCCAGTTGTTCGCTGCTCCTGCTGCTGGGTAACAAGATTCATACACGGTCACAATCTGGTGGCTACGGGAAAAAGACTCCAGAAGATACAGTATGTGTGCAAACATGGCATCTCACCCGAGGCAGCTCCTGGCCGGTGATCAGGCTGACCTCCGGGGGTTTGGGCAGCATGTAGGTGGTGAGCTGTGTGACCAGATGCACCTGGCGTGGGTCCTGCCACGGAGACACTCCTGCTTGATGAACAAACACCATTCCGTATAGAGTTCCATTCTTCCGTGTCTTCTTCGGCAGGGACACGTTTATTAACCTTCAAAGAAAGGAAAAAAAAAATAGTTAAAATATTTTGTCTAATGATCAATTTATTTAGTCATTTCACACAGCTGTTAAAGTCGTGTTATGATAAATAGTACGCTGCCTTCTTGGACAGGTGTCACTTAAACTAAAATATTGTAATCTCTATGTGACTACAATAAAACCGATATAACTTTACAGTGTTGAGTGGCGTAGTGGTTAGCACTGTGGCCTTACAACTCCAGGGTCTGGGTTCGATTCCCGTGCACATACAGTAGTTTGCGTGTTCTCCTCGTGCTTGGAGCCTCAGGTTTCCTCCAACAGTCCAGGTTAAGCTAAGTGCCATTCCCAAATTGACCACAGTGTGTGAATGTGTGTATATGTGCGTCATGAAACGGACAGTCCAGAGCCTGTATACAGGTTAAAGCGGTATATAAGACAGATGAGTGAATGAGTGATAATGTTACATTTCCTGGTTTCTTGGTAAACCGTTGAGCTGTGTTTGTTTTCCTTTTTTTGTCTTGGTCACTTCAAAGAAAGAGGAAAGAAATAATGGGTTGTGATGGCACAACTGCTTATAGAGTTTGCGATAACAGGAACTTGTGAGTGTTCAAAAAGTTTACAATTACCAATGAAGAAATGCAAAGTTGTCCATCCGATCTGCACACGACTTACCATTTCTGACGCAACCCCACCATTTTTATCTATTCTCGGGACCGACACTGCGTCCTGTGACTGGGGTTTGAGGGTATCGGGTGGGAATTGAACCCGTGGCAGGCGGGAAAACTACCACTAAGCCACGATGTCCCCTTTCAAAGGAATGCCATTATTTATTGTGTTTTCCAGCCACTTTACCTCTCAAATTTGCTGTGCACATCGAAATCCTCTTCCCTGTGGATGAGTGTGTGTCCTCCATCAGCATTGGCGCGCAGAGCCGTGTAGATGCTCATCTGTACAGATCAGGAGCATGAGAACACATCTGTAAGACTTGTTCCAGATGTTACTCCTCTCACCACACATAAACACACAGATGTTAATACACACAAGGTGAAGACAAAGTGAGAGGGTGCATGATGCTGACCTGCAGCCGAGGCTTGCCCGCGAGGTAAGGGCTGACGCAGGTGTCACTGCTGGGCTTCTCACACGGTTTGGTGTACACGATGCCGTACATCACCCAGCACGTGTGCAGCACGTACACAACGAACACCCCCACTATGATGGTGGTCAGAGAGGTCTTCTGAAACATGCTGCCGCTTCTCCTCAAATATCAGAAGTGGATGAACGGGATTAATACTGCTCTGAGGAACTCACTCACTCACACACACATGACGTGACCCGGGTTACCCGGCATGCCAGTGCTGCTGCGGCACGCGCAGCTTGTGACACGTAAGGATTAAGTCCTGATCCTTCATCACCGCCTAAGCACCCAACATCATCCTTACAAAGCTCCTTCACAATCCTCTGGAAGATCTTTAATCCCAAAATAACGCGCACAACGCACCGGGGAGGAGAATAAACACAAAGCTGTGTGGTTATTTTTTGAAAGGTTTCGTGCTTCCTGGTTTACACTCAGAGCCGTGTTGCAACTTCCGCGTTGAGGTTCTTTTCCGGGTTGCCAGATTTGATCTTACAATCCCTCGAAACTAAAATAACGCTCTGCTGACCTGCATTGTTTTTAACTATTACAGTATTTAGGCGGCTCGGTGGTTAGCACTGTCGCCTTGCACCTCCAGGGATTTGGATTCGATTCGATAAGTTCGCATGTGCTTGGTTAGTTTCCTCCAGGTATATTTTGTAAATATAAAATAAAATAACAAATAAAAATAAATAATAAAAATGAACACCCACCCATAAGATGTTACATTTATACCTAAAACCCACATGCACTTAGACAATAACAGCAACAACAACAAAAAAAACATTTAAAATCCCGAATATGTTAATTATCACAAGCTGGCAACAAACCCATGATGTAGACACCAAGAGTTCTTCCGTTTTACGCCGGAAGCAGTTATCTGTGTTTCCGTAGCCATTGACGAACTCCTGTCGTTTTGCGCTACAATTTTTTCCTCACTTCGGCAGAGGGTTCAGTTTAAGAAATCCACTGCCATCATGAAACTCGTTCGGTAAGTTGAGTTTTGTTCTTTAGTTTAACAGTATCCGGGGGTTGATTGCATGAAAATGTGGATGAGTGTGACGGATGGTGTTGGATTTGAATTAGCGGCTAAGACGCTAGTTCTATGGAAGGCGGGAAGAATGAATGAAAACAACGCAAATATTTTATACACATGTCTTTATCCGTCGTATGTAACAGGCAAACTAAAAAGGGAGGTATATACATTTCGTATGAGTCTCTTTATAATAAAAACAGGAAATTTGGCTGAAAATTCAACTGTGTGTCCGGCAACTATGGCTGGTTTATCAGCATCTGTGTTTAATGTTAATCAATAACGCTAGTCCTTTTATTTAAGATCTCACTGTTTCATCTTTAACTCATTAAGACGTGTTAAAGTTTACAGGATTAAACTACTGCTCTATTGTAAGTGCACCATTGTTGGAAGTAAATAATCCTATGTGAAGGTTAAAGTTGACCCTAACAGATAAACATAGGTGTCGCTGTGGCCTCGCACCTTCAGGGTCTTTGTGCGTGTCGTTTGCATGTTTTCCCTGTGCTTGGTGGGTTCCCTCCATACAAGGAAATTAGCGTTTCATAATTGCACGTAGAGAGTGTGTGCCCTGCGGTGGATTGATTGGTTTCCAGGTAAAGTAGAGTTAAGATTCAGTTAACGAGGACAGTAACCCATAGCCATGACTGTTGAAATCATAGTTTCATCATGAACTAATCTGTTCATCGCCAGGTTTAGTGTGTGTAAATGATCAATAACAAACTGTGCACAACATCTGCTTTCTACGACTGGATTTTAAAACTGCTACTGTATAAATAAGTGAGAAAAAGTATATAACTTGTATTAAGTGAAAGTTGAGAACACACGAATGAGTGAGAGAGCTGCACTTGTTTGGATTAAATATTCAAAGCAAACCATTTCACCTTGGAGCTTAGATCTGACCCAGATCACTACTTTGATTTGATGCATGCAAACACACTGAAACCTGAAATTGTACCAAAGCATTTGTCAGATTTATTTCTTTCGGTCTTCGTGGCTGTGGTAAATTCAGTACTCGTCCAGTCTGACAGCTTTAACTATTACATATTTCTTAAATCAAGTTTATACTGTTTGTGTGTCGCCTTCTTAAATAATGTATTAAAGTTGACACAAATTTCTCCAACCTGGTCTGCGTTTTCCAACACCCTCGCTATTGAGAATTAAGGCCCTGGGGTAGTTTAATTGATGTAGCTGAAGTTCATTTTGAGCAGCAATCTGACCATCTTGTCCATCACAGGTTCTCGAGCCTAATCCTGCAAACCCGCATGCCCTGCGTATTTTTGTGTTTTCCTGCTTTAATACCACTCAGGCAGTGCTGGTACTGAGCTGATTATTTGAATCTGGAGTGTTGGATCGCTATGACGCTGCCAGGTGTATGGGACAGGCAGTATTCCTGGGCCTATGGAACCTGGGTGCGTTGTGGCTTTGTGTCTGTTAATATGAATAACTCTGTTATTCGGTTCTGTTTCCATGTTGCAGATTTTTGATGAAATTGAGCCATGAAACGGTTACCATTGAGCTGAAGAATGGCACCCAGGTTCATGGCACTATCACAGGTATCATGTGTATTAACTTGTCACTGCTGTAAGACTGTAAAGTTTAGTGCTTAAAGATTTTTTTGAGTGAAAATTATCCTTATGAAATGTTGATTGTGTCTGCCTTCACCCTAATCAGGTGTCGATGTAAGTATGAACACTCATCTGAAGGCTGTGAAGATGACCCTGAAAAACAGAGAGCCCACCCAGCTCGAGTCCCTGAGCATCCGCGGCAACAACATTCGTTACTTCATCCTGCCCGACAGCCTTCCCCTCGACACCCTGCTAGTGGACATCGAGCCCAAGATTAAGTCGAAGAAGAGGGAGGCGGGTGAGTGCAAAGCCAAGGGACAGAGCTCGAATGTGAAAATAATGCTTTAGAGCAAGCACTCTAGTCAAAATGACATTAAAGCATATGAAATAAATGTACGAGTAAAGTAAATATTTAGACGGGAGTCTTTATGAAGTCTCCTGAAGGGATATTAGATACTTGCCCTTTTCCAACGGGAACTTTCTAAAGTCTTGTACTTTAGTAGTAGGATTGAATGATCTGACAGTGATCTAGCAGTGGTGTAGTTTTTTTTTTTTTTTTTTTTTTTTTTTTTTATAATTAAACTTATAATTAAAATTAACTTGCCCAAAAAATCTATTTAAATTGACAGTCCACTGACTTTAGAGCTCTAAATGTCTGGTGTATAAATGTACAAGATGGTGGCATGTACAGCTTAGTGATGTAATTAAAATAGCAAAACCATGATTAATAACATTACAGTAAACTTCGAAGAAGTATTGCAGGTATCATACTTTTTAGGGCATTATTTTATCATTTTATTTAGAGTTATATATTGCGATGTTATTTTTGTCATATGGCTACCACGAAGGACTAAACAAGGATTAAGTAAAAATGCACTTTGGGTTATTAAATAGAAATTTAATTCCAGTTGTGGTTAAATGACAAATGGTAATATTTTACCCAAACTGACGCTGATTTAAGTCCAGCTCTTGTCTTTGTTGCAGTGGCTGGCCGTGGACGAGGAAGAGGTAGAGGACGTGGCAGAGGAAGAGGACGTGGAAGAGGTGGACCAAGAAGATAAATCATTTGAGCATCTCTGCTTTTTTCTTTTCTTTTTTTTTTCCAGTGTACAGGACTTTTTTTTTTTTTCTTTTTTTTTTTTTAGAAATACTGATTCATTTTCCTTTTGTACATTAAACTCAGAAGTTTGTGAAATCAGTGATTTGAGTGATTTGATGGCTCACTGAGATGTTTGTGTCTGAAATACACTGTGGGGGAAGGAATACTTAATGTGTTTTTTTTTTTTTTTTTTTTTTCCTTAGTAATATGCAAGGTCAATCTTTATGGGAATTTAAATATTAAAGGATTATGATTTTGAGTTGCTCTGAGTAGAAACATTTTGTTTCTATACTGTTTGTGTTTTTTGAAATTGGGTAATATAGTCATTTTCTTTAATGATTAGGCAGATGGACTATTCAAATGAAATATCTCTTAGGCTGTAATCATAATTTAATCACTGTAGCTATTCCTGTATACAACACTTTTAGTAATCCCGATACAAGATCAGGTTGTTCTTTAATTTCAGCTCGGATTTGTGTTTAACGGTTTTAATGGTGGACCTTGTTGCAAAGCAGCTTCACAGAAATAAGATGTGATGGTTATAAATCAGAAAAATGTAAGGGGAAAAGTATAAATTATAACTGTTTGATCTTGATGAGTCAGCTGCGGGCAACGAAATCCCTAGTGGTGATGAGGTTAAGATTTATTTAGATGTCGAGGCGTCTCAGCTAACCGTTTCACCAAAAGGTTAATTTGATGAAGTTTCATTTAAGGACTCGTTTGCACTGCCATCTAGTGGACAGATTTTGTGCAGCACTAGTTGCTGTAACTGTCAATCGTAATCTCTCAAGCAGTCACAATTTATATGAACATGCACCTGCAAGTACTGTAATGTTGCATTCAGTCATGTGAGTTGTTTGAAAATCCACTGTTCAAGGAAGTTGTTAATGCACATAATCGTCTCTGAATCTTTGAAAATTAACTGAAAGTGCTTTTTTCATTTGTTCTTTTTTAAATTATAAACACGAACATGAATACATCTAACAAACCACTGTTTGGAATATTGAACATAATATATAAATCTGTCAGTCAGTGTTAAGAATTCAACACACAAATCATTGATCAACATACAATAAAGAAAATTAATTGAGAGGGTAAAGCAAATAGAGATCACAAAAAATAGGTACAATAACTTTAGAGTTTGAGAAGTTGTGAGGAAATTAATATAAGCTAAAAGATAGTGTGCATACAAGTTAATTTTAAAATGCAAAAAAAAAAATTCCCCAGGTGCATCCAGGTTTGCTAAATGTGCATTTTGATTATTGCCTGAATACGCACCTGTAAATTGCTAAAATGAAAATCCTGAAGAAAAAAAAAGGTTTGGCCTGGGGCTGGAGGAAAAAACAGGTTTTGTCTGGCCAGTAATTTCTGTGCCTTTATTAACTGAGAGCCAGCCAGCAATGTCAGCACCCTGGCAGCTCCCAGCATAAATTGACATCATACCAAAATAAACAAATCAGATATTTTGTAAATGTAAATTTGTCATATCAATAATTAAGTAGTGCTGTCATGTGTAAACCCAAACCACCACGGAGTTTATTCCCTACTTCAAAAGACTGGGATCTTTACTTCACACAATCAAACATAATCTCAAAAATTTGTCATTCAAATCATGAAAAGGTCACACCTGCCATGGTATTTGGATTGTGGCACCTATTAGTCTTTATTATTAAACCACAAATAACCCATGTGTCTCTGAAAATCATTGTTTACCTGAAGATAAATCTTTTCTCAGAGCTTTGGCATTAATATTTGACTTGTACACACGTGGACAAAATTGTTGGTACCCTTCGGTCAATGAAAGAAAAACTCACAATGGTCACAGAAATAACTTTAATCTGACAAAAGTAATAATTTTAAAAAATTATGTGAATGTTAACCAATGAACATCAGACATTGCTTTTCAACCATGCTTCAACAGAATTATTTAAAATAATAAACTCATGGAACAGGCCTGGACAAAAATGATGGTGCCTCTAACAATAGTTTGTTGCACAACCTTTTGAGGCAATCACTGCAATCAAACGATTCCTGTAACTGTCAATGAGACTTCTGCACCTCTCTGCAGGTATTTTGGCCCACTCCTCATGAGCAAGCTGCTCCACTTGTTTCCGGTTTGAAGGGCGCCTTTTCCAGACAGCATGTTTCAGCTCCTTCCAAAGATGCTCAATAGGATTGAGGTCAGGGCTCATAGAAGGCCACTTTAGAATAGTCCAATGTTTTCCTCTTAGCCATTCTTGGGTGTTTTTAGCTGTGTGTTTTGGGTCATTGTCCTGTTGCAAGACCCATGACCTGCGACTGAAACCCAGCTTTCTGACACTGGCCAGCACATTTCTCTCTAGAATCCCTTGATAGTCTTGAGATTTCATTGTACCCTGCACAGATTCAAGACACCCTGTGCCAGATGCAGCAAAGCAGCCCCAGAACATAACAGAGCCTCCTCCATGTTTCACAGTAGTGAAGTCACAGTAGTGTTCTTTTCTTGATATGCTTCATTTTTCCGTCTGTGAACATAGAGCTGATGTGCCTTGGCAAAAAGTTCCATTTTTGTCTCATCTGTCCATAGGACATTCTCCCAGAAGCTTTGTGACTTGTCAACATGTAGTTTGGCATATTCCAGTCTGGCTATTTTATGATTTGTTTTCAACAATGGTGTCCTCCTTGGTCGTCTCCCATGTAGTCCACTTTGGCTCAAACAATGACGGATAGTGCGATCTGACACTGATGTTCCTTGAGCATGAAGTTCACCTTGGATCTCTTTAGAAGTCTTTCTGGGCTCTTTTGTTACCATTCGGATTATCCGTCTCTTTGATTTGTCATCAATTTTCCTCTTGCGGCCACGTCCAGGGAGGTTGGCTACAGTCCCATGGATCTTAAATTTCTGAATAATATGTGCAACTGTAGTCACAGGAACATCTAGCTGCTTGGAAATGGTCTTATAGCCTTTACCTTTAACATGCTTGTCTATAATTTTCTTTTGAATCTCCTGAGACAACTCTTTCCTTCGCTTCCTCTGGTCCATGTTGAGTGTGGTACATATCATGTCTCCAAACAACACAGTGACTACCTGGAGCCCTATATATAGGCCCACTGACTGATTACAAGATTGTAGACACCTGTGATGCTAATTAGTGGACACACCTTGAATTAACATGTCCCTTTGGTCACATTATTTTCAGTATTTTCTAGAGGTACCATCATTTTTGTCCAAGCCTGTTCCATGAGTTTATTATTTTAAATAATTCTGTTGAAGCAATGTCTGACGTTCATTGGTTAACATTCACAGAATTTTTTTTTTAATTAGTACTTTTGTCAGATTAAAGTTATTTCTGTGACCATTGTGAGTTTTTCTTTCATTGACCGAAGGGTACCAACCATTTTGTCCACGTGTGTAAGTAAATAAATCTAGATTAGGTTAAATAGGTTAGGTTAAAAAAAAGCTTATTAATGAGCGGTCCTTAACCCATAAAAAACCCTATAAGGGAAATGATGGGGGATATAAAGCAGACTAAACAGGCCACATGACTTGACAAGACATTTCCTCTGACAATTTTAGGGTGTGACATAGGCACTTGTGTCAACATCTGTCAACTGCCTAAATCCATCCATTCATTTAAGAACCGTGAAGGTCAATGGTGATTACCATTGTATTTATTCCAATTTTACATTCACACGTGCATTCACACTCACTGCGCAATTTGGGAACGCCAATTAGCCTGGAGGAAACTCACCAAGCACAGGGAGAACATGTACACGCCATGCACACAAACCTCAAGGTGCTAACCACTAAGCCAACGTGCCATCAAACGCCTAAATGTAAATATAAAATGACTTAGTTTTGTCACATTGGGTACTCAGGCACAACACCATTTTGGAAATGTTATCATGGAAACACAAATAAACAGACTGTCTCACATGACTACCCCAAGATGCCCAATAGCTGTCACTCAGGGAATTAGTGAGTAAAAGTCAGTGATAAAGCTGAATAAGAAACCTTGCAGAACAAACAGTGTTAATGAGTTTCAGTGGGTTATGTGCCTTAAATCATAACTGATACATACCAGGTAGAAAAGGTAGAAAAAGAAATGTAGGGACAAAGAAATGTAGTCAACTCTTGTCCATTTGTGAAAGAAAATATATCTCTAATATATATATATATAAAACATACTTTAAAAGTCAAAAGCTATTTATAGATTATAGTGTAGTGTAGAGTTTTTTTTTCTTCAAATTAGCTTCTCTTAACTCACGCTTAGAAACAACCTGCTAATGGAGTAAATGTGTATTATAAAATAGAGATTAATTGGGTTTTGAAGGGAAAAGCATTTCTACTACATTACTTGATTATGTGCTTCATCATTAAAACGCAACAGCACTTAGGTTATATTGATCATCCTGGAGTGTGTAACTACAGAGCATCAGCCACTTGTACTTGACTGTAAGATCTCTACATGGCCCTCATGTTAGGGGCTTGCAGACCTAAGCAGGACTTTTATTCTGACACTGGAAATGTCAAGTGCTGCAGTCTCCCCGGCCGCTTAGAGTTCAGCGTGTTTAAATACTGCACGAGACCGCTCGTTTTATTTTCTCATGTAAGCGAGTGCTGGTAGTTTTAAAGCTTAGCTTTTGCTGTAGAAAACTAGCAGTATATCATCTCAGTCATGTCAGGAGCTGGATATTTCCTTTACTTCGCTTTTGGGAGTAATTTATTGAAGGAGAGATTACACCTACAGAATCCATCAGCAGTCTTTCACTCAGTCGCGAGACTCAAGGTAACACAAACCCATACTACAGTATACTGTGTACTTAATTTATTTAAATTATCATCTCTAGTTAGAGTGTTAACCTGTAATTATGAGAGTTCCTGTATACGCAGGACAAATATAACAGGAGCATCACAGTTTCTCACAATTACATTGTGTGTATCTCCGTGTAAGCTCCTTCTATGGGCCAAAGACATTGATCAGGCTCAGAAGTTTTTAGGTGCAAATTAACAGAAAGAATCAAAAATAATTTATAAGGTACATAACACTGGAGTCTGGGTCTCAGGGCATAAATATGGACTACTTTCAATTATAGCGCCCCTAGCGGAGGGTAGAGTAGATCGATAAATATGAACTACTTTAAGGTATGGCGCCCCTAGCGGAGGTTGAAGTAAATAGATCGATATGGACTACAGTACTGTAATTTAAACTATATCCAAAGTTAGATAGATGAATAGATACTTTATTGATCCCAAAGGAAATTTCAGATATCCAGTAGCAATGAAGACAGTAACACAAAGACAGGTTTTTAGATGTGATTGCACACTGTATATCTTACATACTGTATAGTTGGTAGACACAGAGGAGATGTGAGAGCTGACCAAAAGTTACTAGTGAAATGTTTAAACTACTTGACATTAGAATAATATGAGTATAACAATATATAGAAGCATTTAAGTCAAGTAATTTATTTTTATATGTATGTATGTATGTATGTATGTATGTGTGTAATAAATTGATGACTAATAATAATAATAATAATAGCAATAATAATAAAAAGTGACACTGTCTGGGTTTATGTGTTTTGGTATAATATGTAATAGTGAGAGAAGTGAGCAGACCCTGCAGCTTAAAGATGAGTAAGTTATGCGAGTAGCGCCATGATGTTCTGTATATAGCAGAAGATCCTTAAGCCTAAACCTTCCAGTTCACATTCCCATGCCCGTGTAGCGAGGTGTTGAAAAACCAAATGGCTCTGGGAACAAAGGATTTCCTGGTTCTGTCAACTGAGCAGCTTTGCAACAGAAGGATTCCTTTGAACACACTCTTCTGTTTAGGGAAAAAAAACAGTGGTTGTAGGTGGTTTGGGTTGGCTACGATGGACAGCATTTTGTTTAATGTCTTCCCCTACTCGAGGGAGTCCAGATTCAAACTAACCACCGAACCGGATCTCCTGACTGCCTTGTCCAAGCGTGTGGCATCCCTGCTTCTGAGGCACAGAGGAGGTGATGACAAAACAGTCAGTCATTAGTGAAGGTGAGAGGCAGGCAAACCTGTTGAGGCATTACCTGTTGTAATTCTACAATTGTGGCCAAGAGCATTGGGACAAAAGTCAATGTTTTAAAAACATTCTCTTTTTTTTAAAATAATAACAATCAAGACAATATTTATTACAGTAAATTTGCTATATGACAATCAATAGTACGCCTGCAGTATTTTGGTGTCATTCACTCACTCCATGCCTGTTTAAGATCCCTAAGATCACATACAGAAGATGATTTCTTGACTGTTCCTGCCTTCTACAGTATTCTATTGGGTTTAGGTCTGGAGATGATCCAGGCCATGGATCCAGAAGCTGAACACCATTGTCATATAGACAGTTTTTCACTAGTTTGTCCAATAAGGCTAATTAGCTTAACTTAACTCTTCAGCCAGATAGGCTTAAACTAATTAGAGAGATCGCCTGTTTTCTGCACAGGGAGAACTACAATACGTGATCTGAATACTTTTCCCCTACAATGTAGCTCCATATCATTGCTTTTGGGCATCTACATGGATGCAGATTCTGTAGATGAGTGAATCAAGAGCTGAACTATCTTATAGGAGGTATTCTGAAGGAACAGATTGTGTGACCCCTAGATAAAATGCACACACCACAATAAATATACAGTAATAAATATTTCTGATTGAGTCCATGAGGTGATATCAGCGCAGTACGATCTTTCCAAATTGATAAATTCACAGGGAAGTATGTAGAAGACTGATCAGAGAGCTGAAAAAGTACTGTAATTGTATGAAAATGATTTTGTCTACACTTGCTTGATGAGCTACAAAGTACTGTTTTTTTTCCAAACAAATTTTCACATTCGATGTTTTTTTTGTGTGTGTGTGTCTTATTTTTGTGTGTCTTTTTTTTTGGTAAGGTGCTGTTAGTTCCTGTTTTTACATACTGATAACTGCTTTTTAAATAATGTTTAAATGTTTTCGAATCTTCGAATCTGTTTTTAGCTCCTATTTGTAAATGCCATTTAAATGACACACTGATGTGTTCATGTAGTGTCGTTTTGTGTTTAAGGTCCTACTATAACATTTTACTAGGACTTTATTATTATTATTATTATTATTATATTTTTTTAACTAAATAAATTAAAACAACCTTTACCCTCAACATTGCTTATCTGTTATTCATCCACTCTGTTATGGCTGTCTCCACAATTTTATGCATGAGTCAACTGTCTTTAATTTATCGCAGAAAGAAATCTTTCAAAATTATTGCATAAAGTGGCCCCAATCATGTACCCATCCAAGTAACCAAAATACTATTAACATGGATTTGAAAACAAAAACAAAGTATATAAAATAATGCGCTGGTGAGAAATCAGGCATAAAATACGTCTTAAATCATTTTTCACACGGTTACGTGTTTAAATGCTAAGGGTTTTGTGCGTGCGTCTGTGTGTGTGCGTGCATGCATGCATGACATGGACCTGATCTCCAATTTTAAATTTGAGTCCTATGTGCAAAACATACAAATGTGAAATGCAAAACATTTCTTTTTCACTTGCGAACTAGTCGTAGGATTTTCAGTCTTCAAAACTTTGGTCAATAATTTAGAAACAGCTGCAACTCACGAGTTCCCATGCATCTGTGGATGAAACTTGAAAGACTTGTACATCAGAAGATGCTAAAGTCATGGGCAAACTCTTTTGTGGACAATTTGTTTGACCGTGTTCAAAGGAGCTGGTTGCGTGTTAAGGACGCTCTCAAAAGTGCTGGAAGTTAAATAAGCAATTGCATATTTATAGAGGATAGCTAATGTAAATCGCAATTGTCTAAAGAAAACCACCAGCAAGGTTCATGAACATGTTTATTATAAATATTTAGTTTCTTGCTGTACAGGCATGCCTTTTCAAAATATTTACACTACCAGTCAAAGGTTGGGACACACCTTTTTCTATAATTCCATGGTCTTTCCTGATTTTTATTTTTTTCTACATTGTAAAATAATACTGAAGGCATCCAAATATGCATTAATCTCCTTTGAACAGGTAATATCGAAATGTATCTGTTACTTATTCTCTGTAAAGGCTAATCTGAACTGCTGTTAATTGGTGATTTCTGAGGGTGGTAACTCTAAATGATCTTCTCCTCTGCAGCAGAGGTAAGTTTTGGTCTTGCTTTCATGGGATGGTCTTCACGAGAGCCAGTTTCATCATGGTGTTTAATGGGGTTTTGCAAATACACTCGACAATACTGTTCTTGCAAGAACTACAGTGGAACCTCAGATTGCGAGTAACGTGGTTTACGAGTGTTCCGCAAACCGAGCAAAGATTTTAAATAAATTTTTATACGGAAACCGAGCAAGTATTAGTTTACGAGCGCCGAGTATCATGCTTCACACATGCGACTCTTATTTTGACACCGAGCGTCACTCTCTCGGTGTCACTCAAACTCTGCTCGTGCGCGCGCAATTTGACACTGAAACACACACGCACAGACGCTCTCTCGCCTTTTCACTCCTCCCGGCTTCACAAACACACAGAAACTCTGCTCTGTCGTGATTCTTTTCAAAGGTAAGGTGCAGGTTCATTTGTTTTTTTTACTTTACAGCAGTGATTCCCTTAGTATGCGCTCATGCCTGGTCAGAGAGATTTCTTTTTTTTTTCCTGTTAAAACGGTGTTTCCGTTGTGTGTGTGTGTGTGTGTTTGTTGTGAATCTTAAAAAGTGAGTCTGTTAATATACGCTCATGTCAGTCTCAGAAAGATTTTTTTTTTCCTGTTAAAGCGGTGTTTCCGTTGTGTGTGTGTGTGTGTGTGTGTGTGTGTGTGTGTGTGTGTGTGTGTGTGTGTGTGTATTTGTTGTGAATCTTAAAAAGCGAGGTGGCGAGAGGGAGGAGGAGTGTTACTGTGTAAAACGAGGTGAGGGAAGGGGCTAATTCCACACACACACACACACACACACACACACGGCGCCTGCGCGCACCAATGGAAACACTTATCTGTCAGGATTTATTTGTACTTTTTTTAAAGGTAAAGTGCAGATTAATTTGTTTTATTTTCATTTTATAGATTGTATTAATTTTTTTATGTATTTATTTTTGGGGGCTGTGGAACGAATAATTTGAGTTTTCATTAATTCTTATGGGAATTGATGATTTGGTTTAAGAGTGTTTTGGAATACGAGCCCACTTCCGGAACGAATTATGCTCGTAATCCAAGGTTCCACTGTATTCCAGAACAGCTGACCTTCATGTCTTAAAATAACAATTGACTGGGTTATGCATTTCATAGTTTATGCACTTAAAAAATCCAGTATTGTTCTAGAATGCAAACAATAAGTCCAAACTTGTGTCCAAACTTTTGATTGGTACTGTAGATTCATGCCTTGTGCATTGTTGGTAAGAAATTGGATTTACTTCAGTTTAGTTAGAATTATTATTATTATTATTATTATTATTATTATGGATTCTCTATAAAAACAAGTTTGTCACTTACATTACAGCACAATAAACAGTCATGTCCACCCAATCGGTTTTTCTCTTTAAAAAGTTTGCTTATCAGAAACCAGAAGGTCCTCTGTCCTGAATACTGTTTTAGAAAATGTAAAGTCATAGCTTGACCATTACAAACCATTGGAGACTCCTTTCAAACACTCATTTATGCACATTTGTTGAAGTGAAGCATCTACAACATTGTGTCTAATCATTTAATGTGACATAGCGTCCTGTCTCTTCATTCATTGTCCTCTCAGGGTTATGTGCTACAGTTCGGTCTGTGGGGAGAGAACGTGGTCAGCAGATGGAACGGTGGAGTAGCCACGATTGAGGAATGTGCTGATAAGGAGGTCTGGGGCGTAGTGTGGAAAATGGCAACTGAGGACTTTACGTCTTTAGATAAGTATGACAAGTATAAGTTTACATACAACTTTTTTTTTCTTTTCTTTTTTTTTTTTTGAAGGTTGATAAAAATGATAGGGTTATGATTCTTTGCTTAAGTTCCTGTGAATCAATTCAGGTGGCCTGCCACTACAGAGCAGTGGTGTAGTGTATGAGGGTCGTTCAAGTCAAACCGGGACTTTGGGATGCCATTTCTTGTGAATGATGAAGAAGCACAAGACGATGATGAGACTCTTAGCCACAGTAAAGCATTTAAACGGTGCAACTATTTTAAGAAAGGCTGTACATTTGTGAGAGACGAATCCCACTGCACTCGTTTCTGGTGTTCTCTTGTTCTGTAAAATAAAAAGTCCAGTGTGACTTAAACACCCCTCGTATGTTCCATTTTCTGAATTAGAGAATCCTGTCTCCTGCTGTCCGCTGTCCTCCATCAGCCATGTAATTCATCAGCTTTCCTCCATATGGCATGTAACATCAATGTAACTGTCCTCCATCAGCCTTATAACTTGTATGTAATACGCACCCCCCCTGACACCCCCCCCCCCCCCCACACACACACAGTTTTATATTCATGGGAAAAGGCTGAAAATGGGTGGCAATAAGGTCCCAAACATGGAACTCCTGGTGTTCTGATTGGCTAGTTAAATGCATTTCCTTAAAGGGGTGTTCCGGGTCAGTTCATTTAAACCTACAGTCACATTAACAATGCATTTGGAAAGGAAAGGATATTAAGCACACTAGAATACATGATCTGAGTTGTATTTTTCTTTTTCTTTTTTTCTCTTTATAACGCCATTCCTGCTTCTACGGCTATATCGATAGCAAGAGTCAGTTTTTGTAGTTCAATATTAAAACTAGATAAGATGTTTAAGATTCATTTCAGTTATAACATGAACAGACACATTTTGGAGACATCTAAGGCTTGTATAATACGTGACCTTAAAGCAATTTATTGTTTTGTTTTACCCATCAGACAGGAGGGCGTGGACAAGGGCTTCTATAGCCCCATGGAGGTGACTGTGGAGGCAGAAACTGGGCCGCTTCTTTGTAGAACATATAAGATGAACAACTTCAGTCCTTGTGCACCATCACCATCGTACAAAGAGGTACATTTTACTTTAAACACTCAGGAACCAAACATTTTCCCACACATTCACCCATATACACCATCAGAGCTCCACATAAACATAAGCACTTATACTTAAGTTAGTAAGGCGAGTATTAAATGCAGTGTCCAAAAGGATCATTTCAGAAGAAAAAAAAAAAAGAAGAAAATCCATAAATAAAGTAGAGCATTGTGTCTATTAATGATTGACTACATAAGAGCATTCATGGATAAGTGTAAACAGTGAGACGGTTGCTTTTAGCTCAGCCATCTAATTAGTCCAACGGTATCCTGCACCTTCTCATACTGTAGATCTAGCTAATGTCTCTACAGTAACATTAGCTGCTTTTGTAAAATGGTTTCAGAAATACACAAACAGGACTTCATGATCCAGAGAGCTCTTCCCACATTTATTAATTAAATGAGTAGTTTTTCTCTTCTTTTTTTTCCTGTCTCTGAATTCATAATCATACATTGCAGTATCACACACTCTGTGATTGCTTGTCGTTTAGTCCTTACATGGCAAAAATTTTTTTAGAACTGCCTGGGGTGTTGAAATCTCTCTCTCCCTGTCCAACAGGTCTTTTGTTTGGGAGCCCAACAGAACGGATTACCTGAAGACTACATAAAGATGCTAAAGGCTGTCGAGACTAATACCTACACAGGACCTTCAATATTAGATCGCCTTATACTGCAAAAGAACTGAGTGCGTGTGGGTTGGAACATATGCTTCAGCAAAGTTACAGTTCTGTTTAAAGATAAGTTAAAGTAAGCGATCCCCCACTGTATCTGTGTTAACTGCTATAAAGTTAAACAGCACAATTGTCATCTAGGAAATTAGTTTTTTTTACATTATTATTATTTTTGGTTTGAAGTTGAACTGTTTACTAATGAAGAGTTCTGCCAGAGATCTGGCAGCACTAAGAGCTATTCCGTAGTTCACAGCATTTAAGCTGTTCCGAATACTACTAATTTAGTTTGACACCATTATCTTTTAAAGGTGTGTGTATATGTATGTTGGTATACCAGGGTGCTAGTTTTTCTTCCCTAATTACTTTCCATTTTGAGTCGCGTTTCATTGTTTAGTGTAGCAGAACATTAAAGGCAGCCACCTGATTCGATCCGATCATTGAAATTAACCCTTAAAGGATTCAGATGAATGTTTAATAATACAATTAATTAAATTAACACAATTAATTTAATCAACCCTTAAAGGATTCAGATGAATGTTTAATAACACAATGTTTAGCGTAGATGTATGCATAAGGCTGTGTTTGGTGGTTTGCTCCACAGAAATTCAAATAAAGCTTTTGGAAGGAGTCTCCAGTGTCAGAGCTTTGTAACAAGTCAGGGTATGGAGAACGCTGTACTGTAACTATTTTCTTTCCATTTCCTGTTTTTTCTGCAAAATCCGCTTTTTTTTTTGTCCTTTTAACTCCAAGAGAGCGAAAAAATGCTGATGTTGGTGAACGGTGACAGTGTTTTTATGTAGCATAAAAAGAATAGCGCCATTTCAGCGTGTCCTCTTATAGGACGGTACTGTAAATTCTTTAGTTTATTGTAATGTGTTACCATGCAGTCTATGACTGGAGTGGACCGTGCTATTTATTCACCATGGTAAAGAATAAATGCATCTAAACAATATTTAAGTATAACAATAAAGTACAATAGCTGAAGAACACAGGCACAGCAGGAAGTGCTCACAAGTTCCCAGTGCTTTATTGTGATTTTTGACAAGAAATGATGAGGAGACAAATACAGATTTTCATTGATGAAACAGTAAAAGTTTCTGGACATGTATTATTACATCATCTTTTTAACTGAACTTAAACACATCTTCAATACAGTTTCAGTTATGCAGCAATATTTCATTATGAAACAGCAAATACCATCTACCTCACAAGCTTTTTTTTTTTTTTTTTCAAAAACCGTATTTTTGAAATTCATTAAAGTGGATTTTTCTCCAGATTTATTCCGTCATCCTATATTAGTGCAATGTATTGGTCTGCTGGCGTTTCTATAAATCACACAACATTTTGTAGAAATGTTTCTCTTTTCCTTCAAGAAAAAAGTACAACTGAATAAGTAAATTTGAGTAATTTTTTTGTAATAAGCCTACCTACAGTACACACCTTACATAAGGGTATCCCGCTCTTGTATTAAGTGTACAATCAAAACATGGACTAGAAATAACTTCTCGTTGCATGATTTTCAAAAAGCTACGATGTCGCACTGAGACGATTGACATTTCAAAACTACAAGCAACAACAATAAGTGGTCAGATTACAGCGAGCTTTCAGTTCTGTGTTCACCTTGAACAGGCTGTTCCTGTGAAATTCTGAACCCAAACTCCTAGAAAAAAGAAATGCTTTAGTAAAATTTAATTTAGGACTATTGCCTGTGAAACATAGCAGCACGTTTTAGCAAAAAAAAAAATTGGCACTTGACTATTTTAGCACCAGACTATGTAATCTCCAGACTAAAAAAAAAAAAAAGAAAGAAAGTGGACCGTTGCTTTTAAATGAAGTGAAAATTAGTTGCTACTCCAGGTCTCTATTTACAGGAAAATTATCCCAAAATTGGGTACAAGTTCACCCAGCATGCTTGATTTCTACAACTTGGCTGTGTTCAATGACAAATGTCGTTGTTCCCCGTGTTACTTATGCAGGACAGGGGGGAAAAAATGTGTCCAGTGTAGATAAGTCGAAGCTACATCCTGAAGCCCAGATGGTTTAACACAGCAGTGTAATTTTGCATTCTGCTGTCCTTTGGTGTGCTAAAATGGAAAAAGTGAAGAAAAGAAAATAAAATCACATGGGCAGGATCCCTGAGTCAGTTTTAATTGTCTTTTGGCACAGGTGTGAATCTGAGGTGATGACAGGTCTTTGTAAAAATCACTGAGCTTCTGGACCACAGGGTGTGTAGTCTTCAGTGACGAAATGAAAGAATCTAAAAAGTAAAATAAAAGATGCTACATTTCTTGCATAGATTCATTTCTTAAAACAGGGTATCATCATCATCATCATACACAATACCTGTGCAGTGTTAGAATTGTTTAATCAGTAGGGTGTTCTGGGCACGACCTGTTCACCTCGAACCATTCATCAATACACCTGGGAAGGAAAAAAAAAAAAAGCGTGTGAGTAAATGTGGATTTGTAACCAGAGACATGCATGCGTGGATTGAGTTTGTCTTGCATGTTTGTCTGGTCTTTACCCTTTGTGGTAGATACAGAGACAGGGCAGTCTGGCAATGGTGTCTCCCTGGGCCATGTCATCCAAGCATATTGCACACTCCCCAGAGTCCTTCGTCAAGACGTCCTCTAAAGTCAAAGGAAAGGACAGAACCTGTTTTTACGGCTGATTCAATGTCATGGTTAGATCAATGTTGACTTTTTAAAATCCAGTATAAAGTTAATTTCCATCCACTCCCATCTACCCGTTTAGCTTTTCAGTTCCTTACTCTAATGGTTCTTATCTCTTTTGCACCTTCTGTGATTGTGAACGACAGGATTTTATAACCTTCTCCATCTGGCTCTAAAATCACATGCTACATCCAAAAGCGGCAAGTTGGAACTCTGATTAAGTTCATTTGCAAACTCTGTATATTTGAGCTACAAAGTTAAGGGGGAACATGGATAGCTCCAAGCTTCATAATCTGAGTGATGGATATTAATCTTCCCAAAACAATGAACTTCAAAGTTAAAGCTTATAGCATTTAAAGATGTTTGATTGATTTGGATCAAGACATTAAATCTGTATTGATCGATGTAAATCTGTATAATGTTGATTGATCAAAAGCAAGCACTTGTACATCATACACAGCACAACTTCTTATGCAGGAAAGAAAAAAAACTTTCTTTATTCGATGTTCATTCTCTGAGCAGCCATGTTAATATGACATCCTGTGATTAACTCGCAATGAGGACGACCCCAATGTTCCAAATAGGAATTGTTGATTGTGTTTTCTTAGGTTTTTCCTAGACAATGGTCAGAAATTCAGCGCTTCAGTTAAACACAACAAGCTCTGTGTCTTTGCACAGGGGACACTGAAAACCCTCTGGCTGTTATTATCTCTGCTGCTGTAAACACATTACATCACTACTTCTATACCCCGGTCTTTTCGTAATGCATCTTTGTGTTACTACCCGTTGTAACTTTATTATTGGTGTCTTTTCCTATGAACATTTGCAAGAGACGTCATTTGAACTGTAATTACATTTTAGAGTTTCACTCTTCACTCTATGCATAATCATTTAGTAATATAGGATATACAATATGTAATAGTCTGTTTATACAATACATCTGAAATTACAGCTGAAGCTAATAAAGGGAACATATAAACAGGTGATGTTAAGTGTTGAAAGGCTGCCAGCAGCACTGAGTGGCACTTCTGCTGAGTCATCAGGCAACGTCCTTCACCACATGAGGGACATCACCTACTCGGTGTCAACTTGTCAACGTAAAAAGATTTAAAACAATAAATATATGAAGGATGAACAGAAGAGCCTGTATTTTATCTAAAAAAAAAATCTTGGTCACATTGGATCCAGAACAAATCCTGGGATCTTCGTGAGTGTGGTTGGGACAGGATTACACCAGGGATTGGACTCTTGTGTACTAAACGGCATCATACAAATGCACATTTCACAGGCCGTTTAAACATTAGGGCCCCGGGATTGTTTCCGATAACACTTGAACCCAAAGTTTGATTCATTTTGATCTGTGGGAACACAATTGTTTCAGGCTTGGGAAGAGGTGGTTCGGATCAAATATGAAATACGATTGGCTTCCATATCAGATATGGAAGCCAATCGTTCCTGAGCAAGGAAGTAGAGCGCTGTTGGTGCCCGTCTCCTCCGAAATACTGTAGCTGGTAAAGCAGGAAGGTGCGTGCGAGTGTTATTTCAGAAAAAAATTTGAGAGTGTAAAAGTCAACTCCCCCCGCCCCCTCGTGTTTAATAACGGCTCACAAACCAAGTAGGTGCATACTGCCACCTGCTGTACTACAGAGTGTAAATACACAAGTGTACCCTGAGAACGGAGAGCAAAAATAAGGTGAACGCTGGTCAGCGCGGGAGTGGGAGCATTTGTTCA
Organism: Clarias fuscus; assembly: GCA_030347435.1. Taxonomy (NCBI): domain Eukaryota; kingdom Metazoa; phylum Chordata; class Actinopteri; order Siluriformes; family Clariidae; genus Clarias; species Clarias fuscus. The sequence goes on along the minus strand of CM059215.1, from coordinate 23,878,953 downwards.
GGGCCACAGTACAAATCAATCGGCTAACAAACTGACGCAGACATGAGAAAAATGGGAAAATGTGAGACACTAAACATCTACATAAACAAAAACAATGGATCTGGTGGGACAAAAATGCTTGGGGAGTAAAAAGCCTTAAATGCAAAACATATGGAATCTTTGGAAATTCAGCATTAGAGATAAACGTGTGTGTAAATAAATATTAGTTTATTATTATTTTTATTTTTAAAACACCGTATAGTCCATGTCCGCCTAAAATGGTCAAAACAGACTTTGCATAATTATTACAGGCACTGTAATGCTGAGAGCAGAGAATTCTGAATCAGAGCTCTTAAGAAAGTCTGACTTTCTCAACAGGTACTGAGGTAGCCATGTCAGTGGATTTTTACTCCTCCAAAGCTGGAAACATCTCAAGTCGCATTCAGTCATTAACCTGGCATTACACCAGCACACGTAAATCTTTGACTAGTCATAGGAATCACAAGTCCCAAGTAAGGAATAAAATAAGTGGGGGGCATAGTGATGAAAAAAAAAGAGCATTGAAAGCAGCTTTTTTTTTTTTTTTTTTTTTTAAAGCAAAGCTACTTTCATCAGCCCCCAATGTGGTTGATTATTCTCCTATAACAGCACATCCTGCAGTGTTTGTTAAGAAAGCGATTTCCTCACTTTATAGATGCATTTATTGTTGTGAAACATCTCTGAGGGCATTTGGTTCCCTTTAGCACCATGTAGCGATTAATGGGGGGGAAAAAAGCAAACTGTTATGCTTCCAAACACATTTCCTGTCCTGAAGCTTCTTGTGTCAGAAATATTAATTCCCTTTTCAAAACGCCGAGTACCTGGGTGAGTAGTAAAATCAAGCATGTTCGTGATAATGGGTGGAATCGCAGCCAGACCTGGTGTTAAAGAAAAACTTTTAAACCTTCCGACCAATCAGAATCAAGCGTTCAGCGTCTGTGTTGTATAAGTGGGAATAAAATACGCATTCCTTTTTTAACGACTGCGTTTTAACCACGTTAATCAGCTGCCGAACATGATCTGCTGCCATGAGTCATTAAACGTTCTCTGTAATGTTGTGTATTAACTGGACAGCACAGAACTCTTTAAAGGATAATTATATACAAGTAAACTGTCAGCTTGAATCCCGACACCATGGAGATTACATTGTTAAGAGGGACACGCTGAAAACAATCCAGAAAGACCTGCAGAGGGTTAAACGAGAAGAGCCGCGTCAGGGCTTTGTGTTAATGATTACTGACTGTGATTAAGCTGACTGCTGAAGCTGAACAGCGTCCAAACAATGGAAAGAAAAAAAAAAAAAACGAAACTAAATAAACTGGTGGTCTTACCGTTATAGGTGAGTCTTGGTTTGGTGAGACACATAACAAGGTGAAGGTCAATTTCATCTGAAGCAACAAACTTGGAACATACAGGGCAGTTGAATCCAGCTACAATACACACACACACACGAGAGAGGGAAGAGAAGAGATGGAGAAAGATAAGTACACAATACTTTGTGTATTACATTTAGAAAGCTGTGCATCACCACAAAATGTTCCTCACTAAGTCTTCAATTATCTCAGATGGTTAGGGTTAGAACCATCAGATGGTTAGCTAATGACGAGGCAGCTAATGATTCATCTTAAAGAATCGTTTATATAACAGAAGGAAAGAGGAAAGCACACAAACCAAGTACGCAGGGTGAAATGTCTAGTTTCAAATATATTTACTTTACAGCAGTTAGTATACACTGTATAAAGCAAAAATAAAATTTTCAATATTTACAAGTCGGCCCATAACGTTGGCCCATATTGATAGGATAGCATCTTGCAGTTGATGGAGATTTGTGGGATGCACATCCAGGGCACGAAGCTCCCGTTCCACCACATCCCAACGATGCTCTATTGGGTTGAGATCTGGTGACTGTGGGGGCCATTTTAGTACAGTGAACTCATTGTCATGTTCAAGAAACCAATTTGAAATGATTCGAGCTTTGTGACATGGTGCATTATCCTGCTGGAAGTAGCCATCAGAGGATGGGTACATGGTGGTCATAAAGGGATGGACATGGTCAGAAACAATGCTCAGGTAGGCCGTGCCATTTAAACGATGCCCAATTGGCACTAAGGGGCCTAAAGTGTGCCAAGAAAAGATACCCCACACCATTACACCACCACCAGCCTGCACAGTGGTAACAAGGAATGATGGATCCATGTTCTCATTCTGTTTACGCCAAATTCTGACTACCATTTGAATGTCTCAATAGAAATCGAGACTCATCAGACCAGGCAACATTTTTCCAGTCTTCAACTGTCCAATTTTGGTGAGCTCGTGCAAATTGTAGCCTCTTTTTCCTATTTGTAGTGGAGATGAGTGGTACCCGGTGGGGTCTTCTGCTGTTGTAGCCCATCCGCCTCAAGGCTGTGCGTGTTGTGGCTTCACAAACGCTTTGCTGCATACCAAGGTTGTAATGAGTGGTTACTTCAGTCAAAGTTGCTCTTCTATCAGCTTGAATCAGTCGGCCCATTCTCCTCTGACCTCTAGCATCAACAAGGCATTTTCACCCACAGGACTGCTGGATGTTTTTCCCTTTTCACACCATTCTTTGTAAACCCTAGAAATGGTTGTGTGTGAAAATCCCAGTAACTGAGCAGATTGTGAAATACTCAGACCGGCCCGTCCGGCACCAACAACCATGCCACGCTCAAAATTGCTTAAATCACCTTTCTTTCCCATTCTGACATTCAGTTTGGAGTTCAGGAGATTGTCTTGACCAGGACCACATCCCTAAATGCATTGAAGCAACTGCCATGTGATTGGTTGATTAGATAATTGCGTTAATGAGAAATTGAACAAGGGTTCCTAATAATCCTTTCGGTGAGTGTACACATAGTCTAGAATTTATAGAGTTTGTCAATAAATTAATAACCTGTTAATTAAAAAATATATAATTCAGGTGATAAATATTAGAAAACATCCTATTAATGAAATAATTTGTGCCATTATTATTTACTTATTAATTTTGGGGGGGATTTTTCCTAAGTTCTTCTTATCCCTCCCCTCTGAGAGAGCTCGGCCAATCAGCTCTCCTGCTCTCTGTGTGCATGCTGTTTGCATGCTCTCCCATGGTTGGTGGGTTTCCTCTAGGTACTCATGTTTCCTGGCATTTCCAAATAACGTGCGTGTGTGCGCGTATCTGCACCCTGCAATGGGTTGGCAAGTCCCCTGGGATAGGCTCCAGGCCCCCCACAAACATGAACAGGATAAGCGGAATGAAGAGTGAGCGAGATGAGCGAATTTTTTTTTTATCAAATCGAGCAGTCTACTACTACGCAACGACTATCAGAAAGACTGTGTCATTATACAAAAATGAAAAGAAAAAGAAAAAACACACACTCTTCCATGTATTATTCCACTGGAACAATTCTTCTATAAATCACACTTTTTAACAGTTTTTAGTGACATTTAAATGTTACGGGATGTCTCACAGCAGCTGTATAAAATGTTCATGCATCATCCTGTCTTTTTCCCCTCTCTTTAAGGAAACAAGACTGAACAATGTCAAATATATGACTGAGAAATTCCACTCACACCAGGAAAGTTACAGTCTCAAACGTTTGACACTTTCTTCATAAGTAACTGAGCATCTTCAACAAATATGAGGTACATCAATCAGCCATAACTTTCAAACCATTAATATTAAAACCACCTTTAGGATTTAGGTTCCCCTTGTGCCAAGAAAACAGCTCTTGCCCTCGAGGCACGACTCCACAAGACCTCTGAAGGTGTGCTGTGGTATCTGGCACCAGGACGTTAGCAGCAGATTCCTAAAGTGCTGCAAGTTTCAATGTGGGACGTGCAGGGATCGGACTTGTTTCTCGAGTGGATACTCAATTGGATTGAGATCTGTGGAATTTGGAGAACATCAGCAGGATCTCGACTTGCATCGTCATGTTGCTGCTCATTTGCTTGTGCACTTTGTGTTGTCTTGTTTTATCTTTTGTATAGTACTTTAGAATAGTTTTTATAATTTATTGTGTAAATTTGGTTCTTTTTAGACTCTTTTGGTTGTGTCTTAGAAAGTTAGTCTCTGTTCATTCATGTTACATGTATGAAGCAGCTTGGTTCTGGGCGAACGTCGTTTCGTTTCACTGTGTACTGAACTGTATAGGGTTGAAATGACAATAAAAGCCTACTTGACTCGAACTCTTTGCCTGCTAAGACCCAGTGAGTGTTCTGATATCTTTTTATGGTGTCCAGCATTGATTTTTTTCCAGCAATTTGTGCTGCATTGGCTTTTCTGTTGGATCAGATTGGACAGGCTGGCCTTTGGTCCCCACAGGATTAGATGAGCCTTGGGCGGCCATGATTCGGTCAGCAGTTTACTATATATATATATATATATATATATATTCCGTTCAGCTTGTGGTGATGTTAGTGTTAGTGGCTGATTGATGTATTTTTGCTAAAAAATCACCACATTTTCTTCAAACCCCTTTATTAACCTTAGATTATCCAGTGAGTTTTCCACACAAGTCTTATTAATATCTCATGAACCAACTTATTAATCGTATTGAGAAGTAAATCAGACTATGGTACAAATCGAAATCATGTACATTTCTAAAAATCAATCAAGTTCAGCTTTATTTGTAGAGCCCTTTAAACAGGAACTGTCGCAAAGTACCTTTACAGAAATCTGGATGTAGAGTCATATTTAAATCCCAAAATAGCAAACCAGGGACTACAAAATCAACACAAGACTACTAAGACCACTTTTCATCTAGCTTTTGCATACAGGAAACTCTGTAGATTCAACTGAGATTAAGATTCAAACCTCTACTTTAAAAATCTCTCTCTGAGAAAAAGGTTGGGCTAAAACACTAGAACTTCTGAAATAATGTACCAAGTAATGATTTTATAAATATGAAAAATGATTGCAAACAATATAAATACTTAAATCTAGTTATTAAACCTTAATTTCAAATATACATAACTTATTTGCTGTTCTGCAGTCGACAGTCTGAGGAAATAAATGTTCTTCATATCCTCAAGGGTTTCTACTTTGATAGGTTTGTAGCTAGAATGTTTTTCCAACATGAACTGTATGGCATAATTTTGTTGCATTATTTATTTTTAAGATATTTTTTTCACTTCGACACATTTATCTAGGATGATAAAATAACATGCTTTGGTCAAAAAAAAAATAGCAGCTTGTTTTTTAGATTCAAGCTTAATAATATGATCTGCAGCGGCTGCACAGATATATGCACTACATCTGTATTTCTAAAGTAATTGTCAGTAATAAATAAAAGCTCTGGAAATCCCTGAGCTTTTGACCAAACAGCTGGAACACATGCAACAGACCACATGCAAAACACAACACCTCCCAGTAAAGGGCACAGCCGACGCATACCTTCCCATTGTTTACATGATGCTTAAATGTCGGTCACATGCAACAAAATGGAGCACTACCTCATCCATGCTCTCTGTTCCTCATAACATATTCTCTCTGTACACTTTATAATGCTAAATGGTACGTAATGTTAGGCCATACAATGACAAATCACAGGAAGACCAAGAATTATTTCAATTTATAGCAATTGCTTCTGCTGCTCATGAGGGCACAAAACTAAGTAAAGTAGCTAGGACTGGACCACAGTGTTAGAATACTCTTTGCTAACCAGAATGCCTAAACCAAGGTCAATGAGCAAGTTAAACCTGCTTTTCATACAACATATTCACTCATATATGTTCCATACAGATAATCATAAGGCAACGAATGCTGCATCATATTTGGCCAGAAAGCGTAGAGTTCAAATCAGTCAATTTAATAAGAAAAAACATGCAATCTCTGTGCTACAAGATTTATATAAAAACCTTCCACTTTAGGACATACATAGGAAAGCAATCAACCGCATTGCACCTGCCAATCAGAGATTAATTTGTTTACTTATAATTACTTACCAATTATTATCCATTACTCCAATTAAGATGAACAATTCTCAAGCAATGCTACTGGGTTACATTTAAATTCTTTTCATTATGACAACCTTATGACTAACATCTGAGCAAGAGCACGATTACTTCCAGTGAACAGCTGGGAGTTGACTGAAACAGATGTCCAAATATGTGAGTGTGGCTTAAAATGTCTTAAGCAATTAAGTAATATTAATTAATAAGATTAATATTAATAATATAAGCAACATTAGTCATTGATAAAATAGTAAGACTTGTGCTAGTACATACTGTTCGATATAATACATTCTACAACGTCTAATAATTGACACAACGCTGTAAAGAAGTGCTTTCATCCTACATCTTAAAGAGTTCACATTGACTCTGTCCTCTAACAGCAGCAAGAATCAAATTAAACGTCTGGTGAGCAATTCTTTCATTGTTTTTAACCAATCAGGGACACCTGACAAGTCCTGCCCACGTGCTCTCAACTGGCTCACAAGACCAAGGCTCATGAGGTCAAACTTCACCTAAAATAAGTTGCCGTGAAGTGAAGCTAAGCACTAACAAAAGCACATGCATGGCTTTTTCAGTTTATAGTGTCGGTAAACTGCCATCTTTGTTAGACAGATCTGATCGTGTTTCCTGTATTCAAGAAACTACATAGATAGTATCTATAGCCCCAATAATAAGGGTATTTGATGTTTACTGATGCATTGCAGCTAAATATGTGCAGGCACACTTGGATTGAAACAGATACCACCCAATGGAGGACAGCATAACCTTTTTTTTTTTTTTTTTTTTTAAATGCAAGCATAATTCATTAGCAGCCCATAATTGAGTCACCTCAGCTTCCATAATACAGATTATGGAATAATACAGCTTCCAGAATTACAAATTTACCCTGTGTATTAAGAAAATGACTCATTTACTTGACCTTGTTGACGAGCCTCTAATAATAGTAACCATTCAACCAGCTTGCTACTAGGATATGTTACTAGAAAATCAAATTAGACTGCACGGTACCTTTACTACTAGTTAAGCAACAGCAGGAAGCAACCTTTACAGCTTGAATTATCAGATTACTCAAGACAATATCTGATCTTTTACCATGATCAGATTATTCACTGCAATCTAAACATGCAGTGAAAAAGCTATTTTACATTACAAGATTAAAAGTCAAACCGTAATCGCGCTTACTGATTAGCATGGATAAGTTATTAATTGAGATAAATGGTTATGCAATAGTTTTGCTGTGAAAATGCAGAAGAGCCGGACAACTTAGTATGCGCTTACAGAGAAAAGAAAATTATATAACTTTATATAAAAGTGCTTTCATTCAGCAAAAGGGTCTGACTGATTGCAATAACTTCAGTTGCCCCTTGAAGTGTGCTTCAGGCTTAGTAGAGCAAGAGCTAAAAACACACTGCACATTTCTGCAAAGCATGTGACTTAGAGGAAGTCACTAGTCAGAGACTTCTTCCTCTTCAGTGCTCCTGCGCGTCTTCCATTTTCCCTTCAGCAAGCTAAGCCAGCTCAGGTTCTTATCTGTTTTGGGGGAAGGTTTTAAAGCAATCTCCCTGCCGGAAATAGGCCGTGGCAAACGTACGGTAAAGAGGGCACAACCGCCTGATGTTTCCTGGTTCTGTTGGTAAAAGATTCCTTCACTGAGTGGTTTATTACTCTTCAAGGCAATCAGCATTGGACTATCATAATGTTCATTTAAAAACCTGATAAAGGGAGGTCTGATAAGTGAAAGTAATTGAAACATATTTCAGTTATAGAAATACCTGTACAGCCCAGTATGCATCTGGTTCGTAAAGATGTACAAAATGAGTGACAGAACATGTGCAGTACCTCTTCACTGAGCTTAAAGCATTCCAGTAGTTTTTAATTATTTTAAAACACTTCCAACGTTTGTTTTTCATTACTTACAGTTACGCATCATGTGAACTTTGATTAAATAACTAGATTGTTATTTAAGGAATGACATAAAAGAATCAAACATACCTAAATATAAAAACAGAATCTTCAAATATGTTTAGAAACACATTAACGTCACTCAAGTCAATAGTTAATGTTAACACACACATACACACAATTGTCAAATACAATTGGGCAATATTCATGACATGAGTATTATTCACAGGGTTTACAACTGCTACGTGATGCTTTTCCTTGTTACATTACATTTTTTTATTTTCTATCTTTAATTACGCCTGCGCGATTATATATTTTTTTAAATCACATTGTGATTATTTTGTGACGTACTGCAATCTGATGTAGCTTGTATTCAGTCATATTCTTCTAGGCTAACCATGTTCTCTTTAAGAGGATGTTTGGCAATGTTTATTCTTGACTTCTTTAAAATAATAATAATAATAATAATAATAATAATAAATACATACTTAAATTTAATGACAGCACTTCCATGAATTCCACATAATATTACCGGTACAATTACAGAATTTTTTTATTAGATAACTGAGCAGGTAGATACTGTGATTGTGATTAATTGTACAGCTCTGTTTTCAGTTAATTATTTTATTATTTTATTTTTTTAATGCTGTCAGGCAATTTAGTACAAAATGTTCTATTTTATTCAAAAAGTGTGGAAAAGTGTTAAAGTGTTCCAAAGGCTAAAGCAACAGTAACGTTCGTAAGTAATTTATGTCTTCAAATTTTACAAAAAGAAGCTTCAAATGACCAAGTATGAACAGCATGCATAAAGGGTTAAATGGGCAGTAAGATGACTTGTACCGTTTTGCTGCTGTGCTTATACTAACCCCAATAGACCATGACATACTCGTTTCCAAAACAAATAATAACCCAGAAATTAAGGCAACTTCGAGGTATAGAAGCTATAAGGCAAGTTTGATATGAAAATATCAACCGACAAAGACGAATGAACAATCACAAGTTTAATATTTAGCGTTAAACTGATTAGTTTATAGCATGCGTAACTGAATGAAGTTTGATCCAGGAAATACATCCAAACATGTCGTGATGAGAATGTGCAGTTCCACATCTGGCTGCATTATGTCGGAGGCTCAGGCTAGCTTCTCTCATAAGATTAGCGTAAATTTGTACCGATAACTGCGGTAATCATAAACACTGTTCAGGACTTTATTCACTGCTCATGCTTAACATAATTTTAAAATAGTAACTACTGTATATTTTAACACACAGTAGTTAAAGAGTAATGATTTATAAGAGGACAATTTTCCTTAAGTTTCTTCCTTATGTTGTCTCAGGGAGTTTACTACTGCTACTGTTACCTCTGGCTTGATCATTCGAGATCTTAAGCTATACCATGAGTGCTGTTAAGTACAATATGGAACCTTTTGAATTGAACTGAAAGGGCAACAAGGCCAAGAGAAAGGATTTACATTACAGAAGTGTTTTTAACCAGAAATGAGACTGTGCTATTGCAAATATACGGTCAGATAAAAACAACAGTATTGCTCTATTTTTTCTAGTTATGGCAATTTTTTTATCTTTAAAATTACTATAATAAATATAAGATTTTCTTAAAACAAATAATTATAGGTTGTCTTTCAAATTGATCTAAAACAGAATACCTGCTATCCTTAAGATGCCCATTGAAAGTCTTCCCTAATTAAATAACATTCTCCAAAAAAAAAAAAAAAAAGCCAGAAAAACAGGAATAGTGAAAAGTGTAAGCAATATCAGTTTCATGCCCGCTTACGATGATACACTTCTAAAAATAAAATTACCAGAACTGGTTCTTGAGGGTGATGCCATATAAAAAGTCTATTGTGGTCTTTTTCTGAAGAATATGTTAACTCATTATTTTTTTTAGTGTATCAGCAACAAAAGCAAAGTGCCAATCATTTTCCAGCACAAAGATATTTCTACATAATGGTAACAATTAGAACAGGAAAAAGACTTTTAGGTCTGTGTGGCACCAAGAAATTAAACATCAAAGATTCATCTTTGCAATCATTATTTGCAATATTTATTAAAATTTCTTTGGTTACCCCAACAGACAAGCATTCCAATTGTATTTTATTGATCAGCTTGGATCGAAATAAACATTTTCTCAGAATTGGTCCTCCAAGAATTTTAAAGATCTGTAATGATTTGCTTACCTGTAACACAGCATCTCTTTACAGGTGGTTATAAACACTATTTGATCTGATTCAAAACATTTATGGTCAAGTATTTTTAACTTTTTCAAAGCGTTCAGCTTGTGCCCGTGTTGTGTCAATCCATGCTACCTGCTTTTTCAGTTCTGCACATACAAATACCGACAAGCGTGGGAATCATTTCTTTTATTTTGTTGATTATGTCGCGGGAGCATTATTTGATAAGGATATTATTTCTATCGAAATAGGCTACCTAAATTTTCTTATCTGTTAATCTATTTATAACAGAGATTCTGTTTGCATTTCTATGGCCTGTGTTTGTACCGCTAGTTCTTCATAGCATTGTCAACTGTACAGAGATCAACTTTTGTGTCATACTGTGAGCATGTCATGACTTTTAAATCATTCTTCACTGTCCAACAGTACGCAGTGTCATCATCAACTTTTATGTCATACTGTAAGCGTGTCACAAGCGTTCCTCCCAAGAGTGGGCACGCCACAGAATCTTTACACATACCTGCCAAATGAAAAATATTGTCTATCCCAAGACGTCATGTATACTCAGCATTTTATTATTGCAGTGATTGCAAGGTAGTGTCAACACTCAAACCAGAGATCTATGTACACACAATGGGCAATTTGGGACCGCCAATAAACCTGATCTGCATGTCTTTGGACTGTGGGAGGAAACCAGAGTACTCAGAGGAAATCCACCTGCGCCACCCTCCATGCACTTTAATATTTGTGACCCAGTATGATAGATTGAGGTGTAAAAGATTACGAAGCCTGGCAAGAACACCACGCTTTTTTTAAATCTTGAAAAGGTTTACAAATCAATCAATGCCTCAGGTGAACTTTGATTGATTGATTGATTTATAGATCAGACAGATTACTACGAGTGTCTTTAGAACCATAATGTTCTGATTAAAGGCTCAGCTCTGCTGTTCGGTATTGTTGACTCTAAAGGTCAATCTTATCTGTTCACTTGTGACGCGCGTTCGTGCTCATGGCGCACTTGTCTTACCTCCGAGCAGGTGTGGGGACAGATGGGACGGTAACGAGCCTATCAGTAACCTCGGACCGGACTGACTCCGCTCTCCGTCCGCGTCTTCATCGCTTTGTGTCCCGCTGCCTTGCGCTATGATGGTGGGCTGAAAAAGCGAACTGGGTCTCGCACCGTCCGCCGCGTACCGTCCGCGCGCTCCGACCGGCTGCTGGTTTCCGGTGTAGTACCGAATCGCCGCTGCGCTCGCGCTCCCGGTGGCTGTGGTGGAAGTGGGAACATCCGAGCCTGAATAAGCCCTGAGGCGGGCACTAGCTGCCGGACTGCTCTGTTTAGGGCCCATGTGTTTATCGCAGTGCCTTTGTTGTTGTTGTTGTTTAGGACGCACAGAGCGGGCACTAAAAAACGACGAAACGTCCTTTTAAAACCAAACACAAAACAGTGACCCGTGACCCGTCAAAAGACGTCTGAGCTCGGATGGGGACGGGCTTGAACTCCAGGTGTGAAAATACTCTTAAACCGAGTCTCTACATGGTATAAAGTAAAGGGTCATGGCTGCACACTAGTTGCTCTTCCGTAGCTGAAGTTTTGCGACGCTGTAAAAAGGCCTGCTGACTGTCAACAACCTCCGGAATATTTGGACAAACTCCTGCGTCCACACTAAAACAAATACATAACAACACACACGCGTTTGAAGTGGTCGGAGATGAAAGGTCCGAACGCTACATAACAACAGCGCCGACAAAAACAAGCCGCCACGACCGGTGCGCGCGCGCGGACACCGCGCGAGCCGAAGGTTATTATGGTGTGTGTGTGTGTGTGAAAAGCACGGATTGCCCTCCTCCTCCTTTATGTGCGTCAGGTGACGTCAACGCGGAAGTGCATGCAGCATAAACACTGGAAATCTTATCACACTACTGTACCTCTCTGCTTTATTAATGTAACCATAATCTGTTGTTATTATTAAAACGTAAAGATATAAAAGATGAATATGACGAATTTAATGGATGTATGTGGACAGTGTCACACACTGGAAGTAGCACATCTGTTGCTATGCACAATTTTAGATTTTCAGCCCTCCTGTATTTCAGGTAACTGAGAGCTCCCGCCACTAGAGGTCAATCAGGTTGGGTTTGGGAAGTTGTGGATGAGGCTTAATCAAAAGTTTGTGAGGTTAAATCCCAGCTACTGAACTATGGTCAATTTTACAGGTGCCGTTATGGCCAAAGGCTTGACCGTCACCTCATTCACTGTTACAAAAAACTTCTACACTTCTGGAAAGGCTTTCTACTCAATTTTAATTTTTACTAAAATGGCTATGGGAATTTCAAGTCAGTCACTGGTATTGAATGAAGAAGTCTGGGGTGCAGGCATCATTTCAGTTTATGCCAAAGGTGGTTAATGCAGTTGAGGTTAAACTCAAATTATGTGAGTAGTAGCTATTAACAGAATATGTGGATGGAAAATGTAACATGTAATAAAATGGTCACTAAAATATACATTACTAGAGGTTAACCGAGGACCTGTCTGCGTTCAGGACCTGACACCTGCATGCTACCATCACCCGTGAATGGAGTGTGTTCAACTCGCTGCCGCTCCTCTGCCACTCTGCAGTCTGATCCGGGTTTTCAGTAGCCCAAAGCTCGGCCTGACATACCTGTTTTCGCTGTAGACATCGCTGCCCACTATTACATTAAGTTAGAACACTGCCTACTGTTACATACGCTAGGGAATGTCAAGTTAAGAACATTTGTGACAAAAGGAGCATTTGACCATGGAGAAGCACTCTGACCTTGGAGGTGCAAGGCGACAGTGCTAACCATTACACCACCATGCTGCCTAAACATATATTTAATTTAAATACATTTATTTTCCTATTAATATTCCTATAACAATGACCACCTGGTGTTGTTTTCTGCCATTACATGCCAAGACTCAAGGTTGAGTGTTCTATGGCATGTTGGGTGTTCTGTGATGATGTTCTTTTCCCCATAGTTTTAAAGAGTGGTTCTTTGGGTTTCTGTAGCCTTTCTGTCAGCTCAAATCTGTCTGGCCATTATCCTCTGATTTCTCTGTGTTTTTCTCTGTGTTTTTGTCCATAGCACTGCTCACTGGATGTTTTTCCCCCCCTTTATCATTATATGTAATCTAGAGAAATTGGATTCAAGATATTAGAGATACCTCTATGACCTGGACATAGTTTGCTTAACACTCTGACATGCTTTTTTGTCAAAAGTTAAGTTATAACCAACATGAACAGAAAGCTGTCATACCTCCAAACATTATGCAACTGAATTAATTAGTCCTTCAGTACTGTTGCTGCCACCAGATAGCGATAGCTAACTTAAGCTAACGGTTAACGGTAAGTTCCTATCAAGGGTAAAAACTGAAAAACATTAGACCACATATGTACAGTATATTTAGAGAAGGCAAGTTAGGAGCAAGAGTACCACTTTTTTATAAATAATGACTGTTGAACTCAGACGAATAAAACCTGCAGTTATTTGTGTATAATTATTATACACAAAGTATCATTATTAATAATTAAAAGGATAACTTAACTTACCAGTTTTCTGTCTTAAATTTGACCTATCTCAACCTTTTGTAAATCATAAAAAAACCTGAAAAGACACTGGTAACATCAGATACTGTGCGTATTTAAACACTCATAAATTCTTATGATTGTCAATGTATACTCAAAAACATATGCTATGTTTCCAGTGTGGCACCAACAAACATGCCATGGTCATTTTTGTTGGTGCCACATGGTCATTTCCACATTTTTTATTTGACCTGAACTTTAAATAAAGCTCATGAATCAATATGTTACTGCTACCACATGAGTGGCTAAAGTCATAAATGCTTGAATGAGCAACGTGACCAGTGTGTATGTACTGTATAGTCCTAATATTTATGTACTGTACATGGCTGTATGTCTGTTGCCTACACTCCTCACTAATATTAGTCATTACGCTGCACACTTTGTACTCATTGTTCTCGGCTTTTTGTTTACTGTAATGGGCATACAATTAGATTTTTAATCACTTTTTAATAGAATTGGCTCTAGCAAACTGCATTTCTGCAAATCAACTTAAGAACAAAAAGACTTGTTTTTTAAAGGGAAAAAAAAAAGATAAATCTTGAAGCCACTCCTGGCTGCCTCACTATAAACTGGTCACAGTGAGACCCATTTATATCCTGTGCCAAATTATCAATAATATTAGCATGCATTCAGCTAGCTTACATTTCTAAATTAAATGCATGTAAATCACCTTCGGGGTCCCTCAACGTTCCACTACTTTTGATATTGTAAACCATGCCATGCAACATTTTCAACCGAGATATTTATCGAAGGCCAGATTTGGACAAACAGCATGTTGTTTTTCAGCTATTCAACATGTTCCTCCGCCGTCTACGCGAAAACGGACAGGGCACTGGAAACTAAAAATAAACCTTATAAGATCCTCTCGGGGCCTATGACCTTACCGAGGATTTATTTGGGGGGGGGGGGGGGGGGGGGGATGGGTTGTGTGTGTTTTTTTTTTTTTGCATAAACTTTATACCTAACCTGAGAGCGCGCGCCTCTCTTCGCCGGCGTCTTTAGGGAGGCAGAGGCTGGGTCTTTGCCTCCGTCTCCCGACTTTCTGCGCACGTTGCCTTTTTTTTTTTTTTTCGTCTTTGTCTGTGGCCCTGATACTTTACCGGTGCTACCTAAATAATCGCACGAAGTGCTGAGATATCAGGACCCTTAAATAAACACGCCTCCAGGTGAGGCGCGTTCACCCTGATTGCGGCGTTGCCTGGCAACCGCCTGTCTATAAATGGCCCGCGCATTTGCCTGTTCAACCCTCCGCGTGGTGGCAGCCTGCGGATCTGCCCGTTCTCAACCGTGCAAAGCACTTTCGCGCGGTTCTGCCCCTCGTGAGACCCGCGTCGTTACACACGTCACATCAACACAGGCTTAGAATGATAATGCATAGGCTTATGTTTTCACTTGTGCTTTTAAAAATGTTTCATAAATACACTGTCGGCAAATGACGAGAGGCATTACCAAAGATACCTCTCACCCAAATCATGGACTATTCACACGTCTCTCATCGGCTAATCGATACAGGTGCCTGTGGTGGTTACTGTACAGACCAGCTAATCATCCACTACACTACTGGACTGTCATTTTAAGTCTATATTACACTGCTTCATCCACTGTACATCTTTGCACCATCCATAATTTATGTTTATCATTGCACTACTAAATATTCCATCTGTATATGTATATCCTGCTTAGCATGTTTATCATCTTGACTTATCTCTGCTATCCACTGCACAATTATACTGTTTATTACCACACATACCCTATCCTTATTACCTACTGCACCTTCTCTAAATGAATCACTCTCACAGTCCCTGTACTGTACATATGGACCCAAACCATAATTTACTACAGTTATTTATTACAAATAGGCTACTTTGCTCTGTATATGTACAGTACTTCGCACAATGACAAAAAAGTTGAACCTAATCTACTCTAACGTGATCTAATGTAATCTATACTTATGATATCTGACATGGGACACATAATGCGAGGTATTTAGCACCTTGCCTGTCTTCCAGAGAATAATATAAAACATTTCCTCTTTTAAAATGAAAGTCTTGAAAACCTTTCAGTCCATGTAACAATTTTATACTTTTTAAAAATGTATTAAAATCCATTTTCCTTACTGATTTTCAGGTTGTTAAAGAACGGTATCACACTAAAATACTGTAAATGATGCTCTAAATGTTGACTCTCCTTCTTTCTAGACATTTCTGAGAGCTACTCTGCCTCTTAAAGGGGTTCCTAAAGGAAAAGGTTTGTAATGGTGGTTTGATATGTCTATTCAACCTTATCCATAATCTGATCATACTGATCACATATCCTTTAAACACAATAAGTAATGTTTGTATTTACTCTGTCTTTGTCTCTACATCTGTTTACTGTAATAATTTCGAACCTTGTGTGTCATGCAGAAAAGGAGTTCCTTTTTTTTGTTGTCAAGTTCCTCTCAAGTTTTTTCCTGATGTCATCTTAGGGAGTTTTTCCCTTGCGCCTGTCACTTCTGGCTTGCTCACGAGAGATCCAAATATAAATCTACATCCGTATTTCTGTAAAGTTGCTTTGTGAACATGTCTATTTAAAAAAAAGTAATGTAGAATAACTGTCTGTATGATACTACTGTGTGTTCTTTTCATCGAAAGTATTATAGTTGCATTTAAATAATTCAAATATTTTCACATTTTGGTACCTCGGCAAGAACAGTGAAATGTGAGACTCACTGAGGGAACAGGACAAACTGAAAGAACGTCACCTCCACATGGTTTAATTTGGGAACATACACAAACTTGAGGACGAAACAAATCCGATGACAAAGCAAGGAATAAAACAAGACATTATTATAAAATCCATACATCTTTAAGCAGACTTTACTTAAAACTCAAAGTCAGTAAAATAGTGATAGTTGTTTAATGGGGTAAATACCCAGAGGTGTGCACTGAGGGGGGGGGGGGGGGGGGGGGTGGATATACAAAAGCTTGCAGAGTGCTAAAGCTAGACGATTAAATAAATATTCATGAGGAAGAATAGCTCTGATTGATCTTACACCAGACACCAGTGCATGTGGATGATGTAAGGCTAAGGAAGACAGTATGGAAGCAGTGATACATAATACAGGGATTTGATGGCAGAATTAGACGTGTGCTAAATTTATGAAGTAAGCAGGATCATTTCAAAGTTCTTTATATCCTGGTATAACATGTGATGCTCCTCACCTGCTCTAACCTGCTTACATCGGTCAACTTTGCTGGAAAGAAAGCGCTGTGAGTCGGTGTGTCAGACTTCAGCCACTTCGATGCCTTTACGCTTTAAAAGACAGAGTGCTGGTTGAGGATCACATTTTCCTCAGTCAGCACTAGAGGATAAAAACGCAGATAAGCTGCTTCAGACGAATATGTTCATGCGTATTGTACTTCACACTTTAAAGCTCACCTCAGGCTTTTACTTTCGTCTAACCTGGGAGGAAAACACCATGGAGGAAGTCTATAATTAATTAGCCGAGATTGGTGTGAAAACATGCCTGAAGCAGGCTAGAGTTTAATACAATCAAAGGCCAAACAGAAACGTAACCACAATGCGTATGTGCAAACAAAGGCTTGTCTTTACAGAAAGCTGAAAACTCAATCACGCTACGTCGGATCAAGAGCTATTATGCATTAAGTATCGCAGGCTGAAAGCTTCACTGGGATCACTATTCCTATTCAGCCCATGGTCATATGATTCAAGATATTGAGATACAATGGACAAAGCTGATGATGATTATTCTAAAGAGTTTGATAAATTATCTCTTAGTGTTTGGTGTCAGACGTTAAAATGTTACATCACAATCACTTCTTCACCTATTCTCCAGAAAATCAATTATGACTTTCTAAGTACGGACATTCAGAAAGACAAGCTCTATCCATCATCATTAATCAGAGAACCTACATTTAGAGTACGTGTTCAGCTATTCCCACATTTTCAAGGAAACATTAAGCTATTTTTCGCTATGTCTTTTATTCAGGAGAACTATGTGAATGAATGTATTTTGAATACTAATAACAATATGTTACATAATTATGCTTGCTCAAAAAAAAAAAAAAAAAAACATTAACATTTATTGAGATTTATTGGGAATGAGATTAGCGTGGTGGTTTCAATTAAACAATTTTATAAGATCTAATGGTTTTAATGGTCCCAAGTGTGTATTAGATATTGATACAGCTAATCCGATATTGAAGATGGTGGATTGAATATTGAAGAAAAACAAAGAATTCGATCTGATTCTGGAATTCAATTTGAAATTATTCTTAGGAAACAAAGACAAAACAAAGAGAATAAACAAAGCATAAAGAGTACTAGTGGTATTTTTGTTGTTGTTAAAAATTATTTAATTATTTTTATGCCTTATGCTTTATTAAAATGTGTTATTACATTTACTGTATAAACAAATATTTAATTAGATTTTCAATGTATTTTTCTTTTGGTGGGGGGAGTCTAACTATGTATTTTTCTTATATTTTAAGGTGAAGTTTTTCAGTAAAAAAAAAAACATTAAACCTTAGTAGGTTGAATATCGAGTGGGTATCAGCATCGACTGATCTTCACAAATGTTTTTTTTCCTGTTGTCTAACACACAACCTGAAATGCATGATTATATAACAAATCTTCTAGATCCATTATGCAAATGAACCACAGTTTTTTTTTTTTTTTTACTATAACCTTACCATCCGAAACTATTAGGACCCATTACAGTGTGATATTAACCCATTACACAAAGTATCATACACAGGAACCAACAGAAACCTGAAATGGTCTCTGTATTTTTTTTTCCCAAGCAAGGACTTGCTAAATAAAACAAGAAGGACATAGGAGGTCTACTAAGAATGTTTTTCTTTGCAGCATGAAATCGTGCATTATAACAAGCTGTGGTGTGAGTGTGTAAGACAGAGGGATAGTGCATATCATAAAACGGTAGAAATGTGAAGATGGGTTGGAAGAAGGAAAAAAGCGAGGGAATGAAGCAACACTCCGGCCCATTGAAGGTCGATCCACCTCACTGAGCATATTATTGGCTAACACCCATCTGCTGATGATCCGTCTCGGCTTCCTCCTCCACGTCTCCATGGTACTGCTCGTATGTGTCGTCGTCGATGTCTGGAAGACCCAGGAGCTAGAAAACAACATCATGTTTATTCCTTTGGTTACAAATAGGGGCGGTCAAGTCAAACCGGGACTTTTTATTATGCAGAATAACAGCACACATTTATGAGAGTAAACATTCCCTTTTCCTATTTCTTTATATAATCCCCTGCTACACTAATGCACTTATCCCAGCGTTTCACCAGTGATGGATACCATTAAGGTAGAAAGTTTTCTCAGTATCCTGGAGCCATAATCAGAATGCTTCACACTGGCCTCCCAGGAACTGCTGTAATGTGCAAGTGGTGTTAGTGAATGATTGTGTGTACAGTTCCCACAGACAGATGTGTCTTTTCTGCAAGTTGGGGGCAAGTTATCCGCTGAATCCGTTACACTCGCGGAATGGTTGCAGGAACGACTGCAGTGAGCTCCGGCCGGGATCGTCATTCACGGACGTACAGCCTTCTTTAAACAGTTTGCACCATTCAAATGTTTTACTGCTGCTAAGAGTCTCATCAATGTACTGTGCTTGAAGTCTTCTGTACATGTCAATCGTTTTTTAAGCCTTCAGTTTTATCTTGGTTTGACTTGAACGCCCCTCATGTTGATGAATAACTTGAAAAATCAGAACTTTCTATTTTATGATAATAAGTTAATAAACTGATAATAAGTGATACGTCCTTTAACTGTCCAACTTGTTTTGGAGGTCAGCCGAAGCTCATTAGCTCCCGTTCAGGATGAGAAGGTGAAAAGAGGACAGAACTGATAATAAGGCCATGATCTGTGTAACATATGTACTGTAATGTCCAGAGAAATAGTTTGAAAGCAGACATTTATCTAACATCTCTAAAAGAAATAACTTGAGGACAGAGCTGATCAAAAATGAAAAAGTAAAGCAGGCGAGGAAAGCACTGCTTAACACAAATGAAAACAGAATGTTGTTAGTTAGCAAGAGTTAGCAAGAGTCCGCTCCCAACCACGTGGGCTCATTTTTTCGATCCAGAGACTGACAGTTAACTCATACCTGAAATTTCGTTACACCACCACAGTGTGAGTGCAAAAAAATATAGATTTGTGCACCTTACACACATGCTTCAAGAGCCTATACATACCCAT
Source organism: Clarias fuscus (assembly GCA_030347435.1). NCBI lineage: Eukaryota > Metazoa > Chordata > Actinopteri > Siluriformes > Clariidae > Clarias > Clarias fuscus. The sequence goes on along the minus strand of CM059215.1, from coordinate 23,859,059 downwards.
TATTGTTTAGTTAGTAAAGAGGAGTGTTCAAGTCAAACTGGGACTCGTGTTAAACCGATTAACATTGAAAGAAAAATTCAAGCACAGTATGCTCATGAGACCTTTAGCAGCAGTAAGAAATTTTCAAAGAAGGTTGTACGTCCGTGTACGACTATCCTATCTGAGGTGGCTTGGAGCGCACTGCAGTTGTTCCAGTGAACATTCAGCGAACGGAATGCTTAATCCTTAGAAATCAACGAATAACGTGTAGCCAACTTGCAGAAAAGACGCATGTGTAAGGGGGAACTGTACACACAATCATTCACAAACTGGGAGTTATTGTAACATCCTCCATACATTCCACATGTCCAGAGTTTCGGAAGTCAGTCCGTTCACCAGCATACTGAGAAAACTTTCTACCTGGTTGGTGAAAAGCTGGGATAAGTGCATTAGTGTAGCAGGGGATTATATAGAAGAATAAAAGCTGTTTTTACTCTCATAATTGTGTTCTGTTATTCTACACAATCTTTAACGTCCGTGGCTATTTTGTTCTTTTCACCCTTTCCCTGTGCACACACGGGGAACTGCAGCCTCATGTCTCTCAGCACAGAATGTCAGTAATACACTGCAAAATTCCCAGTGTTGATTTAACACCCCAAGTGTTTATATATGACCTAATGGTCACGAATGTACTCTGAACGTGTTAAATCAACACTCTGGGTGTTAATTGAAGACTAAGGATTTTGCTGTGTAGCTACTAAAAAAAAAAAAAACAGCCAGAGCTCTGCGACTGTCCTCTTTTCACCTTCTCATCCTGATCAGGAGCTGATGAGCTTCGGCTGACCTCCAAAACAAGTCATGTGCTGCTAAGCTCTTTATGTCATCGCTACTGTAATGCAGAACGGTCACAGATTTTGATGTGGTTTTTGTTGTTTCGAATGCGAGCGCATCATGGAGATGATGTTACAAAAGGTTACGTGGGTTATTATAGGACAAAGATTGCGTCACATTAATGAGTGTTTTGAGTCACTTACAGTAAAAGCCGTGAATGAAAAGGGTAGAAAAGATATTAAGTGGGCCGAGAGCGCTTTATAGGTATCTGAGCATTTTAGGCGAATTCGCTGTGTGGGTGTGTACACACAAGGAAATAAATTTTTCTTCCAAAAACACCCCACAAGAACAGTCTGTTCTGGTCTGTTATAGAGAGGACTATACACTTTTACACAGTAACTAAAATCAGGCTGTGTTTGAATTTTTGCTGTACAAAAAAGGTAATTGACAGAAATCCCAAAATGTCTGAGAGACTCAGAAATCAGGGCTATAATCATATGCTGTGCAATAGGTTTTAGGTGTGTGTGTGTGTGTATATATAGATATATATATATATATGGATGTGTGATGAACAGCACTCACAGGTCTGAAGGATCTGAAAACTTTGTCAAGGACCTCCAGCAGGGTTTTGTGTCCGCAGGAAGAGATGTAATCCTGTGCCAGCTGCAGGAACGGCAGGCAGTCCTCACTCTCACTCCACACATGCTACACACACACACACACACACACACACACACAGCACATAGCACAGACATCTCATTACTCAGTACATATACATGACACAATTTTCCCACGAATGGAACATTTTTTTTTATATATTTTACATATTTTTACTTTACTCAGATTTACTAATATACAGTAAATCACACATCTACAGCACACTCACCCTGCAATAGATTAAACCCAACGTCTTAACCTAAAACATAACACGCTTTATGTCTGTTCTGCATTAACTTTACCAGTGTACTTTTTTTAAAGAACATTTAAATTAAAGGATATTGAAGATTTTTCCACACCAATTAGGGTACTGAACACTGTTTGAGCAAACATGTGTTTTTATATTGTCAACAGCACTCCACATTCTGCAGAAGAAAAGTCAGCAAATGAAACAGATCATATCAGAAATGATTATACACCAATCAGCCCTAACATTATTGTAATATTGAGTAGGTGCTGTGGTTTCTGGCACCAAACTGTCAGTATCAGATCCTGAACGTTGTGGGCTTCCCTGGGTCGAACTTGTTTATAGTACGTTTATAACAAACTCGTTTCTGTGTTCTTTAAACCATTTTTGAACCATTTTTGCACAGTGTCAGGCACATTATCCTGCTAAAGGCACCACTGCCATCAGGTAATACGGTTTCCACGAAGAGGTGTCAGCAACATTTTTTAGGCAGATTGTATGCATAAAACTTATGAAGACATGAATGTCAGGACCTGAGTAGAACACTGCCTACTCATGCATACCCATAGTGCATCCTGGTGCCATCTCTCCCCACCAGTCATCCACATAATATAAAAGAAAACCAGATCGTTCAGACCAGGCCATTTTCTTCCATTGCTCTGTGGTCCAGTTCTGATGCCCATTGTAGGTGCTTTAGGTGGTGGATACAGGTCAGCATGGGCACCCTGACCGGTCTGCAGCTACGCAGCCCCATACGCAAGAATGGCAATGCACAATGTGCTCTGACAGCTCGAACTCAACATTAACCTTTTCAGCACATGCATCAATGAGCCTTGGCTTTCCATGACCCTGTCGCAGTTCACTGGTTTTCCTTCCTTCCGGTCCTGACCACCCCAAACCGGGAACATCCCACAACAGCTGCGGTTTGGCGGTTGCACTGACCCAGTCATCTAGCCATCACAATTCTATCCTAATCAAAGTCACTCAAATCCTTACGCTTGCCCATTTATTTCTGCTTCCAACCCTACAACTTCAGGGACAAAATGTTCACTTAGTGCCTAATATATCCCACCCACTTCCAGGTGCCATTAAAATGAGCGAATCAAAGTTATTCACATCACCTGGTCATAATGTTATGGCTAATCATTTAAACCAACCCACCTACATATAAAATGTTTTATTTTTCCTTTCATGCAGATGAATGGTCAGACCTGCAGCTCATGAGACATTGCATTCATTAACTTTTCACATTAACAATGAATTCATTGATACTGCATTTATGGTGTTCATTCATTCATCCTTAGCCTGGTCAATGTCATTGTGGTTTAAATGAGTCTCCTTCTTTCTTGTTTGCTTTATAAGAAATGAAACAAAATCTATGGCAAAATGTTTGAAGCACATAATTGTACAGATTGTCTTTGCATGCTGTAGGATTACAATTTGCCTGTACTGACACTATATGCTTTCACACTAGGCTCCTGAACCCAAAGTCCGGTACATTCGGAAGTGTAAACACGCTCTGTACCGTCCTAGCACTTGAGCAACGATCAAATCAGATGTTAAAGCAAAAAAAAAAAAAAAAACAGAAAAGAGGACCACTATTTACAACATGACACCAACGACGCCTGTTTACTCCGAAATTTTTGTATCTACGTAGCACTTGCAGTTCCCATCCTATGAGGCAAGAGGGTCTCCCTTTAAATTTCTACAAAATATCAATAATATTAGACGTAGTGCAAAAGCCGACCTCCCTGTACACTTCTTATTTGGGTTCACATATAGCTGTCCACAAACATTTGCTCATACAGTGTTCATTAATTATGGAGAAGAATATCCAGTTATTTCTATCATATTGCTGTATGAAACACTAGATAACCCTATTGTTTCCTCATGGTATAGCAGTAGAACTGTTCTATACGGTATATCACTTTTGGTTTAAAACTGCCCGGCCGAAAGAGAAAAAAGTCAACACCGGGATTTAACTAAGCTAATAGTTAAGAGGCTTCTATTGAATAATTACTGCAATGCTTAACATGGTTCTGTTGGAAACGAGTTAGTTAACCCTAACAGTGAGTAGCTTCTTATTTCTTGTCAGACGACATATACTTTGTTTGCGATAGCTGAAAATACTAACACTGGGTTTAAACCGAAATTTGGAAATAAATGTTGTGAAATTGCATAAGCTTATTAAAACAATGCCACGACCATAATCAAAGCAAAAGGTGGTCCAATAAAGAATTAATTTATATTTATATAGTAATATGAGTATATAGATAGATACACTGACAAGTATATAAGCACTTCTTAATGAAAAATTACAGACATAAAAATATCCCTTATCTTCAGATCTCCTGTTCCTGACATGTTCTTTATAATGATGTTTGTTTAGATGGCACTTTCAGCTCATATCACTTCAATTGCATTCAATTTAATCCTCAATTTAATTCAATTTTAGACTCCTCACTCTAGCATTGAATAACATAGCAGTTGCTGATTGATATGCTTTTAGATGAAAAACCCCAACAATAACACACTCGTCTCATTAAAGTAAGAGTTTAAAGGGCAACTATACTGGCCCCTTATTCTTTACTCCACTGGCAGCTGAATCCACGAAATTGGAAACATGAACTAATCTTGAGCTGTATGTTATATTTATTGTTTTGATATCCTAAGCAGTTCAGAGCAATGTAAGTAGTAGTAGTAGCTCTTCATTTGGCTGGAAAAACAGACATAGTACCTTACAGCAGCCAACTGCAGAGTCATATTCACTGCCAGCTCAGCTATCCTAACCATTATTTTTATGCATTCGCTCTCACACTGACTTCGCTGGCATTGCAGGGGAAGAGCGCTGAGTAACGCAAAAGAACAGGCATTAGGCCAAGCCACTCCTTGCTCCTTGCTCGCAAATATTCATGGTTTGATGCCTCAGAGTCAGCACTGGCATTAATCTGATTGCGTGAGCAGCCTGCCAGCAACCACAGATCAAGTGCTGTCTTTTCTATGAATGGATAATGCTGCTTTTTTTAATCGCAAATATCAAAACTGATCGATCAAATAGTCTTAGATCATTTTTTATAAGAGGAGTTCTGACAGTAATGTCACGTGCAAATCACATGTGTATATTGCTAACAGTGAAGGTCTTCGGAATAAAGGACTTTCTGATTTCTATGTAACATGACAAGCTGGTATTTTGTTCCTTATTAATTTAAACAATGATGTAAATATAGGTATATAGATATAAATAAATTATTTATGTGGATATTCCAAAATCTTACAGTCAATGCTGGTATAAACTGATAAAAAGCACACTGTGTTAGTTGATAAGAAATGAAAAAATTATAGTCATTGGCAAACTGCTATGGAATAAAATATACCTGAATTGGGGGAAAAAATCAGATTCAAGGTGGTAACAGTAACTCTGCTTCACATTAAGCCACATGATACCAAACTATTTCTGATTATTTTCCTACAACAAGGTTCCCCAAGGGTTTTTATTCCCTACATGCAGCCTCGTACACTCCAAGACACCAACAGTCCCAGTATCTAAGCTACCACAGAAATCACTTTCAGATTATTTTTCACAACCTATGTTTAAAAAAGTAGATTAAACCAATAATTTCTTAAGCTTGTTAAGTCAGTTTTGTGCCTTCCCTTTTTCCCTCAGACCATCCTGGAGTCAGTCTTTCTATCTGATGAAGAACCAGAGTAACTCATGCCAGATTTAACCTCTTCAAGTTCTCTTATTTTACTATTTCTTTACCAAGCTAACATATGTTTTAGAGCTACCCCAAAATGTGTGTGTTTCAATGCTCCAGCTGAAATTCCCCTTACACTTCTTTATACAAACTTCCTTTATTTTACTCCTCCACCAAAGGCTCTGCATTTCCTTTTAATTCTATGTATTTTTGTGCAAAAACATAAAAATAATTTGATCACTCCATATAACTTTTTCACTGTGCCATTATTTATTTAACTAAAATAAAGCCAACTCTATCCCCCCCCCCCCCCCCCCCCCCCCAACCACCCCTTACTGCTTCCACAGGATTAATTTGTAGTCATGAATTTGAGGCAGTTTGGCTGTGTTAACACAGAATCAAGAGAGAAAGACATGTGCAATTGTTTTACAGAAGCAAATATTGCTGCACCAATTTGGAAAGGATATATAACCATTTCCAAATCATTTGTATCTAATTGTTCTCCAAACATTCAACGTTTTGGCCTTGTTTTGTATCCACAGTATCTAAGCACGTTGAAGTCTTTTAAGCTGACCATGAACTCCTCTGTATACCTGAGTATTTTAGAGGCAAATGTGAGACCATCTGTTCGACAGCTAAAACTTGGTCGAAATTGGGTTATGGACAGGACAATGGTCCATAGCCTCCCAGTAAATCTACATCAGAATGGCTGAAAAATAATTACAAAATAATTGAAATGCTATGGCGGGACCTTAACAGAGCTGTGCATAAGTGACTGCACAAAAGCCTCAGAAGAACTGAAGCAATGTTGTAAAGATAGATGGACCAACTGGTGTGAGAGATTGATATGCAGTACTGGAAATGATTACTTCAGCATATTGCTGCTAAAGACGAATCTACAAGCTATTAAATCATGAAGGTAATTAGTACTACTGCCAACTGATTTTCCCTTTTTTTTTAGCTTAAATTTTGTAACCTTTTTAAAGAAGGTTATATTTGCCTAATACTAAGACCTCCAATGATCAGTTTTATATATATATATATATATATATATATATATATATATATATAGAAAAGTATTCGGCCAACATGTTAATTACTGAATTTAGATGTTTCAATGAGGCCCCGGTGAAGGGCAATCTTAATGCTTCATTAAGATTGAACAATGCTATGCTTACAATTTTGTGGCAAAAGTTTGGGGAATGCCCTTTTCTATTTCAACATAACTGTCCCGCACGGAACCCTGACCTCAACCTGATCAAGCACTTTTTGGATGAACTGGAACAGAGACTCGCGTGCGAGCCAGGCCTTCTCGTCCAACATCAGCGCCTGACCACATAGATGCTCTACAAAATGAATGGGCAGGAATTCCCACAGAAACACTTGAAAGTCTTGAGGACGGCCTTCAAAGGAGAGTGGGAGCTGTTATATTATAATATATGTATTTGGACCAAATACTTGACCATATGATTTAGATGATTTACTATTTAACCATATTAAGTAATCATTTAAATACCATAAAACAGGTTTGTTACATGGTAATATAAAAATGGGTGTTATTCTTCATCTGCTAAGCTGATGATCCAAGCCAACACCTGATACTGAGAGCTGCTGCCACAGTGGATCACATCACAAAGGAGAAGGGAGAGGAACGAGAGGACTTCGACTTCACTCTCGTAATCAACTATTCATGCGGCCATGACAAGGCCAGAGAAGGAACATTATACCCTTTAAACCTAGTGCTGACACAATGCCTCTGTGCGCCGTCATCCAGTCGGAAAATGGCGGAGCTTCATTACCTGCGCACGCTGCTTTAATAACCGCGCGTCAGAATCACAGGTGGCATCACTGCAGAACCAGCCTGGCTTATTTTTAATGTGTGTGTGTGTGTGTGGTTTTTTTCTGGGGCAGATTAGCCCAAAGACTCGACATGCACAATCATAGACGGGCCTACACACTCCCACTGAAGCCTCCTCCCCTTCACACACATGCACACACACCCGCGCGCGCGCGTCGTTCTTCTCGTACTTACAAAAGTGTCGGTACCTCCTGTCATGTTGTCGGGACAGAGCACGTAAAACGAAATGCCAGGCTCTGCGTAGAAGTCCATCCTGCGCTCGTCCAGCTCCTCGGCGAAGATCAGCTCGAACGGGTTTCCCGAGCACCATTTCTCCGCCGCGTCCACCAGCTGCTTGAACTCCATCCTGCCGCAGCGTAACGGCGCACCTGCGCAGCAAAGCTCAGCCTCCAGAACACTGTATTACGCACAGATCTCAGCGCTCCCAGCCTCCCTAAATCATCCGCATCGTGCTCTTATTATCCTAATGATGTTTTTTTTTTTTTTTTTTTTTTAGGGGGGATAGGGGGCGTGCGTGATGGGAAGCAGATTTCGACGCTAACACCGTCGCATCTTGGCCCTGGCCTCCGTTTAGAGAGAAATAAACCGACTGCGTCTCCCCGGAGTCGCGCGCGCTCACGCCAGAACCGGCGCGATGTGACGTTAAGGTGAACGCGCGCTCCCGACACAAAGGGCCCGCGCACTGGCGTGCATCGATCTCATAGCTGCCTTCCAGAGCTTAAAATGGAAAGGATGCAAACTGTATGGACGAGATGTTCCCTCTTTTATTTAAGATCGCCCATTATTTATAATAGAGCACGCAGCCCACTGTACACCCAGTACACACTAGCTGACTGTAGCCCATCTGTTGCTGTGTAAAGCAGCATGATATTTTATTTTAACCAGTGTTATTTGTGGATTGTGCTGCTACTTGTGAGTGATTTAGCTACAAGTCTCAGGAAAGCTGGCCCACCGGGTTACGCCCTAGACAGGGTGCCAATCCATTGCAGGGCACACACACTACAGGCATTTTGCGAAATTAAATCAATTAACCAAATCTGCATGTCTTTGGACTGTGGGAGGAAACCTGAGTACCCTGAGAAAACCCACAAAACATACAAACTCCACAGACCTGAGTAGGCAATCGAACCCTCAACTCCGGAGGTGCAAGGCCACAGAGCTAACCACTACGCCACCGTGCTGCCTTGATTGGATAATTACAATACTGCATGGTTTAATATGGCTCTCCCAGCAACACTTTTCTAAGCTTCTCATTTTTTAAACTACCACGTGAAAAGACATCCAGTAATCTTCTGGAAGATGTTTCACAAGTTTTTTCTCAATCACTCTAGCTCAATATTCAAAAGTTAATTAAAGATTTCTAAATTATTTAGACATTTCTAACAATATATCTTTTCCTACACACCAGAATGGGATTTCTCATTGTTTTTATACAAAGACAAATTCTTTTGCACACTTCAGCAAATGGTGAAGTACAGTTGTCTACTGCATACAGTACAAAAAATATTTGTATGTCTGTTTTTTTTATTATTTCAATGACTGAAATCAGCAAACAAATTGTAATATTACAAAGGTAACTCGAATAACCCAATGTTTTGCAATGAAGAGAAGAAAAGTAAAGGACTTTGAATAACCCCATAGCTAGTGTGATTTACCAATTTATGTAATATTTTGTCAGTTTAATTTAAGTGAATATACAGTAACATTAGCTAAATTGGTATGCTGGTTGTCAGGTGAAACTTGAAAACTGAAGTCTCCAAAATCTCAGGTTTGGAATTACATAAGCTGCTGTCAAAAATCATATCTTGAATGCAACAGAAATACTAGATTTTCTAAGTATGGAGGACCCTGAACAGGCATACATTGCCTTGCAAGGGAAACAGTCTGCAAGAGGAAGAGGAAGAAGGGTTAGGATGCATGGAGGTCTACAAAGAGGATGACAAAGAAAGAGGCTGAGTTGTTTGCTTTTGGTGTTTAACGATTGTGTTGTAATGTTTGTATGACCAGTTTTGACAAATGCACATGAAGTGTTTAAAAAAAAAGACAAGGACGTATTAAAAATAAGCCAAAGCAATAAAGCAAAATTGTAAGGTCCAATATTGTCCTTTAATGTTTATAAAAAATACATAGTAACGCTGTGAACAGGTTGGTGCTTGTATGAGTGTGTATGGGGCTCAGTAACCTGCAAAACCGATCATAGAATGTACAGTATTTCTATCTTTAATATTAATACAAACTGCATATTAAATAACAATGTAATAACTAGCATAACATTACAATACTAAACATTAAACCCAATATTTACATTTGCATTTGACAGATGCACTTATTCAGAGCGACTTACATTTTATCTATTTTTTTCACATCTGAGCAATTGAGAATTAAGGGCCTTGCTCAAGAGCTGTGTCAGTTTACATCTGGGGAGTTTGGAGGCACGTTTGCAGGCTGTGGGTTTCTTGCCCAATGAGTGCCGAGCTGTGGTGAACTGGGTGTTCTGGTTCCTTTCTATCATGGCCAGGGGCGGAACTAGAAAATTATTCAAGGGGTGGCAAGGGGGTGGCATTAAAATTATGACGGGTGGCAACACTGAAGCAAGCATCCTTGCATGGTTTTTGTGGATTCAAGGAACGCTATTCTTATTCGGTGTATACACTAGGGTGCACATTTTTACATTGTCCTATAAAAATGAAATAAAGGCTGATGTATGTATGATTGAGTTGAACCTGATATCTGGATTGGAACGTCAGATAAATTAAATCAGATGGTACGGTATATTTAACTTCTCTTTATTGAGTTCTATGCAAACCTGTAGCGAGTTTAAGTCTATGCCAAGTTTAATTTACAAAGCATGACAAACAATGCAGACTGCATATGGATACAGTCTCAGTGGATCAAGTTTTCTTAAGTCAAAAACACATAATAATATACAATATAATATACACAAAGATATCAAAATAAACTGCTTCGGTTTGTTAAAAGAGCTGGATTGAGTCATCTGTATGTGATGATCTCGCTGGTTGCACTAAATGTGTTTGATTCACTAAAAAAAAGCAATTCATAAGTGTTGTTTGTTCGGACTATGCGTTAATAGAAAGACGAGATTTTGTTCTTTTATTTATGGGTATTGTAGCGGGGAATAAAGAGCAACAACGGAAATACAGGTGAACAAACGCCGGTGGGTGGTTTTACTGAACAATTTATTTTTATCAGCGACGCTGATAGATGATTGGCATGCTCGTCACACTATGTCATCAAAATACAGAGTCGCTGCTCGGTCGAGGAAACTCTTTTATTTTTAGAACACTAGGACACTAGTGCTGGGGTGGCAAATGGGGTGGCAAATGGGGTGGCAAGGCTTTTTCTTAGGGTGGCAAATGGGGTGGCAAGGCTTTTTCTTAGGGTGGCAATTGCCACCACATGCCGCCCCGGTAGATATGCCCCTGATCATGGCCAGCATTGACTTGACTTTTTGGTTATTCGTGCTGTATTGGCTTTTCTGTGGGATCAGTCCAGATGGGCTGGCCTTGTGTCCCCATGGACATAATGGTGGATGATTAAGACGCTAATGTTATGAATGGTAGAGAGAGAGAGAGAGAGAAAGAGAGAGAGAGAAGTGTAATGTCATTCAGCCTTAGCTGACTGTAATGACTGTAATGTTTCCAGCAGATGCCTTTGTTCACCCAGACACACCACTCAGAGACCCAGACAGTGCTGCATGCGGCTCTGTGGATCAAGCTTAAATAGCAACTGGTACAAAAGCAACTCCATAACAATGTAGTAATGTGCTGATCTCACACTCTAAAAAATGCTGGGTTGTTTCTGTAAACACATTGTTGGGTTGGGTAATGCTGGGTCAAATGAGATGTAGTTGGTCATTTACAAATGAACACCTGGTTGGGTTATTTTGACCCAACAACTGGTTTATTCTTTATTTCTCCAAAGGGCAGCCTGAAAAATGTTTGAAATATTACTGTTATTGTGTCACAAAGTGTAGTTTTAAGAGATGTTTAATCGAGAATGTATGTGTGTATAGCTCAAAACATCAATCGGTTATTAAAGATAGCGTCTATTTAAAAAAGTGCCCCAACGATTTCGGAGATTTGAGCTCCGCACAATCCTACGGTGCTTCGCGCTCATGTAGCCGCAAAACATAGCCTCATCTTGGCAGAAACTTCTGAAAACGACCGCTGGCTGTGGTGTCTCTAAAGTGGTTAAAAAGCGGATTTTTTTTCTTTTTCATTTTATGTATTTCTAACAGGTGATCTTTGGTATAATACGGTTATGGTATAACACATCGCGGCTGTGAGAAGCTTCCTGTACGCTGCGTTCTATTTGCACTATACCCGGTGTCCTCAAACCCTCGAGTGTGCACTTCCAAGTCAAGTCCTCTCTTTGCGTTTTTGGAATTGAGACACAGCATGAAGAACTTTCTGGATTCTTCACTTCTGGGGCGAGGGCCACGCCACTTAATGCTGGTAGGATTTTATGGTAACTTTATATAAATTTTTACCTAAATTTTAAATGTTATAGTTGTGGTAGGAGCAAGCTCGTTTTCATATTTATTCGCTTTTCCATCTTTTTAGTATCATTTTGATATGGGGGTGAGAGGAGTTGATGTTTTAATATTCTGTGCCAACAGCCGGCTATAGTGTATTCTATAATAAAAGTGCGTTTGTAGCACACACACACAAAACTAAATGTAATCTTAAATGTAATTTTAGGTAAATTACTAGTAATCTTCGCTAAAGATGTGTGTGTGGAAAGTCTCTTGGCACATTTTATAATATTTAATATGTGTCAGAAGAAGCTATTGGGATATGTTTAATGTCAGTCTTAATATGTCTTCTGTTTCTGTCTGTAAAAAAAAAAAAAAAAAAAAACTGGTTGTGTTATTTTGACCCAGCAGGTTTATTCTTTGGAGAAATTTCTGGATTCTTCACTTCTGACTGGATCATGCTCAGAGCACTCAGTATTTTATGGTAAGTTAATGTACATTTTTACTTTTTTTTTTTTTTCAGTAACTTGTGGTAGGAGCAAGCATATTTTATTGTTTAAAATATTTTTTTTATATATATATTAATATTGTGTGGGATTAATATTGTTTTCCCATTCTGTTTTGTTATTCAAAAAATGAGAAAGCGTCATAAAACAAACTTTTTCTTTATCCTTATAAAATATTTATTATAAGTTGTAAATTCACCATTAAATATCATATTCATCTAGTGTTTGTTGAGAATTTGAAAAGGGGTGAATGTTTTGTATTAAATCCAGATGGAGCGCCGTATCCTGTTATCCCTCACATGTTAAATAGTGAGGTAAATTATTTAAAAATATACACTAAATTCATGTTCACATTATTTATTTTTGTGTATTGACAAGAGAAAAGATGTTTTGCATTAAATGCATATGTAGCTGTATGTCCTTAACAAAAATGCTCAACGTAAATGTTAGTTATATTGCAACACTAAGTGATGCTGTATAATCCATAGGTGGACCAACATGATGAGGATGATATCTGCAAAATATGGAGATGACTGGAGCATTGTTCCATTTTTGTTCCTTGGGGATGAGACAAGACGGACCTGACAGATCTTTTCCATTGTTGGAGGCAATGCTATTGATACAGACTCTTTGGTGAAGGCTGTTTTTTTTTGTCATTGATGTTAAGAAGTGTCTTCTCACCTGGGAGTTTCTCCAGCATACTGTAGATCAGATTGATGGACACGAGTACTCATCTCGTGTCATTAAATTTTTGAGGACAAGAGTTTTTTCAGCCAACATTTAATCAATAATATTTAAAAAATGTTTTATCATGTTTATTTTTAATGTCATTCTTGAAGGAAATTAAATAGTAATAGTTAAATAACGGATAGTTAAAATATTAAGATGGGAAATATTTGTGTCAGGTGGGCATTATAAGATTTGTATAGAAAACTTCTATATAAAATGTTTTTAAACATTGTATTAAATGTAAAAAAAAAATGCAATTCAAATCAGACTTACAGGGGTCTCTTGTTTTTGTTTTACAGAGTGTTTATGTTACAGTACATTTTAACAAATGGTCAGCTTAAGATTATATGGTTTTGTCTGACATTTTGGTAAAAATTAAGTTATTCACATTTTCTTATTCTGTGACTATCTATTTACATTATGTGAAGTTGTGTACATCTTGTGTCTTTTTTGAAAATAAAAAAATCAAATGGAATGTGTCAACCCAGCAAGAGTGTTAATTTTACCCACTCGTTGCGTCAAATAAAATAACCCAGCACTTTACCAATTTAACTCACTGGTTGGGTCAAATAAAATAACCCAACACTTTAACATTTAACCCAGCAAGAGTGTCAATTTAACCCACTGGTTGGGTCAGATGAACAACCCAGAAATCTGGGTTAAATGGTACAACCCAGCACTTGGGTCAAAACAACCCAGCGCACGTTCTGTCCAATAGTGACCCAGCAGCTGGGTTATGGTTGGGTTGTTTTTTAACCCAGCAGTTTTTAGAGTGCAACATTTTGTGCGTGTGTGTGTGTGAGAGAGAGAGAGTAGACCTTTATTAGGCTGTAGACTAGATTCAGACACTGAGGCGCATGTGGTCACAGGAGCACCTCACTCCTCCCTTCACCCAAGACCTTCTTTAAGTCTTATATCAGGGCTGTTGATTTGTACTAGACTCGAACACTTGTATTAAGTGGGTCATTTCATTCTTAGGTTGCCCCAGTTAGTGTAGTCATTGCATTAAAAACAGTGAGGGGATCTGCACACAAAAATCACCAAATAAACTAAAAGACAGACAGTCAGACATAGATAGATAGATAGATAGATAGATAGCTCGCTCTATCAGACTAGATAAATAAATAGTCAAACAGCCAGACAGACAAACATAGTTATATAGATTGACAGACATACAGTTAGATATCCAGACAGACAGAAAGAGAGACAGACCGATACATTGATAGCTGTAGATATCTACACAGACAGTCAGATAGATTGATAGCTAGACAGACAGCTAGACATATGGATAGATAGGCAGATAGAGACAGACAGACAGACATACATGCAAACAATAGAAATAATAAAATAACGCAGCAACAACAGCAAATAATGTGGCTTTTGTCACTTCTTGTATGTAAGCCCGGATGTGCATGTGTGCGTGTGTTCAGAGCATGTTTCGGTCAGCAGGGGGCGCTAGACACCTGGTCTGCCTTTCTCCAGGCTCTGCTCTGCCCTCTGCTGTGATCTCCTCCCTCTCAGAGAGAAACAGAGAGCCCGTTAGAGACACGCGAGCTCAGTCCTTCAGCAGTGTGTGTGTGTGTGTGGTGAGAATGCGGCGTGTAGCCTGGGATAAAAGTTGCGGGTTTGAGCTGAGCAGTGCGGGGACTGAGGAGGAGGAGATCAGCGCGGGATTAAAGCAGAGCAGCTGAGAGTCGCGGAGGAGAAAACTCAACCAGACGCTTTGTTCTCTACATAGCGAAACCGTTACATCCCGGGCTGTGGGGTGTGTGTGTGTGTGAGAGAGAGACAGAGAGAGAAGAGAGAGAACATGGATAACACAGAGAATGGAAACAAATCCGACGACGAACAGGAGTCTCCCGAGGACGAGGAAGTTGATCCGAGAATCCAGGTAGAGTAATGTCGTAATAATAAACACTGGAAGCATGGGGCAATTAAATAGACCTCGGGTTTAAAGGCACGTTGATGTGTTTAATAATCATAGGACATAAACAAACAGAGCTAACACACACACACACACCAGCTGGACTGCAACAGGTTTTCCAGTACATATTGAGTTAATTAACTTGAGACTTGCTGGTTGTTGTAGGGTTTAGGGATGAACGTACAGGGTGGTGTAGTGGTTAACACTGTTGCCTTGCACCTCCAGGGCCAGGGTTCGATTCCCCTCCCTAAAATCTGTATGTGTATGTATGTGCATGTTCTCCCTGTGATTCATGTTTTTTTTTCGGGTACTCTCCAAAGTCTAGGTTTATTAGATTAGGTTAATTAACATTCCCAAATAAAAAAAAATTGTGTGAATGTTGACCGGAGATCCTACCACCGTTGGAAAAAAAATGGGAATAAATAAACGCATCCATCCACCATGGTTCCTAGGTATATAGGAATATATAGAGGATATTACTAAAGATGCAGAATTTAAATGCAAATATTTATCAATGTATATATTTTGTACAACTGCAGTCATTTCATAACTCCATACATAAACATAGCTACACACATTTAAGTGAATCAATGAGTCGACACTGGCCTTCAATATCAGCCTAAAGCTCATTAATTATAAGAAGCTTAATTAACACAGGTTGTGGTTTACTCAGTGTACACACTTGTATAAGGTGACTGTGTTGTGGGCTGCTGGTTTGTCACGCAGTACATACTACACTTGTTTATCACGTTACTCAGTTTTCCCTCACCGGGAAACCCCCTCATGATTCAAGAATAAACCTGGGGCTTATTTTAGGAGGAAGCAGACCTTCTCAAAGTATGCTAAAGATACACCTGCAGACGGAAACTTATGCCGAGCTGGTCAAACTCGTGAACTAGTTAGATTTTCCTTTGGGATCAATAAAGTATCTATCTATCTTTCTATCTATTTCTGTCATTTGAGTGCTGGGAGAATAATGATATCTGTTGTTCTTAGGGAAATAACGCAGTAATAAAACTAAAACATTTATTAATTCATTCATATTCAGTTATTGGGGTCAGCAAACTTTCAGCAAATTTGGGGGTTACGGGCAGATCCTGGGAACACTGGGTTTAAATGCCAGTTAATCAGCACAGCACCATGCACGCACATATCTAAGAGACTTTAGTGTGGCCAGTCGACCCACTGGCATGTTTTTGGGAGGTGCAGGAAACTGGAGAACAAGCAAAACATCAGACAGATTGTAACTCTGAGACTGTGAGGTGGCACTACTACTCGCTTCATCACTGTCCTAATTAATCTCCAACAATTATTGGTTAATTTAATCAAATACTAACAAAGCCAGGACACAACAGGCCAGCTGGCCTGGCTTGACTGTGGTTTGGCAACTCTTAGTCCCTCTGACTATCCTGAAAGAGCTAGACATTATAAAAAGACTCTGTTCAAAACTACTATTAAAAAATTTTCCTTTCCATGTATCCACCCTTCTCAATTAAATAATTAGACAGTTCCTAAAGTATGTAAAGTGGTATGATGATGTTGTTGTTGAGGTAAGATTGGCCTGGCTGAGCTGAATCTTGGATTCATAGCTCCTCTGGATTCATAGTTTCCAGATGTTATTCAACTTAATCGTCCTTTCAGTCCTTAAACCTCATTCCTTCTTTCTGTCACATCAAAGGGAGAGCTGGAGAAACTGAATCAATCAACGGATGACATCAACCGATGGGAGACAGAGCTGGAGGTAGGTCTAGCATACCTCTCCGGTGTGCTCGTTTTATTACTTATTTATTTATTTATTTATTCATTGTTCAAACAGTTGCTACAAGAACGACAGAAGGGAGGACCTCGCGTTTAAACTGGCCCTGGTCTCTCTGGCTTTGTCTGGATCAGGGAGAGGAAATCATTTATGTATGTGTTGTGGAAATCCTGCGAGGTGTGCTGTCAGTTCAGGAAGTAGCGAGTTCAGTGGGAAAATTAGTACTGTAAATTAGGGTTTTTTAGGAAAAAAAAACTATTTGAGGCTACATTCCTAACTGTTTCTTTACAGAAATGATTATGTCACAAGATTTATATCAATGACTGAAAACCGCCTATAGCAGGGTTTATAAATTAGGAGTTTTAATTAGGTTTCATTATTTTGCTGTTTAGTCTTGCTATCTGAAGTAGTATATTCCACACACATTGAAACTGATGCATCTCCTCAGAATGGCTTAAACCCTGCTGCTTTTAATTTATTTTGAACTGGAGGGAAGACTTATGCAATAGCAGCCGCCCCATTAATTCTCCATGAGAGGCGGGATCCTCTGAAATCAGAGGAAACCTTTATAACTCTGAGCTCAGAGGAAGGAAGTGAGAGGATGTAGGAGTCTCTGAGGTCAGATTTGTGGCAACGAGAAAGAGCCAGCCTGCAAAACATTGGAGAAAATTCAAGTTAACTATGTGGCATGTCATGTCCAGATTAAAACCTAGCATTGTATGCAACAAAAATCAAGCTTGTTCCTTTCCGTGAAGGCAAATTCATATCATTTCCACGGAATCGTTTACTTGTGTACTAGTGCTGAATTAAGATGACCGAACCAGCACGAAAAAAGCACGAAGCCTGACTACTGAAGTGTTCCATGTCTTCAAAATACATAATAGGCATAACATCCCCATGTGCATCACAGAGAGGCATTCATGAACATATACCACCGGCAGCGTGGGATAAATGAGGCGTACAGCGGAATGCTTTTTCTGGCATTTACACAGTATGTAACTGTACAGGCTCTACCATCAGATTAATCACTTTCTCCATTCTATGGATGTGGAGATGGGGTAAAATTAGACTGTAAAAACAAACCACGGCAGATGGTGGATTGTTGTGCCTAAATAACTGTAAACATTTGAAATGATTTAGATGGAGTTTTACATCACTTATGGTTAAACTACGGTTTGACCTTGTGCTAATGATAGATTAGCCTAAAGTTTAGCAAAGATGTAAAACCACATGTGCTTGAACTTGTATAACAGTTTACTACATTATCCAAATGTTGTCTTTTGAAAAGCACTTTACTTTTCTAAAAATAAAACTAAATAATGTTTGTATATATGCAATATATTGATATGTGTAAACAGTGCTAAGGTTTTTATCTCAGACACAAGAAGTAGTGAGTAGAAATATAGTAGAAAAGGTACACAGCATTTTACTTTGTCTCTAAAGAGATTATAATCATTTTAGCTTGGGTTAAATTTTTCCCTCATTTTTTAATTTAAGCAAAAGCTCTCTAGCCTATTATCATTTACTCAAGCTAAAGTAATAGCATAAGCTAGTTATAACACTGATGATATCAATATTAGCTCTTGCTAGCAAGGCACTAGTTTAGACCTTTATGCTACTTGTAAATGCCTCAACAGCCTCCTGCCAGCTTTATGCCAAGGTTAGCAATACATCCCATTGCAATTAATGGATGTTAAAGTTATGAATTAATATTAGGTGTACTTAACTTCAAGTGAACTTGGATTCTCTTTTGTAGCTAAGGAAGACAATACCAATGCAATTTTTTCATCCCATATTGCTCTGGAAATATCTATCTATCTATCTATCTATCTATCTATCTATCTATCTATCTATCTATCTATTTATCTATATCTATCTATCTATCTATATATATATATATATATATATATATATACTTTTTAAAAAACATATTTTTATTATCCAATCTTGTTTGTGTAAACTGTAAGACAACTGTATCCAGGCATCCAGATCAGGCTTTTCTGACTTTTATTCAAATAAAATAGTTCTCATATAATAGTTTTCATGTCTAATGTACATAGATCCAGGATTTTCTCGTTTTAGAGTTTTTATCCTGAACCTGTTTGTTGTGGTTTTACTGGTGGATACTACTTGTGTATTCTTTTAAACACATGATCACGTCAAGTATATTCATCGAATCACTGAAAGTTAATCTAATCACACGTCTGTATGTCATGTCAGGACACCAGGCAAAGGTTTCGAGCTGTCCTGGTGGAGGCCACGTTAAAGCTAGAAGAGCAAACCAAGAAGATCGGCAAAGCCGTGGAGGAGTCCAAGCCCTACTGGGAGGCGCGGAAAGTGGCTCGACAGGTACAGTCACTTCCTGAAATATGTCCTTATGAGCCTGAGTGTAAACAAACAACCCAACATGATGTTCTTTCTCGGCTCGTAGGTATTTTTCCTGAGCACAGGAACTGCTTGTATTTTGTAGAGGTGGGAAAAGTACCAAAAATCCTAACTCACACTTATAGTAGTAACATTAAGTATGAAAGCAAAAGTACAAGAATGAGTCACAGAAGAAACCTTAAATTACACACTCGTTATTTACTGATGGTAAATAAGAGCTCCTTTTACCAAGGAAGAAGGGAAAAATCTAGCAGTATATCTCAAATCTCTGAACACACGAGGATGTGTCAAAAACTATCCGCACTCCAGTTATGTTAAAACTTCTGATCAGCGCTTTTTGTTCAAGGCTACTGTCTCCCCATTTATAGCTGTGCGGGTATGAATGTATTACATCAGTTCATTTGTAACTGTGATGCAGGCAAAAATGGACGCCCCACTTGTAATTTTTTTGTGGTCTGAGGGTGTACCTGGTGCCAAAACAACTTACGGAAGAGCATAAACAGAAGCGCTTTGATACCTGTAAACAAGATTTTGACTGATACTCTAAAGTGAAAGTTTCTTAAAGAGAATCATAACTAGCTGCATGCTAATAGCCAGCTATTTCCATGCAGAATACAAACTGCACATAGCAGCAGATAGATTATAGTGATGATATCAATGTTAATCTGTTAAAGTTTAGATTTCTTAGGAATTTATACTGAAGCTATCTGATGCATTACTGCCTTATGTCTTTCTGTATGTACAACTGTAATGAAAAGTAGTGACGTTTAACACAGTAATGAGTAGAACGTATGTTAAGGTGAAGTAAAAACTTTTTATTGACAGAGTCTTTGTTCTTTGCCATAGTGGCTGTTTATTTTCCTCACTAAAGCTACAGTAGGACAAAGGGTCAAAACAGACCTTATCTGACTTACCTAAGTGTAGATGATACTGTAGATATTTTGGGAAATGAAATGAGGCATTGAGAAGTCCACTGGCTAGTCCACTGATTCCACAGAATATGTGGAACAAAGGCACTTGAGGGTTTTTTTTAATGGAAATAAGAGGCTTTATAGTGAAAGGAAAAAATGCTAAGTCAAATTATGTACAGAAAGTTTATTTGGCAAAGATGTTTGCATACAAATTTAGAAATTCTAATGTTTTATATATAGAGATATATTTTCATACTTCATATTTCTTCATTCAATGCAGCACAGAAATGACCGTTGACTGACATCAAATATGTGTTCTCACAGACCATTGTTTTACATACCAGTGGGACCAGTGTACAAAAATATATCTGCATGTAACAATTTCAGACCATTCTGGTGTATTATAGTCTTGTGAGCCAGACTTCTGTGGCCTGTGAGGCTAAAAACAGAATGGCATGAACCAAGGCTGGGTAGTTTGGTGATATTGTGGTTGAATTCTTTAATCAAATTGGTTGGAAGGTGATAATTATTGTTTTGTAGCAGCAGCTCTGAAGATGGACAGTGCAGACAGTAAGACAGATCACGAAACATACTGTTGCTTAACATCATGGATATCATGGAGTCATCAGTGTCAACACTTTGGTGAAAGTTTTGCCACAGGAAATTCTAAGGATAGAGGAAGTTGCATATCTTTGATCTTATTATGTATTATCTGGCTGCTAGAAATTTAGAATGTTCTGCATAATTTTTTCCCAGATTTCTCTCCCTAATTTATTCGTATTCAATTTCCATCCATTGTGTTAGGACCCTCCCCCATTGGCGACGGCTGCTACCAACTGGGGGAGGGGATTTGGGGGAGTACAGGACTAACGCATGCTTCCTTCGAGGCACATGTCTTGATTTTTCTTTTCTTCTCTTTTTTTACCTCATTCCCCTTGTATAATAATGTATAATAACCTGTGTGTTTGCAGAAATATTCTAATAACGATCGTGAGCTGAAGCTGCAGTTTACAACACACAGCGTGGGCTCAGGCTGAGGATGTAATAACTAAACCAGTCACATCGTTTCACAAAGAAATTATCTGTTACCAGGCCTAACCTGGTTGTGTCAACCTGGTTGTGTCATATTTCACAACCAGGTTACTTCCTGGCTAAATATTTTTCACTATAAGGCAAATCTAGAATCTGTAGTTGAGATTTTGAGTATGTAGAAATCCTTATTTTACAATCAAAGATCGGAGTCGGAGGATCTGCATTTGTGTACCAGCCTGTAGCACTGAATCAGTGTTGGATTGGATCAGACACATACGTCAAAGTAATCAACGGGGATGTTTACACTTAACTCAGCTACAGAAGCTTTCAGAAAGACAGCCTTGTAATTAAGAAGATCATTTATCCAGGTATTGAGAACTCTGATATCGGCATGGTGTTGAAATTGTAGTATGTTGCTTGAGACAACACTTTTAGCAAAAGCGTTGCTCCACTTTCAGTTCACTCCCTCAGATACCCTCCCTATCTCCAGTCCTATCTTCGCTCCACTCCTTTTTCCATTGCTTAACACAGCATCTGTGCTCGGCCCAGCAGGAGGGAAAAACTGCTGTGTGCAGGAATCTTTTGTTAGCCAGTAGAAACTAGAAACCCCTAGTTCATGGTTTACAAGTGAACCTTTAGGAAGAGGTGCCAACCTCAGAAACAATGGTCGAGATGCATACATGGAATACACCATCACACGGCACCATGTACAGTTTCATTCACACCTAGGGCCAAATTAGCATCGACAATCCACCTACTGACGTGCTTTTGTGAAATGCAGGAGAAGAGCATGAAGAGAACATGTGAAACACAACATAGACAAACCACCAGGAAAAACTAAAGAGACTTGGTAGCCCTTACAAAAACCAGAGCGTTTGTAGACATTTTTGCGTTACTATGTTTTAATAAATATATAGGGGTCAGGATTGTGCAGTATAGAGTGACATATCCATTTTTCAGCACAATATGATCAGATGCACTGATTTTTATTTCATTTTAACCAACTATACAAACATGACTGAGCAAAAAAATTGAAATGGGTCAAGTAGCACAGATACGTACTGTATGATCACCTGTTTTTATGCTTGTTTTCAGTTGTTTGTATGTCCAAAAAATAATAATACTATGCTCATTTGGTAGAATTTACACATGAAAAGTATGATAACTTCAGTTCTACTTCATATCCGAAAACCCAAAAGCACAATTTGATGTTTGACTTAACACGCACTGGTTGGACTTCTATATAAGCCATTTTTTTTCCTTCAGATTCGTCCCGCTTGATTTTTAATGGTTAATAGATAGATAAATAGATACAGTGGAACCTCGGATTGCGAGTAACGTGGTTTACGAGTGTTCCGCAAACCGAGCAAAGATTTGTAATAATTCTTTATTTGGAAACCAAGCAAGTATTAGTTTCCGAGCGCAGAGTATCATGCATCACACATGCGACTCTTATTTTGACACAGAGCGTCACTCTCTCAACTCCCCCCCCCCCTCCCCCCACGGCTTCACAAACACACAGAAACTCTGCTCGTCTCTTATGAGTGTGCGCGCGCAATTTGAGACTGACACACACACGCACAGACGCTCTCTCGCCTTTTCACCCCCTCCCCGGCTTCACAAACACACAGAAACTCTGCTCTGTCGCGATTCTTTTTAAAGGTATGGTGCTGGTTCATTTTTTTTTTTACTTTACAGCAGTGATTCCCTTAGTATGTGCTCACGCCAGGTCAGAGAGATTTCTTTTTTCCCTGTTAAAACGGTGTTCGGGTTCGATCCCCGGCCAGGCTCGATTCCCGTCTCTGTGTGCATGGAGTTTGAATGTTCTCCCCGTGCTTGGTGGGTTTCCTCCGGGTACTCTGGTTTCCTCCCACAGTCTAAAGACATGTAGGTTAGGCTAATTGGCATTCCCAAATTGCCCGTAGTGTGTGAATGGGTGAGTGTATGTGTGTGTGTCTGTGCCCTGCGATGGATTGGCACCCTGTCCAGGGTGTACCCTGCCATGTGCCCTGACAAGTCTCCTGGGATAGGCTCCAGGCCCCCCGTGACACTGAATACAGGATTAAGCAGTATAGATGATGAGTGAGTGAGAGTGAGATTGTATTAATTATTTTTATGTATTTATTTTTTGGGGCTGTGGAACGAATAATTTGAGTTTTCATTATTTCTTATGGGAAATGATGATTTGGTTTACGTGTTTTGGAACACGAGCCCACTTCCGGAACGAATTATGCTCGTAATCCAAGGTTCCACTGTAGATAGAAATTGTAACATTGCAGCAGCCAGTTCACAGATTATACAACGACATACAAGCAACAGAGTGTAGAAGAACATGAGAGATTTACAACATTTTGAATGGAAACTATCAAGAGCAGTGCTGCAGGCTACAGAGGACCAAAATGATTTTCAGCTTTGCTCCTGCTTAAGCAGAGAGACATTTTGGGGGAAAACATTACCAGGGTCTGCCCTAGTGTTAGCATAAGAAAAAAAATCAAAAAGAGCTAAAATGATTCCTTCTGGTTAGAGACGTTTGAGGATGACAGCACAGCATAAATAATCATATCAACTGATGAAGGTACTGGATGCACACGGATTCTATATATAGAAGGATGCTGGTGTTAATTATTGATTGTTACTGTATGAGTTATGTTGAAGGATTGCATCTTTCAGGCTTGCAATAGCAAATACTGCCAATCTTCAGATTATAAATTAGTCTCCAAATGTGAAATCATCCTCCGATCCCTCTCACCGAAATCGAACCTGCGTTACGAAATATGGCCTTTCTGCCGAGGTTTACTTTCAACATCCTAAGACTTCTTTAAGAACCCTCAGGATAGATACGGGATCAGTCTTTAATTCAGTACTAAACAGCAGCTGTATGAAACGTATGAATTATGCTGCAGATATGTACAGTTCATACGTCGCGTGTGTATGTGGGTTAAGGCAGGGTTTAAAGTGCAGTGATCTGTCAGTGTCAGACCTTACAGGGGTGACTGATAAAGGGGTTTCTTAGACGTCAGCATACATGCCAAACTCTCTCTCTCACACAGACACACACACACAAAATGACTTCCGTCTGCAAAAATGAATTGGTTAAAAAACAAGGGAACTCACTGCCTGAAGCCAAAAACAGTCTGTTACCTAATCTTGTTTAGACATTGGAGAAAGTCAAGAACTTTTAAGATTTTTTTGTTTACATTGTTTATCCATCTCTATTACCATAGAGAAGAATGTGCAAAAAAAAAAAACTATTTTTTAATAAAATAAAATCTAAGAGCAGTTCTTATATAAAGGCATAATTGATTTAGTAAATTATTCAGCCTGGAAGGTTTAAAAAAAAAAAAAAAAAAAAGTAAATCTGCTAATCTTTTTATAGAGATTCATATTCCGTTCTCTTGCACCAGTATAGCACGTGAATACCACAAAACCACAGTGGAAGTGTTAGTTCTTACTGGTGACACTTTCTTTGATGCCTGTCTTATCTTTCCTCCTTACAGCTTAACGTTTGCAGTTTCTTAGAATAATCGTCCATCATTAATATTTGAAGTCGACAGTTTTCAGTTCTTTTTTCGGTGCAGTGAAACGTGTCAACATTCGCGTTTGCAGTAATCACATGCTCCGGCTGCTATTTAAAGATATTAAGTAAAAAAAAAAAAAAACCTAGCATATTAAAAAAAAATCTCTCATGCCTGGTTGTCAGGTGTGGTGTTATATTTTCTGTGAAAAAAACTGATAGCATCTAAAAAGCATGGAGATGCCTATAGGGCGCAAAAAAAAAAAAAAAAACAGCTCCAGCAGCTGAAGGCTGAAGATGTGTTTTGCCAGCAAACTGCTGACCGACCAGTGTTATTCAGCTGTATCAGGAGCTGTCAAACACACACACACAAGCAACATTTGTGATGAGTGTAAATTAGAGTGCTTTTACAAATTACAGCATTCTGACTAACACTAGCTCTCATAATCACATCATGTCTATAAATGTACATGGGCAAAAAATTTAACGTTTCTATATTTGTGACTTTGTCACATCAAATCAGATATTACTGTAAGTCATACTACGAGTTTGTATCCGAGGAGCAAAACAAAGAAATCTTACTTTTTGAACACTTAAATGAGGGTTCCATGATGTAGTAAGAAAGAGGGAACCTGCAGCCTCCCTGCTACCCTTATAATAACCTCACTAATAGTGCGGTTTTATAGCGTAAAAATGCATGTTTTTCTATCACAACTGGAGTACCCAGGGTCTATAGTGTTCATTAAAGTTTGGGATTAAAACTCAAAAAATTAAGATTTGATCCATGCCACTTAGTGCACTTTATTGGTCAAATCACAATGAAAACCTGTGTGACTTAATACCTGACTTCATATGACACGACACATACAGTACAGCACAGTGCAGTGTAAAGTCTAAAGTAGTTTTATAACTGTATACAACTTGACTTTCTTATAAAAGTTCAGATGAGCAGGTAACGTGACTGAATTGTGTTACTAGTTAGATTTTAATGCTTAATTATTAATGATTCATTTATATCTTTAAAAAAGACAATAAGACATGGACTCTGAAGAGATGAAGCATACGACTGGAATCTGAACAAAGCCTGTAAGCCCAGAGAGGGTAAATAAAATGCAAAATCTTTAACGCCTGTGAATACTTCTCCCTTTCTGAGATAATGTCTCGACACCCATGTAGCTTGTCTTTCCACAGATGATCTTTCTCCAGTTCATGATCATGCCTGTTATTATATAAACCACATCAGATCTGCTGAAGAAGCTGATCTGATTCAGGTTTAGTCACTAAACTTTGATGAGCTAAATACATTCTATTTCCTTTACGTGGTGCGCTGAAATACCTCCTTTGCATCCAGAATGCATGTCGCTATTTTACAACTCATGGTAAAGATGTTGCGAGTCGTTGTACTTTCGTCTGCATGTATGGAACTTAGTCTGCACACATCTTTGTGTGTGTGTTTGTGTGTGTGTGTGTGTGTGTGTGTGTGTGAGAGAGAGAGAGAGAGAGAGAAAAAGAGCGTGTGTCCATGTGACTGACCTCAGTTGATCCAGGCTCTAAACACCTGTCCGTCTCACTGTAGCGTGCGTGCACACTTACTCAGCGGACAGGTGGCTCTGGACATGAGCAGCTGTCACTCCTAGACAGGGGCTTGACTGACACCTCCCCCCTGTTTAGCCAATCGCAAAACCCTGTTTAGTTACACCACAGTCTGGCCTGGGCTTAGATTAGCTGTGCCTAAATTCATATATAGGTCATTAATAGGGATACATAATCCACAATGTACTGGTTTAATATGTATACCTCGATTTTTGAATACTCCTTCTCGTGTGATATTGCTTGTGTGATATAGTGTCATGGAACGATTATGTGTTCCCTCACTAACATCAGCGCTGACAAACACACAAGTGTGCATGGAGAAACCTCCAGCTAGATGCCTGCAGAGTGCACCAAGGTGACAGTGACTAATAAAGCGGCCAGTGTGCAGTTAAACCTCATTCAGAAATCACAGTCAGTGTGAGTGCGCTGGACTGAGAACGATCCGTGTTCACGTGAACGAGCTACATTGAGGTATTCACAGCAGATAGTTTTCTTCCATAGTAAGATACATTTTATATATATTGAAGAAAGGGGAAATAGTGAATTGTGGGAAAGAAATGTGTATTTCTTGTAAAGTTCTAACGACTGGATGTGGTTTAAATGTGCTTAGTCATCTCAGAGAAGTCTTCCAGTTGCATTTAAATGAAATAACCGGTATATATGCCCGTCTGAGAAGCGCAAACACCAAACGGGCAGAATGAGAGAAACAGAAAAAATCGTTTGTCCTCTTGCGTGCAGATTGGGAATCTGTCTTTAGTCTTTGTTTAACCCGTGCACAGGCGCACACACTCACACTCACATAGTGCAAACTGACTGTCCTCTGCTGCTTGCCAGTAAACGTGCTGCCCATGATGCCACATCTGTTCAGGATATCATACCCTGTGACCTTGTACTGTATGAAAGATGCACACGAAATAGTCTGGCCAGGCCACTAATAATAAAAAAAAAAAACACCACAGATATATTATTTTTAAACATAAAAAATAAAAACTTTGACTAAATATGCGAGTTTGTTTCTAAAAAACAGTGCAGTTTGTCTCTCATCAGTGAACTGCTGGATTCAGCCGAGGTCAGGCTTGTCTGTTTCCTGCTGCTGACCACAGACACACAGGCAAAGGAAGACGAAGGCACACACACACACACACACACACACACACACACACCTTCACACTTTTTTCTCATTGCTGTCACAATGCTTCGGTGATTTTCCTGTCACACCCCATCTTATCTTTATTGTCTGAACCACCATAGTAAAATTTTATGTAACACACAGAGCGAGGAACAAAACAGCTTTTAACACGACTGCTGTTCTGAATATCAGCACCGCTGCTAATAACAGACGAACTCAGCAATACTGAGATAGTGTGATACCACTTTTATACAGTAGGTCTCTGAACAAGATGTTAATATGGTGTGTGAGCACGCGCATGTGTTCGGATACCTATTGCAAAACACACACATACTCACACTTCTATTTATGCTTGGTGACTACAGTAGGTTATTTAAATACACTGCAGCTCATTCTGTTTATTCTGATCTCCAAACTACACCATGCTGCCATTACTGCACTCTTTCACTCGAATATTGCACAAAATACATTCGCACCAAATAGTATGTGTGTACTGTACAAGTGTCTATATTGTTTTCACCCATGTTTAGACATTGAGATTGGCCTCCAGTGTCACAAAACCTGTTCTGCTTTTCTTAATGTGACCTCATCTGAGGTGTGAAAAAAAAAAATTATGTGAGCGTTATGTACTTCAGTTAGGACATTAACACACACACTTTGCAGGAGCTCTGAGACTTGTGCTTACTTGGTAAGGAAAGAGTAAAATCTGGGACCCTCGAATGAGGATTCTAACGATTTAAACTGACATCGTTTCCCTTGATGCACACACAGGGCTTGGCCTTGGTGAGGGGAATGTCAATGTCAAGGTCAACGTCACTATCTTGTCACCTACTCCCCTTCAGGTTTCAGAAATGATGCCGCTTCCTGAACACGTCAGTTAAATGTGGTTGTCTGTGTGGGTTTTCTCAGAATTTGGAGGTTTCTTTTTAATGATGCACTGTGGTAGGGTGAGAAATTAGTCTACAGCGTGTTCTCCCGCCCTGCTCGTAACCTGTTCGGACCCCTCACACTATGCAGCGTAGAAGACTGGCTGTGGTTGTCTTTTTTTTTTTCTTAAAGCGACTATGGTTTAAAGATGAACGGGACACCAGGAGACACACACACACGTTTTCAACATCTGCGTGACCTGCTACGGATGTCACATCAGAGATGCAGTGCTTCCACATCCACATTTTTTGGTTAGGTTGTGACTAATTATGTGGCGTGAAGCCGATTGTCTTTAAGAGCAGTCGAGAATCCACTTCCTTTTCTGCGTACGAGGTGAATGACCTCGTATTAAGCGAGCTGGCAGCAGTACAGAGGTTCATCAGAGACTAGGTAGCAGGTGAAATCGCGGGAAATACCTGGGTGTTCCTGCTCCTGGAAATTGCAGCTCATTGATTAATTACACGTTTCGATATTTCAGAGCCAGAAATCTTATTAACCGTATTATACAGTGCTGTGGAAAAAGTATTTACTCCCTTCCTGTTTAATTCAAATATTTCTCAGAGATAACCTGAGTAAATAGAAAATGCAGTTTTTAAATGATGATTTCATTTATTAAGAGAAAAAAGCTTTCCAAACCTGCCTGGCCCAATGTGAAAATTTATTTGCCTCCTTGCTAAATCATGAATGAACTTTGATTTTTTGGAAAGCTGAGTTAAATTTCACTTGCCACACCCAGGACTGATTACTGCCAGACGTGTTGAATCAAGAAATCACTTGAACAGAATCTGTCTGACAAAGTGAAGCACTCTAAATGATCTAAAAAAGTAACACAATTAAGAACAGATGAGATATAAAGTAGTTGATATCTATCAGCCTCAAAAGGGCAAATCCTGTACGTCTTCACGGCACTCTAAACCCCCTTCCCTTACTTTAAGGAGGGCATTAGAAAACGTTCCAAACTCCTGCCACACAGAGCAAACAAACAAAAAGAAAGTCGCCATTTTAGAAGCTTCTAATTATTGAGCTGCATCAAGCAAAGAGAACAACTAAGGAATTTGAAATTGCTGGAACTCGTCAGTACATTATAAAAACCTGGAAGGATAGTGCTGAACCATTGACTTTATGGAAGAAATGTTGCCGGGAAACAAATCATGAACGGGGATCATTTAAACACTTGGTGAAGCTGCATGGTGGAAAAATCAACAGTAAAAACCATAACTATATTTAATAGCGAAAGTAATAGCATTTCCATAGACACAGTGTGATGAGAACTCGTAGGGGGGGTAGCTAGTTATGATTAGAGCAGAATTTGTTCTCAGAACACTATGTGAGTGTCATTTATAGCAGGTGACAGCTTTGCTCTGCACTTTTTCTTTTTCAGCTTCGTCAGCACTTCACATACTGTATAGCGATACCGACTCGTCCACTCCTGTACACTGGACCATGATTTCACCGGTGTGTGTTTTGAATGCATTAAAACTAAACGTTAAGGTTCTCATCACCTGTCAGAGTTAATCAACACTCTGGTGTAATTCTTTGTCAATACGTGTGAAGCAATTTCCACTGAAGTCATAACTGCCTCATGCTGTAAAAATACTTGCAGAAAGTCTGACGCTAAGTATATTTCAGAGGGAGTGTGTGAAAGGACAGCAAAGAACTCGTGCCTCCTGATGACTGGTTAATGAGCCGATTCTTTTTCTGGATGGCACCGGGTTTCCTCTTAGGAATATGTTACGTTAGTTATGTATTAGTTGTAATATCACAGGCCCATGCACTGATAAGTTTAGCTGCTGACAAGACATTTGCAAGACATTTTAGTGGAAATTAACTGACTCACCTGTCTCTGTCATCATCCATACACTGTAAAACATCAGATTCCTTAAACACCAGTGGGAAACAAGAGTGTAGCATCAGATCCTCATACAACTTGGCACAGGTTTAATGCCCGATGCCCTTCCAGATGCAACATTCCCTTTCTATTCAGGATTGACACTGGCACTTAGGATGTCCTGCATCCTGTGGTGGGGTTAGAGTTTGCATTGGCTGGGAATCAAACATAACAGAATTAAACGTCCTGTATTTTACTACTTCTTTAACAAGTTAACACAGGTGTTAGAGCTCTATCAAAGTGTGTGTGTGTGTAGATAAAATACCCTTCAGATAATGCATGTTTTCATACCTCAAACTCCCTCTGTGTCACTCTGTGCCTGTGTTTATGCTAAGAAACAAGCCAGGGAGCGTATCCCTTATACAAGTTAAGTAAACCTTTATGCATCACATATACATTACTGCACATTGAAATTCTTTTCCTCCCAGCGTATCCCAGCATGTTAGGAAGTTGGGATTAGAGTGCAGGGTACAGCACGTCTGAAGCAGAGGGTTAAGGGCTCGACAGTGGCAACGTGGTGGAGCTGGGGCTTGAACCATCAACCTTCCAATAAGAAACCCACAGCCCTAACACTCTGAGCCACCACTGACCCTGAGGTCACATTAAGACTTTAGTCACAAAATGGGGACCGGAAATCAGAAAATGTTTTTTTTTCTCATGATTTTTGTTTTTACATGACCACTGGAGAGCCATCTGAAAAGTGAAAAGTTTTGCATAGTTGGTGGCCTTTAAAAGGACCTTCGCAACCTGGTTGTGCCAACATTATTAGTGCATTAGACAGTACATTTATTGCATTTAAAGCACCATTGTTCAAATTGATTTTCTTTTGACTGATTGATTTCTGTGAGTTTAATTGAACTGAATTGTTAACTAAAGTCATTAGGACTGCATTAAAGGAAAAATCCACTTGTATGCTTTTAATTAAATTTGTGAAATGAGTTTTTAGTGATTCCGAATTCTAATGTGTTGAACGGTTATGATGATAATAGTGAACGGTTGTGATAGTCGGACATTCCTGTTGCTAGTCCAGTTATAATGAAAAATATTTCCAGTGGTTTGAAACAGGCCTGGTTCGTTCTGAGCTCCAAAAGAAAAAAGCACAAGCACTTCTTTTCTCTTGCACCATTTCCAGTCAACATATTAATGAGAAATTAATCATAGAAGTATTGGAGATGTTGGTGGAAATGCTGGAAACAAAGTCACAGAAGGCATTTCAGCTACTGTATGTGACACTATTGTACTGAACCAGTGTACCTCATAGAAGTACTTTTGACATTTTCATTCCATGTGCTTGGACTTGTTGGGAGCTCCTGGGAGGCCAGCATTTCAGACATGACGCAGGCAGTCCGATCATGGCTCCGGCGTACCGAGAAAACAAGTGAAACTCTGGGATAAGTGCATTAGTGTAGCAGGGGATTATATAGAGATAAAGGGAGTTTTTACTCTCATGACTGTGTTCCGTTATCCTCCACAATCAATCTTTCATGAGAAAGATGAGAAATCCTTACCTCAGAGTGAAAGCTCAAAACTTCAACTTGTTATCTTGTTTGACTCGGAGGTCAGTGTGAATGTTTTTTTCCCCGAGCGTGTGGTCATAAAGGCAAATCCAGTATGACGTAAATTCAGCTTTTGTGCATATACTGTAGGATCGACTTTCTCAGGCTGTTCTTTAACTGTGTTTTTTCATGCTTGACCTTGGATATTTCATGAGCAGGCCAGTCTTTACATAATTCACTCATGTTAATGGTGTTCACTGAAATCGCAGGGGAAACACTATTTATTTGCCTCAGTTGCTGGTCAGATGGCGTAGATGACAGAAGGGGCAAATCACTGGTGACAGGGTAACCACTTTGTATTTCTTAAGCATGTTAAAATGGCAGATGATCATATCTGAGAGTTTATCCCAGAGGAACGGCTGAGTGTGTGTGTTACATAACAGCAGAAGTGTATTAGAGTATTACACGCATTGCATGTCTGTCATTCAGAAATTTACGAGCGAGGGTTTCAACAATCACGAGTTCACACACACACACACACACACACACACACATACAGAAAGCATATAATCGTTTCGACAGTGTGGTTCCTGCCAGGGTTGCCAGGTCTTCTGCGGCGGTTGCCTACTTAATGTGGGATGGATTATTTTTACGAATTTGATTATTTCCAGCATATTAGATATACATATATGAGACCATTTCAGGAATTTTAACTGTAAGAAAATGTCATGCTATTACCTTTTGAGTGTTGAGAGTTTAGTAAACTTTGGCTGTTTCCTGTCACACGGACCTGGCAACCCTGGTCCTTTCCAAGGCAAACTGCAGCTGTGGGACATAATCATGCAGTGTGTATTGTTCAACAGAATTGAAGGTCACGATTATTTGATAACGCCTCTGCTAAAGGCATTGGGTCACCGAGCGAACAAAGCACAGCTATACAGTATTGTGTACGCGTCATTGTATGTAACCCACTCGAACCCATCATGACATTACCTCATCTTTGGGACACTTTGTTGAAGGAGTCTCCTATGTCCATGAATAAGAGCGCATGTTTCCTCAGTGGGGTACTGTTGTGTGGTTGTGTCTTCCCCAGAGCTTTTCACAATGCCAGTGGTGTAAAACAGGCCAAAGGCTGTCAAGCGTCATCGCTTCCTTTCAGAAAAAAAAAGGAAAAAACTGTTTGAGACATTTGAGTTGGTGACTGAATTGGATGTACTATTATAACACAGCTGTTGCAGCTGTTGTCTCATTTTCAAGTCTGATTATGTTCCATGTGAAACATGAACAAGTGCTTGAGATTCACCTTAGAAAAACTACACGATCCCCATCAGAAGAAATGCATTGGGGAAAAGTGAACACCCTGCTGCCCAAATCAGTGATTCTTCCCTGAGGCTGTGTTCGATGCAGAGACGCTGTCAGAGGCACTTCTGAAAGCAGAGAGTATGTGCAGCGTGCTTTGTAATGGTAATACCCTGATACAGGCTTTTCATCTGTGATTTTTGATGTGCCGAGAAATGAGATGTGGGGTTCAAGTTAATCCGAGCTCTCCTTTTCTCCAAGGCTTGGAGCAAGCATCCCCGTCAGCAACCCTGTGTTATATCTCTCTGAGCAGAGTGCCGGATCGAGCTCAGGGCTGTGAACAGGAAAGCTTTAAAAAATGTAAAAAAAAAAAAAAAAAAGAAAACATGCCCGTTATCCTTATGAAGTCTTTAGCAGATGATATGACTGCATAATTCACAAGAGCAGAAGCAGCTTATAAACATGGCATTTATTTTTTTGCATTGACATTGCAGGTATGCTCCGAGCAGTACATATGGGGGATGCAAAGATAAAGGAAATTCCAACCACATTCCTTTGCACGTTAAGCTGTAGATAAGGGCTTTGTTTTGGGCGGTGGGCATGTTAAAACACCAGCTCTGAGACTTTCCATATCCTCCCCAGACTCAGGTGGAAGCTCAGAGGGCCACACAGGAGTTCCAGCGATCCATTGAGATCTTGCGCGCAGCAAAAGAAACCATCGCTCTGGCTGAGGAGAGACTTCTAGAGGAGGACAGCCGGCAGTTTGACTCGGCCTGGCAGGAAATGCTCAACCACGCCACCCAGAGGGTAAGACAGGACACATGAGAGAATGTAAACTACAGTTTCATATCACACTCATACCACTGTATTACCACAAACAAAAATATTTTTCAGGTTTTACTGACAACTCTTGAATTTTTCATCAACCCAGAAAAAGTGTGCGTAACTAAACGATGATGTTCTTTTGCTTCCTCACTGTGGTCGGTCTATTTATGTGCAGTCCTTTCCTCATTAATATGATTAGATTCATATGCTTTTCTGCATCTCTGTAAATGGAGGTCATATCCACGTCTTCTGTGTGCCAATACTTTTGACACATTTTTAGGATAATAGTAAAAATGCAATGAATTAATGGAGACATAATTTTGCTAATATGTACAGTAGGTTAAGGTGAAAAGTTGTTTGGGTGGAAAATCTGAATCATCATGCATCATGTTTTTTTTTTTTTTTAATTAAATTACATGGAACGTTTTGGTCAAACCGGGACTTTTGATTGTTCAGAATAACAGAATACATTTATAAGAGTGAAAACTCTTCTTTTCTCTATATAATCCCCTGCTACACTAATGCACTTATCCCAGCGTTTCATTAGTGCTTGGATAAAATCAAGGTAGAAATTTTTCTAAGTACACCGGAGCCATGATCGCTGGCCTCCCAGGCACTCCTTTAATGTGAAAATTGCTTCAGGACTGTACGGGTGGACAGGGGCACTGTACTGGAGCTGTGAACTCCGAGCCACCTCAGGCAAGATCATCATTCACAGACGACTTCTGTAAATGTCAATCGGTTTTTCCTCCTTTCAGTCCAGGTTTGACTTGAACACCCCTTGTATTTTTGTTTATTTTCTTAAAGGTTGCCAATACTTCTGGAATTTGCCCCTATTATGAAAGGTATTATAGTTACTTAACTGCAAATGCATCTTTTTTTTTCATGAACTGCATGTGGAGTCGCCGTCATCTCTTCCACTTGAGGGCGAAGTCACCTAGCAACAAATACAACACAAAACGAGTCAGAGATTAGTCAAACCACAATCGTTACGTTCAGGATGGGTTTGACGCGGCTCGATCTTAGTACCTTATCGATGACACAAAGGGAGCGTTTACCAAAACTGTTTTACATGTGACATACATTTCATAATTCTTACGAAACAACTGGGTGCATTTCAGTTCATGTGTACTGCAATCCATGGCTGACTTTTGTCACACATTTGCATGTTGCAGATAAAAATAACCAGAACACACGACTTCATAAAACAGGAACTTGATTTCTAATACTTTTTGCGCCGTGTCGCTGCAGGTGATGGAGGCGGAGCAGAGCAGGACACGCAGTGAACTGGAGCACAGAGAGACGGCGGCCAAAAACAACGCCGCCATCAGCCACATGAGACAGCTGGAGAAGAAACTCAAGCGCCCCATCAACAAGTCACGGTTAGTGATCCAGCTGTGTTCAGGCTCTCTTGTGCAAAAAGGAGGAAAGAAGAAAGAGGAATAACAGAGGCATGTCTCAGAAATAAGAGGAATTATCTATTCCAGAACAGTTTACTGGCTCACATGGTTTACACTGCTTTTATGATTCTTGGAGGACCAGATCTAATCATATTAAAATGATTCAACAAATTATTAATATTTCAAACATATGTAATAATAATATAACATAACTATATATAATATACATCATATGTTAGTATTATTGAATATTATTATTATATAACATTATCATTGTCCTTGTTTATTATTCATCATTTTATTATTTAATTTTGTTTTGTTTTTGCTTATTTATTTGATAATCCTCAATTTTCTTTTTACGAGGGGTGTTCAAGTCAAACCTTGAATTGTGATGGACATAAACTTCAAATGCCTAAATGTAAACATACAGAACACGCATGAGCATTATTCTGCACAATCAGTCGTCCTGGTTTGACTTGAACTCTGCTCTTATTTCTGTACTTAATTGCTTATTTATTTATTTGTTATTTTTTCCTGCACTGATTTATGCATTATATATCCATGTTCATTTATTAGTTGTCTTAGCACACAAGTGACATAAAACCTTCCCATCTCTTGTAGATAAAGCACACAGAGTTAAACAGCATGAATGCTGGAGTTTGTTTTTTTTCCTACACTTGTAAGGTTACTCCCAGCTCATGAGGTTTAGAGAAAGTGGTTTAGAACTGCAATCCAGAATCTGTTCTTTGCTTAGGAAGCAGGAATAAAACTGTGTCTCTTTCGTGCCATTGGCGGTGGTTGCATAGTGAACATTTTCCCCCTCATCCCACCCCAGGGCCTCACTTTGTTTCTGTTTCTCTGCTGGTGTGTGCAGGCTGATGTGCTCCAGATGTGCCGTCTCTCACTCGCTTTCACAGCTCAAGAATGTTCGAGTGTTATTCTGGCTGAGCTTTGCTGTTGCCATGGCAACCACTGTAGAGTGTCTGCAGGTCCCGACTCAAACTTCTCACTCTTTTTTTCTCTCTCTCTCTCTTTTCCCTACAGGCCATATTTTGAATTGAAGTCCAAATATTATCTCCAGTTGGAGGTAGGTCAATTTTCTTCCATTGGTTACACTTCATGCCTGTTGTTGTTTGTTCTTCATTCAGTGTTTGTCTTACACCGACTCTGTACTTTACATTCATGTGCTTGTGGTAGATGTAATGCAATCACGGCTATGGGGTATTCGGGCGAAAAAGACTTGCAGTTGATTTGCACACGTATTATTTCTGTCTACTTTCCCACAGCAACTGAAGAGAAAAGTGGACGAGTGCCAGGCTAAACTGTCTCAGGCCAAAGTGGAGTACAGGACGGCCCTGCGTAACCTCGAGACCATCTCCGACGAGATCCATGCTCGCAGACGTCTCATAGCCATGGGGCCCCGCAGCTGCGGGGTCGGGGCCGAGAAAGACGTAAGAACCGGCGACGACATCAGCAACTTCAAAATGGAGTCCGACGGCATATCCAGTGAGTGTGCCCAAATCACAACGGGGAAAGTTAGTGTATACGATCTTCCAGCACAACCTGAAGGCATGTTCATGCTCTGATGCAGGTGTGTGTGTGTGTTGTAGTAATATCAGAGACCTTTGAGGAGGAAAACTGTAACGGTTCTGCCTCGGATGAAGATCCAGAAACCCAATCCACCTGCAGCCTGAGCGCCAACTCGGCCCCTCTGGACGTTCCCTGTCAATATGTCCCTTCCTGTTCATCTCTGTACCCTCTTCTCTCATCATCCTGTCCTTTCCCTTCCTGCTCCACGCTTCCCTCGTTCTCTCCGTGCCGTGGAGATGTTCCACTACTTAGCCCGGGCTCACTGGAAGGCTTCGAGAGTGTCTCGCCTGTTCTGGGGCCTCGCAGTGAGTGCAGCGGCGCTTCATCGCCCGAGTCACCCGAGTGTGAGCAGGAAAGAGGTAAAGCATCGTGCCACTTGCTTTTACTGTTCATTTAGTTTGAGAATCAAAAATACTACCTGCTTGCTGTTGGTGTATCATGTGGTCACTTGTATGCTGGTTGGTTTCATACTGGGAAGAAAAAAAAAGTTAAAAGAAAATTATTAGATAACGTAATTAGCGCAAAGTATGTTCAATAAAAATATAACCTGTGTGTGTGTGTGTGTTTAGGGGAAAGAGCAGAAGGTGCTGAGAAAAAAACAGAAAACACTACACGGCCCAGAAGGCAGAAGAGCACTACCTTGGAGGTGGACGTGAGACGTCTGTCTCTGCAGCACCCAGAAAAGAGTGAGGCGGAGACGAACACGGTATCCGAGACGTTTAACGCCGCTGCGCCTCTGCTGCTGCTTAACTCGGTTTAAACTAAACGAAGGACCTGATCGGATCTGTCCAAGCTCCTGAGTACTTGTCCGTCGTGTGTCATAGGAACTTTGTGTTCAGCCCTTCTTATAGACTGACAGAGACTGAACAGAGACTCACTGAGGACAAGAAGTGGAAACGGTTTAAACGAGGAAGCCTAAGGAATGTGTATGCAGTCATTAGCCTAGATGTATTCTGGGTGTTTTTTCGGTCACATAACAAATGGCCACGTCTTCCTGATCTGCATATCACAGTGCTAGATAGTGATCGCATTATTCCTGTGTGTTGACAGTGTTAATGTGTGTAACATGTGTCAGCGGTGTTGAATACTACGCCTACATACTCTTCTCTGTATTTAATCCTACATGTTAGTCCTATGTGTTATTACAGGACTATGAACTAACGTAGCAAAAGAATCTATATTTATATTCAGTCTTGTTACCAGTGACCAATGTGTTCTTGTGGGACATTAACGTATTATTATTATTATAATTATTGTGTAATAAACATGAACTTGTGGAAGACACCATGCTAAGCGTACAGCAGCTCCAAACATATATAGACACACTGCAGCACACACTGCAACTACTGAGGGTGTAATTAAAATCATCCATGTCTAATATTCCCACTGACTCTGGCACACACCACGGCCTCGTTCATGCTTTAGTCGATTTTCGTGCTGAATCTGACTCCCTGTGCTGTTCTTCTGGTTAAAGTAAAACCCTACAGTCGTCTCTTTCTCACACACATGCACACCCACACACACACACACCCACACACATACACACACCCCTGTGCAGCATTCTTCTTATAAATTGGGTCAGAGGGAGACTACCTCTATATGCAGTCTAGTTAGATCGGAAACTATAAAATGCTGTTAAATTCCCAGTCATGATTGCTCAGTGGGTGTTGATTAGTTTTCTGTAACAGCTCTGACAATAGTTATAATACTGTATATCAGCAGAGAAGAAAAAAATGTTTAAAAAAAGTAAACATTGGCTTCAAGTCCTTACATAATATTTAACTTTTAAAAAATAGAGACCTTATGATCACAAGCAACATGCTTCTAAAGGCGGGATGTCTTTTAACAAAGTGTATATAGTTTACAGTGAAATATCAAGTTCTCACTATTCAAAATTCAAGAATTTTATTTGTCACATACATGGTTGTACTGTACAAGTACAATAGAAGAGAAATGGAACTGCGCCAAACTCCAGACTGATTTCCTGATTATTAGGAAATGAAAAAAAAAAACTAAAACTAATAAGAATAAAGGAATAAGCATGTGCAAGACTATGATCCAAATTATATACAATATAATGGAAATTATACAGAATATGTTATCTGTGATGCGCTGCGATTGGGTTGGCACCCTGACCATGGTGTACCGCGCCTTGTGCCCCGTCTCCTGGGATAGGATCCAGGCCCCCTGTGACCCTGAATGATGAGTGAGTGAGAGTGAGTGAGTGAGTGTTATCTGTGATATGTGATATCCCTTGAGGGTTTGAGAGAGAAATGACTCAATGAATGAATATTTCCATAGCATTCAATAATATTTATTGTCAGTTTTCTATTTTCTGTGCCTTACCTGTCTATACACAGTAAACTAACGTTTAGCCACACCCACCTTCGCTAGATTACTGGAACATTAATTATTCTCGTATGACAGAAAAGCATCAGGGTCCGCCATTTGATGATGCCTGCTGTACAGCGTCATGGGGCCTGGAGCCTATCTCAGGGGACTCTGGGCACGATGTGGGGTACACACTGGATAAGTCTCGGTTCACACAAGGACACTCACACACTCATTCACACACTACAAGCAATCTGATACGGCATTAAAGCCTACTCTTCATGTCTTTGGCTTGTTGGAGGAAACTGGAAAACCTGGAGGAAACTCACCGAACCCTTGACCCTGTAAGTG
The DNA here is from genome assembly GCA_030347435.1 of Clarias fuscus. Lineage (NCBI taxonomy): Eukaryota > Metazoa > Chordata > Actinopteri > Siluriformes > Clariidae > Clarias > Clarias fuscus. The sequence continues at coordinate 23,819,711 of CM059215.1, read as the reverse complement.
TGAGAGAGTGAAAAGATATTTTAATATAATGTAAAGAAAATCAAGGATGCTAGGAAACAATTTTCACTTTTTAAATTAGGTTAATGACTGTGAGATTTGATTCAAACTGTGGATTTAAAGGAATTAAAATTAATTGAAAGGGAAAAAAGATGAAAAACATGACATTTTAAAATTGGTCGTTCATACAATTATAAACAAATATTTTATATATTATATATAGTTAATGAGGCTTTTTCCCTTCACCAATGACATAACTAAAGCTTTATCCTTTCGAACAATGAACGCGTCACTCCCTGTGACACGGTCCGCTGTCATCCAATGGAATGGCTGCTTTCTAGTGACATCATCAAAATACGGAAATACCATGCGAACAAACCGCAACAACCAAAAAAAAAAAAAAAAACGCAAGTCACGGTCGCCGTAGAGCGCGTGCACTCATCTGTATGTGATTTAGTACTATTACACAATGAGACGCTGTTTAACGCATCTCTGCATTGAATTCAAACAATTTTAATACTTTAATTCATTATGCTTCACTTCCGAGCTGATTTTTTGGAATGACCAAGGTAAACAAAGTTGACCTTTGACCTCACAGCATACAGGATAGCGCCGCCATGGCGTTGTGCGAGCTCACGGTGGTTGTTCTGGCCGTCTGGTTCACCAGGACTCACTTCACCACAGGGGAGGAGGAGTTGTTTTACACCGCTGCAGTGTATGAGCACAGAGTTCACCTGAACCCGGAGCCGAAGGTGGCCGTGGGACGGAAAGCCGCGCTGCAGCATATGAACCGGAACCTGGAGGTGTTTGAGGGACAGGCGACTTCCGCTGCAGCGCAGGTGATGGAGGACAGAGGGGGTCGGTGCTGTAAAGACCACAACCGCTTAACTCATACCTGTGTTAATTAGGTTTTGTAGTTGTTAATGATTTTGACTGGTCATGTGCTATTTAAACCAAACCTGATAAACAAACATACAAACAAACGCACACACACACACGTGTTAGGTAAATAATGGCAGCTAGGACTAGTGTTTGTCCTGTCAGTGCGAAGTTCAGGAGTAAATCTCCAGAGTATTACAGCTCATATTAAACAATTAATTGCTCTTATTATAATTTATAAGTATTTATTTACCATTGTAAAAAGCACAATACCATTAAAATTGGATTCAAGAGTTTAAAGCAGGAAAATCCATCAAAATTCCCAGTGAAAACATAAGGTCATTATTATTTTTTTTTACATAATATTTTTCTGGTCTTCTTGTAAGCTTTTTAAAACATTCAGACCAAAGTTTATCCTACCAGTCAAAAGTTTGGACATGCCTTATAATTCCACGGCCTGATTTTTTTTACTTATTTCTACACGGTAAAACAATGCTGAAGGCATCTAATATATGCAAATATCCTCTTTTGAACAGTTGGTATTGAGATGTCGGATACGTGCGCTTTGTAAAGCCTTCATAACGGCTCTAATCTGAGGAGCTGTTTGTTAACTGCTCATTTCAGACACACTTGCTAAATAATCGTACAGCCTCCAGAATAATCATATCTTAGGGCCAGTTATCATACATTGAAAATTAGATTGCAGAGTATATAACATCATCTACCAAATAAACTGCAATGGACTCCAACTATTCAACTGATTGTTTTCACCATCAGTTAGTATATCCTACAGCAGCTGTCTCACAAGATCTAGGTAGAGATGTGGATATTACACACTCCTGAAGAGCCTCACTGAACTTTTAATGTGTTTGACAGGGAGCTCAAATTCTGGTGTTTCCAGAGGACGCCATCCACGGATTCAACTACAGTAGAGCATCTATAGCTGCGTACCTGGAGACTGTGCCAGATCCTGGAGCAGTGACGTGGAGCCCGTGTGCAGATCCTGACAGATTCCAGAACACAGAGGCACGGTGCCTAAAGAAGCTTCATCAGTACTTTCTTACTGGTACACCTTATAGTCAGGACTGAATTAGTGAGCTGGTGTAACGGTTATTTATGCAGTGGGCTGTTGTATTATTATTATTTCATGTCACGGCCTGTTGGATTATCTACTATACTGACAGTGTAAGCCCAATCACAGAGTACCATAAGAGAAGCAATGAAGTATTTTTATGGCTACTTCTCCCCCTTCTTCTCCATAGCTTATGGACAGACTTATGCAAAAAGGTGGTGCAGAAAAGCTACCTGAGAAAAGTTTTGTGTGGAGGCGAATGTCGCCAAATGTACATAGATTTTCTACATGTTTGCCGTAGGGCCAGTAGGAGAGGCAGAATGAGGAGGAGTAGGAGGAGAGGGGAGCTGAATCAGTAAGGAGTAGCTTCATGATAACAGTGACTCTCAGGGAGGGAAAAGGAAGGTAGTTCATCCTATTGTTTGTTTGGAATGGCAGTGTTTATACAGTGCATCACTATAAATTAGAATATAGTGGGAAAGTTAAATCTTCCTGTAATGCAATTCAAGAAGTGAAACTCATTACACATTACAAAGTGAAATATTTCAAGCCTTGTTATCATGATTTTGAAGACTACTGCTTACAGCTGAGGGGGAAAAAAAAATCTAAATATTAAAATATTTCCCAGGATCAGTGACAAAAGGAATTACTGTACAGTGAGTATTAAGTGCATAAACAAACACTACTTTTTAGAAGTTGGACATTTCTGTATTATTGTGACAATTATTATATATTTTTTTATTTTCATGAGCTATCATGAAAATAAAAAAACCTTCATTTTTTATCGAAATAAAAAAAAAAGGATTTCAGTATTTCAACTTTGTATTGTGTAATGAATATAGAATGTGAGTTTCCCTTTTTGAAATAAATTATGAGGAAAAAAAAAAAAAAACTTTCACAATAAAATAATTTTCCTGGACCAAAAATGCCAGGGCTGATTTTTACCCCCAGTGGAGCACTGCTTATAGTCATGTGTTGTGATAATTTAACAGAACATTGATTTCTTTCTCAGGTCCTGCAGCGTTTGAGCTGCATGGCTCAGAAGAATCGTCTCTTCCTGGTGGCCAACATGCCTGACTGCCAGCCGTGTAACAGCTCAGTCGACCCTCTGTGTCCAGCTGACGGCCGCTATCAGTTTAACACCAACGTCGTTTTTAGTGACAACGGCACCATCATGGCGAGATACCACAAACAGAACCTGTACTTCGAGGCGGCCTTTGACACCCCTCCCGAATGCGAGTACGTGACTTTCACTACTCCGTTCGCTGGACGCTTCGGGGTGTTTACCTGTTTCGATATATTATTCCGGGAGCCAGCTGTGACCCTGGTGAAGGACATGGGCATCAGACAGTTCGTGTACCCGACGGCTTGGATGAACCAGCTCCCCCTGCTGGCCGCTGTGCAATTTCAGCATTCGTTCTCTTATTCAGCTGGCGTCACTTTGCTGGCTGCAAACATCCGCTCGGCGGCTTTGGGTATGACAGGAAGTGGGATTTATACACCCTGGCATGCGCTTTATCATCACGACGCAGAGGGCGAGGCTGGAAAACTGCTGGTGCTCAGAGTGCCGGTCTTGGATCCTTTACTGCTAGGAGACGCTTCAGAAAGGGCTAGATTAAAATTGGTGCCCTTCTCCGGCTTTCCCAAAGCGGATATAGGAGAGGAACCAGAGGTTAGACCCTTCCAGAAAGGATCAGACTCAGAATTTTGCCTAAAAGAGGATTCCAGTTGTAATAAATGGTCCTCTCCATTTACCTCCACAATGATGTATGATAAATTCACACTAGTGCCTCTACATGGCAAAGAAGGGAACCTCACAACCTGTGATGGCTCATTCTGCTGCCACTTGCTCTTCCAGAGGATGAATTCCACCCCTGAAGAAGAGCTGTACGCCCTGGGGGCTTTCGATGGCCTCCATGTTGTCCATGGGACGTACTACCTGGAGGTATGTGCCTTAGTGCGATGCACAGGGCTGCATCAGGGAAGCTGTGGAGGAGAGACAGAGCACGCGCTCACGCTAATCGACTTTCACCTGCATGCCACATTCAGTACCGAACACGTGTACGCCGGTGTTCTGGGCAGCGGGATGACTCTGGAGCGACCGGATGAGTCGGGCTGGGACAGCGGCAGGTTTTATATGAGCCGGAGAGGAATGAGCAGCGGCCTGGTGACCGCAGTGCTTTACGGGAGAGTCTATGAGAAAGACAGTGAATAAAGTCCCAGTCTCAGTTCTCTTTGAGTATTGTATCCATGTTATGCAAGATTTGCACACCCCCTTAAATTCAATGCAATTTAAGCACAAATAAACATCTTCCAAGAGGATAAAGAGCCACAGTATATCTTGAAACAAGAAAATGGAAATGAAGCGCCCTTTAGTTGCCACAAGGAATATGAAGATGCACTATGTATGAATGAACTGTCCTCTCCAAATCATGTTAATTTTTCCTGTTGCTGTTTTGAAAACCATTTTTAATAGAATTTTGTAATAAACTTTTGCTGTAACCAAATAATCTGGAGAATTCCAGCACTCTAAAGAGCTCAAATTGGTGTGCTGGGTGTGAAATCAAATTTTCATGATTTTTTACAGGATTTTTCTCTTTAGACCAGATAAGGAGGATATTTTCCATTCTGAGTAAATACACAGTTTATTGTGAGCGCCTTGAGGCACTGCGCTGGATCGGCTAACAGGAATCACATGTATGTAAAATGGGTTTCAGCACTCCTTAATTTAAATAATCGAATCAGCCCTTATTATAGAACTGATCTTACTGTGGTGTGACAAAAATATTCAAGATTTATTAGTAATCATTAGAGCAACGCACTGAGTGGCCAGACTTACCCTTTATAAAAGGTAACAGTTTTTGTTGTTGTTTTAAAATCACATACAATCACTCTCACACACAAGCACACAAATAAACACAGGTACACACACACACATCTCGCCTCTATAACAAAGTTTGCAATTCAGTAAGAACCAGCACTGAGTGTGTATAAACCCTGTCATCTCGACGGCTGGTTCCAAACTCACGGGTAAGAAATGAATCAAAATGCCCTTTTAATGATACTCCAGGGTTTGTAAGAATCCGTCCATCGTTCTTTTTTTCCCCCATTAATCAGTTATTTTGGAGCGACACGGCCTGGAGATTTGCATTTAACATTCACTGCAGTTTTTGTCAGAGTCTTGGTTAATCTTACTTAATAATAAATTAACCACAAAAAAAAAAAAAATTCTAAACCATGCATTAAAAAGGGCAGCTTGGTCCCTTAGTTGCAAGTTGAAGTTCATGATTTCTTCCCTCACTCCCAGAGCGGATGTGGCGAGAAACTCCAACAGTAGTCGTTACTGGTGTGTCTGGGGTTACGGTTCCTGATCCTTGGGAAATCAGTACGAACGTTGAGACAAGGAACCAAACCCATGGCGTGTGTGTGAACAAACTCTGAATCATAATGTAGTGTAGATGATCAACCACGTCCTGATTTCTTTCTTCTCGTTCTTTCCTGCTCACATGTCTCTAAACTCTCCTGAGATGCATAAGAAAGGAAAGCTGAAGTGACACCTGACAAAAACGGTAGACTCCATTATTATTCCCAGTTGAGCTATAGCTTGAAAGGTTATGGAACGAGAAAGGTGCCAATACAATCTGTTAATTCTTCTAAGCTTATTATAAGTGAACTTGTGTCGTTTCTGTTATGTAAATCTACGGCTTAAATTTAGAAATTTTAGTTGTAGAACTTTCAAGTTCAATAGCTGGTGGTACAATCTGATTATAATCATATCCATAAAATAAAAAAAATACTAGAATCCAGACGATAAGGAAAGGCACAGATTTGATTGGCATGATTTGAGCCTAATGTGTAGTATTAGTAGTACATAGTAGTGTGGAGTTTGAATTAGAACATGACATTTAAATTAATTAGTCTGAATTTAAATGCCAAAACTCAATTTAATAGCTTGCAAAAGATCTAAAATCTACAAATGAATTCCACGTCTATGGCTGAACTGGACATTTTCTAATAATAAATGTTTTGTGATGATCAATTACATGCACGCTTCATTTTGAACACACTCGTTCAGCCTTAAACTTGACATTCAGTTTCAGATTTCCCTTCCTGTGGTGCGAGTGAAATTCTAAATAACGACACCGAAGTTTCAACTCGGATGTTTGCGTTCGAATTCTGGTTTCTGACGGTAACCCGGCTGAGTAGTGTTTGGAAGAAGTTGAATCAGAGTTTCAACTGGATTTCCTAAACCTGAGTACAATTAATCGAAATTAGATTCTTAAATCGAGATGATTCACGTTTCTCATTCCATAGAAAAGACACAGCACGAAATCCACTTTAGTGTGATTCAGCGACGCGGCGTTAAAACATCTTCAGCAACCTCCAGGCACTCGGTAACGGACGCTTCCCGGCACGCTGGGACGAACTCGGGTCCTCAGTAAGTCTCTGAATCGGAGTCGTTGAATTCCTCGTCGTGAACGATGAGGCCGTCTTCGCGTCCCAGGCTGCTGAAGCTGCAGTAGGGTGGATGCCCGGAGCGTAGGCCAGGTAAAGGGTCAAAGGTCACAGCTTTGGAAGGGCTACAGTAGTGGTTTATGGCGCTAAAGGTGAGGCCCGTTATGGTGCCGGTACTAGCAGGGGACACGGGCATCATGGTAGCCAGGATCAGCGCCAGGCAGTCGGCTACGTCTTTGTTCGGGGCGCATGCTAAAGCAGGAGTGTAACCTGGACAAACAAACAAAAAAATATATATATAAGTCAGCGTTTTATTGTTTTTAATGAGACTGGGGGATTTACACTGGATTAACAAGACTCAATCACCATTTTCATCCACAGCCAGGACACTCGCTCCTTTGCCCAGCAGCTCCTGCACTACAACCGCAAGTCCATTACGGGCAGCGACATGCAGCGGCCTGAAGAAGAGAGAGAGAGAGAAAAAACAACACGAAATCTTAATCATAATCTCAATGGCAACATCCACCTGCGTACATCCACCTAATGATCTCGTAATCAATTATAATGCACTTTTTATTCATATATAAATGACCACAGTGTGACATAAAAGTTGATGATGCTGCCTAATGATCCAACCCCACATTGCTGTTAAAACTGTCTGTCTAAAGTTGCTATACTCTAAATGATACCAAGAACTAATTTGTTTTACCGATGTTCCACATTACATTTAACTACAAGGTGTGTTCAAGTCAAACTGGGACGTAAAAGGTGTAAAAACCGATTGAAATTTACACAAGACTTTAAGCACAGTACGGTGATGAGACTCTCAGTCGCAGAGTTTTGGAGAAGGTCGTCTGTCAGTGAATGACGACAAGGACGAGGAGGCTCAGATCCCACTGCAGTCCTTCCGTGAACAGGCGAATGGATATGGATAATGTGACTGGATAAAGAGACGCATCTCTTCTGCCTACACAATCACTCAATCACCAACAGCGCTCGCACATTACAGGAATATGGCTGGAAGTTATTGCCACATCCCCTGTACAGTCATGACCTCGCTCCAAGCCATTTCTAAATGTCTGGGCCATTAAAGGAGTTCCTGGGAGGCCGGCGTTTCAGACATGTAGCAGGCAGTCTGATCATGGCTCTACCTTGATGATGTCCAAGCCCTAGTGAAACACTGGCTTAAGTCTATTAGTATAACAGGGGATTATATAGAGAGATAAAGGGAGATTTTAATCTCATGACTGCATTCTGGTTTGACTTGAACGTCTCTCGTATAAATAAGGAAAAAAAAAAAAGTGAAATCAGGAAAAAGGATGTGCAGGTTCAGGCAAATAATCAACTTCAATATTTTACTTCAGGACTCATTAAACTACCATAATTATATACATTACATAATCGTTACATATAGAATTATATAGTCATAACATATTCATATAATGGCATCGCAAAGTGCTTTATTATTTACTTCCTACACATTCTGTAGTTGAATGTCACTAAATATGTAAAGTGAAACGCTTTAATATGAATATAGCGTTCAGTGACGACCTAAAGTGTGTGATGTGGAGTGTATGATGAGCGCCAAGACAAAATGGATTCAAGTTTTCCAAACCTGATAATAAAGCTTGTTAATGTTCCATTTCGTATGTGTGTGCGTGCGTGTGACCTGTACATACGTCTGTAGAGATGTGTTTGTGGCGTTGATAAGGTTCCTGTCGGTGACCTTTTCCAGAATTAACAAGGCACTAGTTTCATGTCCCTGCGAAATCACACACACACACACACACACACACACACACACACACACACACACACACACACACACAAGTATATTTTAACACGGTAAGAAACAACAGAGTGTGGAAAGTGTGTTAAGTGTGTATCCTGTACCTTGCTGCAGGCTAAATGTAGGGCCGTGTTCTTATTTGCATCCTGGAGCGTGAGGTCTGCTTTCGCTTTACTTACAAGCACCTCTACACATAAAAAAAAAAGAAAAAAGCAGAGAGATTTCAACTCTCACACTCATTTCAACACTGACGTCCATGAAGAATCTCACATGCATGTTATACAAATTACATTCCGAGTGTAAGCCTACAGCTGCTCCTGATGAATACAGTACACACAGTCCTGTGCATTTGGGTTGAGTATCTTACCGACGGCGTTGGTCTGGCCGTTCTCGGCCGCCATCATGAGGGGGGTTTTGCCCAGAGCGTCGATGGCGTTCACCTGGGCATTGTGCCCGAGCAGCAGCTGGAGACATTCCACGTGGTCCGTGTAGGCTGCAGCGTGTAGAGGCGTCCTGAGAGAAAACGGAGATGAGTACGGGAATACAGTATGGGAAGATTCAAAAAATAAAATAAATAAATAAAAAGGAAATTCACTCTCTCTCATTTCTCTACTGCGAAAAATATAAGGAGTTTCATCTGGAATTTAACAGGTACAGATTTAAAGCATTAATCGACTACAAATCTACACAAACTCGTCCTGACCTGGATTTGGAGTCTGTAGCGTTAACAATGGCAGGACCCAGTGTGTCAATCAGCAGCTCAGCCGAGCCTTCATTATCACTGATACTGTTCATAAAAAAGAGGAGAGAACCATCAGATGTAGACAGACACACGTACACACACAGCTTTGTTTTTTATTACACTTACACGGCACAGTGAAGAGGACTGAAGGAGTTGCCCTCCATTCTATGGAACGCCTCCTGCTCTAACAGAGCCTCCACACAAGTATCATGACCTGACGGAGAGAAGAAACAGAACATGGACAGAAAACACTCGTGCTTAGTGACTTTCAAAAACACAGATTTGAGGTTCTAAAACATGAGTTTTTTTTTTTTTTACACTCAACATTTTACCTATTTACCCATCTATCTATGCACATAATGTATAGAACATACATTAAACTCCCCCGACCTTCCTATATTTAAAAAGTCACTGCCTCTTAGTGCCGACACTGTGACTGCTTCCACAAATGTTAAACAAACACCTCTTTACAAAAAAGACCATGCCATGATAGTGCTTTACACTTCCTGTCTACAAAAAAAAAAAAAATCACCACTTCAGAAAGGTCAACTTGATGGCCTGCATCAGGCAAAGAAGACAACGAGGGGGAACTGAAATGCATGGAAGTGGGTTAAGAACTGTTTTTTAAAACCTGGAAGGATAGTGCTGATTTGTTAACTTTTCAGAGAAGGAATGTTTAGAAAAAAATTCATAATGAATTGCTGTCGTCATCATAGATCATGTAAATGATAAAAATGGGACTAAACAGCTGTGTGTTTATAAGAAAACCACTTGTTAGTCAGAAAAAAAATGCTTGTAATTGCTTGGGAGTATAAAGATTAGACGTTGGAGCTTTGAGTGGGATAAAGATCATGAGGACTGATGCGCCGCCCAACACAGGAAAATAAAATCACATGGAGTGAGATCTGGACTTCTTGGAGGTGATTCATGAGGACCGCGTCGTCCCGGGCAAATGCTGGTCTAACCACGCGTGCACAAAATGAGCAGGACCATGAGGGGGCGCTGCAGTGATACTACAAGTTCTATAGCCATTAAATATTGCCTAGTTATTTTTTTTCACCCACCCTGTACAACACAATTGTTTATGATGGAGTACGGGGAGCGTTCCCATACAAGTCCACCTGAACAAGCTTTTCTGTAGAAATGATGAGTTAAGTTTCGTTGGAAAATCAGGTATAACATTTTGTTACATGAACCACAGGGAAAGTTTGTGACATCAGTGAATAGAAACCATCTTGATGACGCGTCTCTGCGAGTGTTCTGTACCGTTGTAGCAGGCCCAGTGGAGCGGGGTGTATCCACAGCTGTCCATGATGACCGGTCCCCTCTTTTGGGTGTGTGCGGCCTGCAGCAGAGACCCCAGCACCCCGATGTGGCCGCATGCTGCTGCTAGGTGCATGGCTGTGCGCCCTCTGCTGTCCCGCACACACACACTTGCCCCGTGCTGCAACAGTGCCTCCACACATGCTTCATGCCCAGTCACCGCCTGCGCGCACACACACACATTTGAGGATGAACAAAAAACAGGTGGAGTGAGAGCGACACTACTTATAACACAAAATACACCTGGATTCTGTGAGAATTCTGCTAGTAAATCTCCCAGCTGCTGAACTACAAAGGTTACCATGGGAATATACAGTATTATATACACTCTCAATATACCATAATTCTACTATATTTTTCTATCACTATAGTAGAAATTTAATTTCACTGCCGGTGCTACTGCCATAAATTTCTATTTATTTTTTTTTTTTTTTATGTGCACAAATAATATTTTCACTCTCTCAAACTTACTTTCATGCACATTACTTAAAGTATTTTCAGTCACTCAGACTCTCTCTCATGTGCTTGCTTTGTGCTCACCAGGGCAGCCAGACCCAAATAAAATAAATCCCCCGGTGCAATGCTAAACTCTATCCCAATTATTATAATTATTTTCATTTTACATTCATTCAAAGGAAGGAATACAATCAGTGTCTTCTTTCTTTGAACAATAGAAATTGGAAAGTACTTAAGTTCCACAAGTAACAAATAGGAAGCAAAATCAACGTGTCTCCATTATTTTTTTGACTGATCTGAAAAAGATCTGACCAAAAAAAAAGGTGGATTTTGTGATACTAACAATCTGATAGTCTTAACTTCAGACATCAAAAAATGTCTACAGGCAATGATTAAATCAATTGCAGCTAAGAATCTACACGATTAAAAATGTATTATTATCTGATAATGTTTGTTTTGAATTGTATTTACATTATCTGTACCTTACATAGCTATTAACTTGTACAACTCAAGGTTGAGCACTTGCAGTTTAGGCAGTTTACAGGATTAGACGTTGTATTTCTACTGGTCCTGTATTTAAATGAAGACAGACTAGCTGTATATATTTTTTCTGATGGAAGGATAGATGGGAAAAAGATGCATCTTGTTATCGTTAATTATTAACAATTAATTGATAAATGACTATTAATAATATTAATTAGTATATTAGAAAATTAGAATATTAATTAATGTGTTCGACTGTGTGGCAAAAATGTGTGAAAGTTCAGATTGTATGGACTGTATAGTAAAATCCTAAGTAACATCAACTTAACTTAATGAAATGGCACGAAATGCACAACATAATGGTTTGAATTATACATCAGTGACAAAAAAAACAATCAATGTAGCTTCACTTTACTACCCTGTAAGCAGCTTGATCTAAAAAAACTACATAAAGGCAAACAAAATCTAATTAAAAGCTTTATGACTTGCAGTGATGCTACTAAAAAGAATGACTACTGAAGAAATGACTCTGGTCTCAGTTTGTTTCCCATCAGACATGAATAATGGAAATGATGCCAATTTCTGACTTTTTGCTGTCATCAGATTAACAGCTAAACACTCCGTCAGATCTACATTACATGCACTGCTCATGTGAGCGTATAAGGTATGTACAGTACGACAGACCCCGCGGTGAAGAGCCGTCCTGCCCCACTTGTCTCGAGCTCCGACGTCGGCTCCTTTGCTGATCAGGAAGTAGACGCACTCTGCATGTCCGTTCAGCACCGAGAGCATCAGAGGAGTTCTGTTACGATCACAGTCGCACATGGATCAGTACGGAAATCCTCACACATCCCCTACACGAGTAATAATTCTATAAATAAACTTGGTTGTGTGTCTCTGTGTCACTCACTGTCCGTTCCCGTCATGGACGTCAACAGCTGAGGGCGGGCCGGCGTTGCTGATGAGGAGGCGGAGACATTCTGAATGACCGTTCATGGCTGAGAGGAAACAGGAAGCTCAGGGTTAGTGCAGGCGATGCACACAAAAAACACACACGTATAAAATAATAATAATAAATCTGCTTTCATGCAACATTTACTGTAAAGCTCTCTCCTTTTTAATAAGTCCAACATTTCAAACACACTAACATGCTATTTATAAAATAAATAAATAAATAAATAAATAAATAAATAATAATAATAATTAAAAAAAACTGGTTGCAACAACTGGAAATGTAAAGTGAGGAAAAAAAAGATACACTTCGGACAAGTCAGAAAGAAACTCATCCAAGGAAGGAAAGAATTCTAAGTTTTAGTTGTTACCATGACAACCAACATGCATCACACAACTGAAACAAATTGGGTTGTTCTCGTATAACGTGCATTGCTGATAAAACAGAACTCGTGTGCTGCTGTTCCGAGTGTTTTCCTACCTGCAGCGTGAATGGCTGTTCGTTTGTGTGTGTAGTCCTTAAGCAGGATGGAGGCTCCTTGGTTAATAAGCACATCCACACACTCCACATGGCCTTTAAAGGCAGCCAGGTCTAGCGGCGTGTGTCCCTGCGCCGTCCGCACATCCAGGTCCAACAGGGACTGAACCAGCACCTCCAGAGCATGGTGGTGACCGTGGTATGCCTGGAACACACAATATGTCGAACCTTAAGGCGGATACACTAGACTAACACGGCGCATTGGGAGCCACTCCCGTCAGTTAAGAACAAGGATCTGACATTACAGTGTGTGCAAAATCACTGAAACTGGACCGTGCATAAATGAAAAAAGGAAAGAAAAAAAAAAAAGGAATTATGAGAATGAAACGTTGAAAGAATGACATATTAAACACGAAACCATAGATCCATTCTAATCACCAGTTAAATTATCGTTCTGATCCTTTTACACACATTTTTAAAGAAATACGATTTACACTCACTGCTAAGTGTAAAGGGCTGATGGGAGTTTGGTTGTCTGTGTCATTCAGAATGTCCGTCCCAGATGTCTCCATAAGCTGGAGACACACAGAGAGAGCAAGACGGGAAAAATTCAACATTTCTAAAATCTATAGACATGACAGACAGCAAAAGTTGATTAAGGATGACGGACAATCGAATTAGCTGTCCACTTGGGGGCGCTGGTGCACAGAAAATAGATTAAAAAAGAAAAAAGAAAAAAACCCTTCTGGACAAAAGATGTATTACACTGTTGAGATGCAAAGGATTAATGCAAAGGAAATGCACTCGAATCAGCTTTAAGATGAACTTACAACATCCAGCGGTGTTTCACTGGCAATCTGCAGAGACAGAGACATGGCTCAGTACCACAGTCTGGCGGAAAAATATTATTGTGCGTGTGAAAGAGAGAGAAAGAGGGGAAGAAGTAGTAGAGACTGACCAGTTCGAGGCAGAGGCGGTGACCGTAGGCTGAGGCGTAGTGCACTGCATTATAACCCTGTTTGTCTCTGATCCCGGGATTTGCATCGTTACGCAATAAATATTCCAAGCACCTTAAACAAAACACAGACAGAATACATTTTTATTCCTTAGCAATGCATTTGATTCATTTTATTAGAGCTATAATAATAATAATAATAATAATAATAATAATCACACCAAAAGACAGAGGGACATCATTTCCTACAACAGCCTCTCATCCACACACACTCCATCACTACCAACATCCACGCGTACACAGTTGCTTGGCCATTCACCTCGTACTCACTCACACACAGATGAACTATCTAACACGCCCTCAATATGAGTATAAAAGTACAAGGGTAAAGACAGTCCTTTTAAAACACGAAGACGATTTACATTCAGATTAGTCTTCTACGATTATCAGATGATCTATGATTCAGATGATTATCTTCTTCGATCTTGTCTTCCCTTAAGGGAAAAATGGACGGTCATTGTCAATTAAATCAAACGTCAAATGAAGGAATGACCAGACGTAGGCAAAGTACATCAATCCTGTACTTGAGGACAAATATTAGTCAAGTAGAAGTTCTTGATTTACTTGTGTGCTTAAGGAAAAGTACAGTAGTGCTCACTTTCAAGTATCTAAGGTACACAGCTTGTATTGGCTCACAGCAGCTTTTTTAACAGAAAAAAAAAAATCTTTCTCTCTTAAGCAGCTCTGCCTCCGATTTCATTAGTCGGCCGTAATTTGACTCAAAGGTCATGCAATCACACAATTATGCATAATAAAAACTAGTCAGCAGGTGGCGACATTCCACATACTGTAAATACATATAAACCTTTCCCTTCAGAAACTCACACACCCCTCCCCCCAACCGCAGGGCTCATAATAATCATAATAATAATAATAATAATTGATATTGAATCATTAAATTTAATATGAAGAATACTACAGAGAACTGCTATGACCAACATTACTACATCTACACACGTACACAAACAAATTTAAAGAAAAGATCTATTAAATTAATTTCAATTGGTAAAGATCTGGGGATGAATTAACACTTATTTTAATTCCTGCTATCTGTTATGACACAAATGAGGATGGGTTCCCTGTTGAGTCCGGTTCCTCGCAAGATTTCTTCCTGTTGCCAGCTCAGGGAGTTTTTCCTTGCCACTGTCGCCCTCGGCTCGCTCATCAGGGACTATCTGACCATTTTGATTCATATACATTTCCATAATTTTCTTTTGATTCTGTAAAGCTGCTTTGCGACAGTGATGATTGTTAAAAGCGCTATACAAATAAAATAAAATTGATATTATGATATCAGTAATTATGATATTATTTCACAGCATGTTACTCTGGGATACAGTACCAGTCAAAAGTTTGGACTTATTTAGTAAAAACAATACTAGTTTTTGTTTTCATTAGGTAATTAAGTAACAACAACAACAACAACAACCAGCTGTTATGTTAAGACATGCTGTCCTGGAATAGTTCTTACAAAAACAGTAGTCAAGCATTTGCAAAACAAGCACCATGATGAAACTGACTCTCGAAGACCATCCCAGGAAAGCAAGACCAAAACTCACCTGTGCTGCAGAGGAGAAATTCATTTAGAGTTACCAGCCTCAGATTAAAGCTAAGAAGGTTTTACACGACACAAGTAACAGACTCATCTCAATATCAGCTTCTCAAATCAGATGATTGCAGATTTCTGATGCCTTCATTTTATTTTTCATTTTTTAAATCTTCTTTATTTTCCTTTTCAGTGTTTAATGATTCATTTCTAAGTAGTAAAAATATAATGCCTTAAATAACATAGTTTTAAAAAATGCAACCATATGGTTTTTCTGCACTGTAGAACAGTCTTAAAAGAATGA
Source organism: Clarias fuscus (assembly GCA_030347435.1). NCBI lineage: Eukaryota > Metazoa > Chordata > Actinopteri > Siluriformes > Clariidae > Clarias > Clarias fuscus. The sequence goes on along the minus strand of CM059215.1, from coordinate 23,804,221 downwards.
CCAAAGAGGGCTTTGGTCTTTCGGACTCTCAGTGATGCTCTGGGGGTTAAGTTCAGGCCCAGACCCTTTAGTAGCAATTTTTGGAACACCAGACGATATAACAAATGTCATATCCTCTACCCCTCCGTCAGCAACAGGCTGGCTAGAAAACGTGATGATGTTTTTAAAACTTGACAAAGTAGAATTTACTTTGAAGAGCTCAGTAAATAAGTTTTACTTAAAATGGAAGCTCATTCTGACATATTTCAGGGATCTGAGAGAATTACCTTACAAATAATTTGTATTTATGCATACAGTGTTTCTTTTGCTCTTTTCCTTATTATTAAAAAAAAAATTCTGTGATGTTGTAGCTCTGTTAAACAGTTTGGCTGATTAGACATAAGCCCTTGCTTGTCAAAAAGCCAAAAGAAACAGAATTATTAAAGTGTTGTGACATAACTGGTATATTACTTTTGTTACAGCGCATATGTTGTAGGGGGAGTCAAGGTAGGCTACTGGAACCAAAAACCAAACACATCATTTTATCCTCGCTCAGGCTGACACATGTATCTTTATTAAACATGCCATATGTACAGTAAGTCTGTGCTCTCTGCCAGATGTCCGACAGCTGTTTGTCCCCAGACTCCTACACCGTAATGAAATCATGGGTGACCGAGGGCGGTGCTGATCAGATTACTATATAGATAATATTTTCCTTTGAATATTTTTCTTTTTCCAAGACATTTTTAATGTGATGCGTTTCCGCTTATGAGAGGTATTAACACAACACAAGCACTGAATTAAACAGATAAATGTCAAATGAGTTTGGGATCCTACAAGAAGGACAGAATCTATTTAAGATGAATCACAGACAGTTGTTTCCGTCTCTTTCTGTGTGTGTGTGTGTGTGTGTTCTTACTTGGCGTCGGTGTCTGAAGCAGCAGTGTAGTGCAGAGGGCTGCAGCCTCTCATGTCTGTGTCGTTCACGCTGGCCCCAGAGCCCACGAGTGCAAACAGGCACTGATAATTACAGTTAGCTGCAGCGTAGTGCAGGGGCGTCCTGAAATCAAACACACACCTTAATGAAATGACATTAACGAGATAAATAGATGGGCCAGGTTTTAGACAATTTCGTCCGTACTGGAGGACGAGTGTTGCCGCGTATCCGACACGCCTCGCGCCGAAACCCACCTTCCGAATTTGTCCTTCCTGTTGAAGTCGGCTCCAGTGTTGAGCAGCAGATTTAAACAGTCCAGATTCCTGCATAAACACAGAGACACACTCTGATCTAAATTTCCTCTTGTCTGAATTAATTAAGGAGCTGAAGAGACACACAAAGGCCTCAGTAAGCAGCTCATGCTGCACATGAAGTAATCAGAGTAGAGGCTGGTTGAGACTCACCCTCCTGCTGCGGCCGCGTGTAAACACGTCCTGCCGAAGTCGTCGGGCGCATCGACATCAAAACCTGAACCGGTGCAAAAACAAAACGCACGTCAACAAGTACGGGTAAAACAATTAACTGATACGCAAAATATATTGTCAGGACTCAGTAACAAACACCATCTCCTGTCAGACTCACCAGATGAGAGGAGTTTCCTGCAGCAGTCAGAGAAGCCACTCAGCGCAGCCAGGTGAAGAGGAAACATGCCATGGACGCCGCGCCTGCACGCAACACGAGACGATACGTTTCATACGGAGGACTTTTACGCAGCACGATTTGGATTTAAATAACAATCAGCTCTGATGGTTGGACCGGGTTTATTATGGAGCAAACAAAGGCAAAAGCCAACATGAACAGACACACACTAATGCAGAGCAAGGATGTTTCTAAAAAATGACTTATTGCTTAAAAAAAACAAAAATTAAACAGTAATTAATGAAACAAAGTCAGTAATTGGTGTGATAGACCTTTAATTTAAAAAAAAAAGTCTCAGGTTTAATTTGTGCAGTTTTATAAGAAAAGTTTTTTTCTAAACATCCAACAGAACCAGCCTCAATCGTTCTGAAGACTTTGTCACACTTTTTTTATGCAGCAAAACCCAGAAGCTTTTTTTTTGTCTGTATTTTTTTTTTCACATAATATGCTGCTTTCTTTTCTGGCCTACAGATATTTTCCTGTACGATTATAATTTTTTACTTTTTCATAGTTGCAATAGATATTGCAATTTTTCACAGTTGCAATAGATGTAGTAGAAGCAGTTAAAAAAGGAATAAAGAAGTCGTTGTAGTATTTATTGTAGTAATAGAAGCAACACTAGTAGAAAAAAAGTGATAAACGAGGTACCTATTATTTACATCAGCAGTGGGAGAACATGTAGTAGAAAGAAAAAGTAAAAACGAAAAATATTTCATTGCGAAGTAAATTGCAAAAAAAAAAAAAAAAGCTCCTTAGGCTCCTTTTTCTTTCATAAAATCTCACACACTCACTTGGCTACGTCGGCGCCGTTGCTGATGAGGGTGTTGATGAGGAGCTCGTGGCCGTATCGGGCTGCTATGTGCAGAGGCGAGTTTCCATTCTTATCTTCAGAGTCGATCTCAGCTCCTGATGACACAAAATCCATCTCGGGTCACACGCTGACCTCAGAGAACAGGAGTGAAGAAAGAAAGAACAAAAAAACAACATGTGGGGCAGACTCACCGCTCTGAATGACGGCCTGAGACCTGGAGAACCGGCCATGGATAGCGGCCATGTGGAGCGGCGTCTTCCCGTCGTTGCTCTGTTAAGAAACAGGAGCTTTAATCAGGGTGTCTACACCATGTGGATGTTAAATGAAGTGCTATAAATATATTTCTTACATCTCAGAGTATGCTAGATCAACATCACATATTAACCAGGGTGACTTCAAATGCACATTTCAGTTTCTTTATGCTGGTCTGGGCTGCAGTGGAGACGGAGCTCATCCCCTGAACCCTGGGCATGGAATCATGCATCGAACACCAATCCATCACCATGCAAAGTAAAGCTTTATAGAAATACTGAGCGTGTTTAGGGGCGATTTAGAGCAACAATCTCACACAGCAGCAGAGGTGTGAGAAAACCAGAGCAACCATATAGATGGAGGAAACATGAAACATGCCACACGGTTTATTATTTATATTGTACAGCTGTAAAGCAAGGATGTCTTCAAAAAAGGGTTTTTACATTTAAAAAAAAAAATTATATAAAGCAGTTAAACAAAGTCAATAATTGGTGTAAGGATCGTTTGCTTAAAATATTGTCTTAGGTACAGGAAGTTAATGCTTAGTTTGACTGAACATCCTGCAGAACCAGTCTCACCGTCCTTCTGAAGACTTTGTCACGCCTGCCTAAAAATGCTCTTTTACATAATAATATGTTGCTTTCATTTCTGCCATACAGATATCGTCCTGCAAGACTGAAATTTCTTTGCCGGAATACTAATGTTGGGAAATCTGATTGTCTTTTGCACTGACTTATTAATGTAGTCATAAAATAAACATGTACAACAAAGTCCGTTGCTGAGAAGAAAAAAAGAAAAGAAAAAAAAAACACAATACTGCATATTTGTCATAAAAAAAACTGTGATGCAGCATGCCAAAAACTTGTGTATTGAAATGGATGGCACTCTAAATTACATTTTTTTTTTTTTAATGTTAAATTGAATCGGGGTGTTTTAAAAGAAAAAATCATGACACTTACAAAACTGCAATACAAATTAAATCAGGTGTCCTCCATCTGATTCCCATCCCTAGTGGCTTGGCCATGATAGAATTAACCCCGAGGTGAATAAGTGTGCAAATGTGTAAATGTTTCATTAGTGTTCCAGTTAGCATGACCAGGGTTGCCAGGTTAGGCTCTGGATCCACCACCACTATGTTCAGGATAAAGATCTTAATAAAGATGAACAACTGAACACATATTACATCACAGAGCAAGAAGAAACAGTAATCAGGTTTCGACATAAGCATAGTTCCTGGTGTTTTGAGACAACGTCAGGACCCATATGGAGAGAAACCGCTCACACACACACACACACACACACACACACACACACACACACACACACAAGCTTGTACCCTAAAGTGTCTCTCCTCCCCCCTCTTCCACTCTCTAATACGTTCCTGTATCAATAGTAACAACTTACACAGGAAATTGGATGGAGGAAACGCCATATGTATTGTAGCCTAATTAATCTAATGTGTGTAACTGTTGATACGGTAAGGTTATTTATTTAATATTTTCAGGAGTCTTCAATGTCAGAGATAAGCTGTACATTTTCCAACACAGGGAAATCTTCACCGTAGCAGAAGGTGTTTCCTAGGGATGGGAATCACCAGGGACGTCCCGATACAATATTATTAGCTTACATAGGTGCCCTTTCCAACTGTATTGCGAGCTCTATAAGTATCAGTTTTTAAAAAGACAAAAAAAAAAAAAAACTATTCTAAACAACGTTATAATTCTAAAAATAATTAGCATATAGGCTGTGCTGTCTAGCAATGTTTGAACAGTTTTGAGCGCACCAACATGTAGGATTATAGAGGAATTTCAACATTTTATCACCTCAAATGCAAACATGTATAAACGATCACTCAACGCACACAGACCCGAGGAAGGAAGAACTGTGCCCTTATACCGCCAGGGTCACAGGATCAAACCTGTTCAAACCAAATCCACTACGCCACAATGCAGTCATCAGTACTTTAATAAAATGAAGATTTTCTGTGATAAATAAACTCCCAATGTTTTCCCCATGTGTAAAGCATTAACTGTTCACAGTCTAATACTAAAAGGTTTACACTTACACGAAAAAGACTAATTTAATCAACTTTTTGATGTAAACTTTCATGTCTGTAGTTGATGTACAGTACTAGTCCAAAGTTATTTCCACATTCTAGAACAAGACAGGATTCTTTCAAAACTATGAAATAACACATAGGGCACATTATGTAATTGGGTAATAACAACAACAGTCAGTGGTTATATTAAGACATGACGGTCAGGTCGTCTGGAATACTTCTTGCAAAAGCAATATTGTAAAGAGCATTGCAAAACACACCAATCACCATGATGAAACTGACTCTCATGGAAAACATCCCAGCATAAGCAGCAGACACATTCTGGGTGCTTTCAGCATTATTTTACAATGTAGATAGAAATAAAAATCAGAAAAGACTATGGAATTAGAAAATGTGTTCAGACTTTTGACTGGTAGTGTATATAAATAATAGTTTACATTTAAGCTGTAGTGGAGACTCACCTTAATGTTGACATCTGCTCCGTTACCCACTAGCAGTTCCAGGCACAGCGCCCCCTGGCGGGAGGCAGCGGTAAAGTGCAGCGGTGCAAAGCCCTTCTCGTTCACCTGGTTGACGTTAGCACCTGATTCGATTAACTCGTTCACCACCACGTCCTGACCGTTGTAGCACGCCACGTGCAGCGGAGTGTTTCCGTAAGCATTGGGTTCATTGATCTGGAGAAAAGATAAAATCGAGAGATGAGCAAAAGCGAGCAGGGGTGAGAATAAAAATAATGATTTATTGCATTTATTACATAAAATATGAATATTAAAGCCACTGGCAAACATGTTGATTATTACAGTAAGACCCTGACTTACGCACGAATTGCATTCCTGGAGCGCGTTCGTAAGTCAGATTTGTTCTTAAGTCAGACAAAGTGAGTCTTATACACTTTTGACAAGAATATACATTGTAAAGCATACCAATTCACTTGGCTAAATCTAAGCGGTGCATCCGTCCCCTTTCCCCCCCACACTGCCATCATGTGGCCAAAAACCATAACTGCATGTAAGCCTTCTTAATCATGTCTAATAAGTACTAAATCTCACACATGAAATGTAAGTGTTTATTGTGCGCCATTGTGTCTCAGAGCTTTTTTCCACTGTATTGGACTGTGAACTCAGTTTTGTTGAGGATTTTTCATAATTAGGATTATTCACCATCGGCATAGCTTTACAGGACAGCTATTTTCTTTCATCGGCTCCCGGGCTGATTTATTGAAACCGGTGAGGCTGACTCATAGATATTTTATACACTGACTTGCACAATACATGTATTGTATATAACTGTAAATATTGGTATCTGATACACTGCAGTGTCCATTTTTTGTACAATACACGTGAGCTACTTCCGTGGTTTGTTCGCATCAACGAATGTTCGTAGAACCGTGGTCCGTCCGTATCTGCGGAAATTCGTAACTCCAGTGTTTGTAAGTCTGGAACTTACTGTACAATCAGAAAACAGGCTGGCTATATGGTTTTGTTATACATTTATACAAAAACTATATGTTCTTAAATATATTTCGATGTCCAAAATGTGTCTGTGTGCCAAATATTTCTAAATGAATCATTTTAAGTAATTTCTTTTTTAATGTTCATTGCCTACCCTCATACAGAATGAGACAACCTATATCCCTCTGCACTACTTCATCTCTATTTGAAACTTAATCATGAAGTCTTTATTTTAAAAGTCCCAGGGTGAACATTACAATCAAGAGACGTTTAATATGGGGATGGGGCGGGGCTATATGGTAATCCAGTGGGAGGTGGAAACGCACCTCGACGCCTAGATCCATCAGGTATTTCACCACACCGATCATCCCACTAGAAGCTGCGGCATGAAGCGGTGTGTAGCCCTTCTTATCCTTACACACCACCTCAGCACCATGAGACACCAGCAAGCGCACCACCTCCATATGACCTAATGGTGAGAGGAATTACAACAACAAAGCATAAACGAAAGGAACAAAAGAAAAAGAAAGGCATCAGTCTTTGTTTTTTCCATAGAACAGCCTCGGGCTGACTCAGACCATCATAGTCAAGCTCTCAGTACTTATTAGCCTGGAGTGGTTCAGTCTGATGGAAACTAGGGCACAGCACACAGCACTGAGTAATGAAGCAGAGCTAATGTATCGCATGTATAATGCTTCCTGTTGAGACTTACCCATATACGCAGCCCAGTGTATCGCTCTCCTGTCCTTCTTATCAAATGCATTGATGTTGGCTCCTCTAGACAGCAGAAGCTTCACCATCTACAACAGTATAAGACGCCAATTAAACATTTTTCTGGGATTTACTTCAAACATACAGTACAACACCATTCTAGATGGGTTTAACCTGAACACATCATTAACTTAAGCTAAAGCCGAACTAATGACCAAATCGCTCAGACTTACAGAGTGTGACTGAATATGAGTAATCTGTTATTAATTACTATTCACATTTCCGCTAAGATCTAACATTTACTTGTGTGTGTCTATTGAAATGTTTTCGAAATTGAATAATACAGTTATTCAAAAACTCTGCTATTTACCACCATAAAGTCAATTAAATGTTTTATATATATCTATAAATATAATAAAAATTGGCGTGTCTGGAACCTATCTATAGATAATATCTATATCTACAGTAAAACTAATTTGGGGGGGATGTAAGATGAGTAATGGATCATCACATCAAGATGGCTTTTCGGAATTTTTTGTTTGTTTGTGCATGCATCACGTAAAACCTGAACAAATTTGAATGGGGCTTTCACAGGTGTATTTGGCCAGACTTAAGGTAACATATGGGCTTTGTTTCATCAAAATTCAACAGATGGCGCTGTACATTTTTAAAGTGCACTTATGAGCGTGCAGTTAGATTTCATACCAACAAAGTCACAGGCACATCTAGTGTATATACATGTATACAGTGTATAAAAGCTTAATACATTAATATGGCACTCCAATCACAGAGAAAGACAAACATTTCAGATACAATGCCTGGTCGTTTCAGAAAGCTCGAATTATTGGGCTCATCAAAGAAAACAACTAAGGAGATCTGAAAAGACTGGAACTGGGTTAAGAAGCCTTCAACACATAATCAAAACCTGGAAGGATAGTGCTGAACCGTCAACTTTGAGGAAATGTGGTTTCAAAGAAAATCATGAGAGGAGATCACAGAAACATTTGGTGACGTTGAATGGTAAAAAAACAACAATAAAAAAATCATAGCTATGTTTAATAGTGAAAGTAAGATCATTATCATAAACACAGTGAGAACCCAGCTGTGTGTCCATAGGAAAATAACCTGTTAGTGAGAGTAATCAGACAAAAGGCTTCCATCTGTTAGGAAGCGTAAAGAATTTGGAGCAATGGGAAATGGTCAGGGGGTCTGATAAGTTTAGACTCGCCCTATTCCAGAGTGATGGGCGTGTCAGGGTAAGAAGGGAAGAGCATGAAGTGATTTACCCGTCATGCATAGTGTCCACTGCACAAGCAAGGGAGTCAGTGTTATGATCTGGGGTTGCTTTAGTTGGTCAAAATAAAGTCAGCTTACGACCTTAATGTACTGAAGGACCAGGGTATCTTATTGATGGAGTTTTTCTTGATGGTACTGTATATTTCAGGACACACATTGTGAAAGAGTGGTTCTGGGAGCATGACAAATCATTTTCACACATGAACTGGCCACTACAGTATGCGCTATAATCAAAGCTGAAGGTGAATTAAATCTTAAAGTGTGCGATGTATAATAAAAGCTAAAACAACGCTATTTTTAGCAATGTTATTTTAAATCACTATTTCTCTCCTTTTTAAATATCACAACACACCTGGTACTGTATCGAGCATGCCTGAAAGTGAAAATTCTTCTTCTGAATTTTCTGAGGTCTGAGGGTGGACTGTCAAAAGAAACAGCTAGAAATCTCAAAATACTCCTTTCTTTCTATCATTAACAAAACTGTAGTTTAATTTATTTAACTGCAGTTTCAATTATTTCTGCTTCTCAAAAAAACTGTTATAATTATTCATTCTTACCATTGCCTTTTAAGATTTACAGGACTGTCTGCTACCTCCATGACTTATTCTCCTTGCCTTTTGGCTACATAGTACCAGTAAATACCTTCACCCCCATTAATTACACTGACTTGTCGGTCGCTAGTTCAACACTAGTTCTGCCAGTTGCAGAAGTACATGCTGTTTCATTGTGGTATGGTACTGGACTGTACCGTATGATATGTTGTTGTAAATACATCTATTATGGGATGTTACTGCAATGTGTAGGACAGGACTGTCTATTATAACACGGTACTCTGATGTACTGTATAGTACTGCAGTGTGTACTAGAGTGCTGTATTGCATTGCACAGACTGAGACCTCGAGGTGTCCGCCGAAGGCAGCATGGTGCAGGGCGGTGCGTCCCGCGCGGTCCGACACGTTCACGTTGCTGAGCAGGGGGACGAGAGCCTCGGCGCAGCGTACCGCTTTGTTAGACGCTGCCACGTGCAGTGGAGTCTGCCAGTTCTTATCCCGAGCATTCACATCTGCCGAGTGTTTCAGCAGCACCTGAACTGCTTCCTACACACCCACACACACACACGGAGTTGTTGTAAATGGCGGTGTGTGGTTAGTTTCCATTCGCGTGTATGCTTGTGTAGTGTAAAGCGATACCTCGCTGCAGGAGGCAACAGCACGGTGAAGAGGGGTCAACCACTTATTATCTTTGGCATTTACTCTCGCTCCTGCATGGAAAGAGAAAGAGAGATAAAAGAGAGATGAAAGAGACAAGATTACAGTTTCACTCTGTTATCACAAACTTAATGCAACAGCATTCACTGATATAAACAACTCAGAAACTGTTACATAACCAAATTCCTGAAATCTGTTAAGAAGCTTACTCCCATAATCCTCAGAGGTCACATGTGTGCAAAATAAAATAAGCACAACTGCACCTGCTGGTATTCATCAATCTCCCATAACCTGCTGGTGTCCTCCCTCCTGTCAGTTCTCCAGGAGATCAGCTGACTCCAAATATATATATATATATATATATATATATATATATATATATATATATATACGCGTGTATGTGTGTGTGTGCGCGTGTGTGTGTGTGTGTATATGAATGGGAGTAGGTGGTCTCTATTTGTGTGTAAATTCTGGATAGGCTATTATATATCTGTCGAGTTTCTGGGAAGGGAAAGCCGACGCACACGGAATGCTGTTTTTATACCTGATAGAATGAGAAGCTCGATGATCTCAGCGTCACCCAAGTAGGCTGCAGCATGGAGGGGAGTCCTCTTCTCATTGTCCTAAAAAACAAACAAACAAACAAAAAAACAGATAAAATACAACGTTAGTCCATACACAACGTCCAGTTCATAACATACTGTGACTCCTTGTCCTTGAAGCATGTTATAGCTTCATGTCTCGATGATTTAAAATTCTGTCTTTAATGATGGGGAAATGAGGAGGATATTGCATTGAAACTTTTTTAAGCTCTGAACTTAAATTAACTCTTAATTTAATTGATGCAAGTGACCAATCAACTCATGCGTAGGAATTTGTCCAAATGTTGAACAATAGTAATTTTTAACAGAGAAAAGGATACACTTGCTTCTTTTCCCCCCTACTAGTACAAGACAAATACATAATCTCATTGGTTTTCAATACACTTTGTCACCAAGCTTTCGTATTCACACATTAAAAAATTCCCTCAGAAAAATAGTCTGATGGAGGACGATCAGGGAGGATGCTTATGGACTTTTTCTTGGTCGACGATTGAGGATGTTTTTGTTCCCCAGATTTTCTCCCCAAATTAGTCGTATCCAACTCCTCCCCGTCACTAGGGGGCTCCCACATTAAGGCTACTACTACCACTCAGTCAGGAACGCCGAAAAGAGTCGTGATTAATGCGGCAGCACCAAGTACCTCTCATCTCCCTTCTGAGAGAGCTCGGCCAATCAGCTCTCTCTAGACCTCCGGCTGCGAGAGGTTACAGCATCACCTGGGAATCAAACTCATGTCCGGATGATGGGGCGAGCACTTTACCACACGTTCACACCTGCACAGCAGTAACTTTGGGGACAGCAGCCTTGAACGGAAAGCACTGATAAGACAGATAAGTTTTTAATATAACCGGAGTACTTTAATATAAATTTTCTTTACAATATAGATGTCAGGCATCTGAGCCATCATTTAGATGATGATTGCTTGCTGGCTTAATCATGTGAACTGAGGCTGGAGTTATATAAAACAATTCCATCACTCTGTTCCTCAATAGCCAGGTATTTCAATCATAAAAACTACACTAGCCTGTCTTTGATAGATGTGATTTGATGTGAAATCAGGCACGCTCCGACTGTTTTACAAGTCCGTTTCTCGGAAGCACTTCTGACGCAGGATAAAACAGGATTAACAGATACTGATCTGAGACTGACGTTCAGAAAAAACACCTCGGTTCGTAGACAAGCAGGGTACTTCTAGAGAACCTGTATTCTGCGTACTATTGGTCAACATCAGAGACTTGCAGAGTGAGTATTAAAAAACAAATGAGCAATCCTTCTCCTGTTACTAGTGAACACTAAACCTTTGAGTAACATTCTCCTGAAGTAAACACCTCATCTGCACTTCTCTGATGAGAGCCTCGTTTAATGGGTTAATCTTTATTCAGCACAGCTGGTGTGTGTGTGTGTTTACCACAGGCCACTATTTTCCTCGTACTGAGAACAGAATGCCTGTTTACTTCACGCTCACTTACTGTATAAGGCTAGCTGAAGCCATAAAAATTCACGAGTTTTCAACCAAAGGTCGACAGCGGGGCAATCTGATTGGTCAGGAAATGTGTATGATTGTTGTATAACTGCACGGTTTATACAGTAGACCTCAGAGTAACAGGAACCACAGGTTAATGCCACTTTTCTTGTTACAAAGTGTTATTATGTCTATAGTAACAGCTCATATATAGACTTGCATGAAAAAAACTACACATCTTCCAAAATACAAATAACGAATCAAAGTGATGTGAAGATTATAACCAGAAAGTACATTATAATCTTTTATAGATTATAATCTATAATAATAAGTACATTATTATAGATTATAATTCAAACAATTAAATGATGTCCATAAAGAGCCTTTAAAAATTAGACAATATAGGCTGGAGCTTATCCAAGGAGACTTGGGGCATGAGGCAAGGTACACCGTGGACAGGGTGTGAATCCATCACAAGGCACACACACACTACGGAGCTGCCGTCAGCCTACCCCTGCATGTCTTTGGACTGTATGAGGAAACCAGAGTACCCGGTGGAAACCCACCAAGCACAGGGAGAACATGCAAACTCCATGCACACAGACCCGAGGCAGGAATCAAACCGAGAACCAGGAAGTGAAAGGTGACAGTGATAACCAGTAGACCACCATGCTGCCATTAATATAAATAAAAAAACATTATATTACCAATATAATAATATAACTCCAATAACAGTTTATCCAGTGAGTTAATTTTTTGGTGGCAACATTTTGCTATGAATACCAACACTACCACCACTAATACTGCCCCTGCTACCACTACTAATACCACCACCACCCGTGATACCACATCCACCATTATTTACTTCTCTTATTACTAATACCACAATCACCTCTACTACTCCTTCTGTTGACTGTTGACCGTTACTACCTCTCCTACTCCTTCATCTACTGCTACCACTACAACTTCTATTAATACCACCACCACCACCCTTACTACCATTACTATTATTAGTGCCCAAGCACCATGACATAAGCACTCACTTTGCTGCATACAAAACCCGATACACATTTAGAGCTCATTGAGCTGAACAACTTTCACACAGCAGGTCCCGGGCTCAACTTGAAGTCAGTTATTTTGTATCGTTTGCCATAATGCACCCGAAGGTTTTTATTATACTCCTCCTAGGGGATTTATACGATCACCACCAGACCTGGCCTATTTGATTTAAAGATATTGAGGATGCGAAATTGCAGAGGGATTTTTGATATCTCAAACGGGTCGGCCGTGACGATGCCTCAAACATATGCTGAAAAGTGGTTAATAACTTTCTGTGAGACATCATATTGAGTGGCATCACATTCAGTGACACCATAGTGTGATGCTTTTTGGAGGTCTAAACATAAAATTCTCCCTTTTCTAAAATGATGGTATTGGGATATCCCCTTTAAATGCAGGTGCCTGGTGTGCCAGCTGTCTTTCTGGTGTGCCCGGGTGGCGATGGCGCAGGGTGCTTGGGCCCGCTCATCAGTGCTTGCAACTATATTTAATACTTATCGTATCACAACAGCTACCATCACTGCCACTACTAGCACTGGCACAGTCCTGGTTGCTATAGAGGATGGTCTGACTGTAGTTCTGCCGTTATTATAGTTACCAGGAAAAAGATGAAATTCTGGACACGATCATCAATCTGCACGCGGACTCTGGTTTTAGGTGAGTGATAAATATGATGATGTTCTTGTCCATGGTACTTGCAGTTTCACATAAGCTACATATGATGTTTTCCTTCATCATGTATTGTGTTTTCTACTATCTGCGCTGCGTTGGACAAATGTGCGGTTTAACGTAACCAGAGCCGGATTGGTGTCTAGGGACAATGCGGAGTGTGGCATGATGATGATAATGCGCCAATAAATGCAGAAGCTCCACAGATCTATTGGAGCGCAGCTCGGCCGGGAGTGTGTGTAGGAGCTGGAGCCTCTGTGTGTTTGTGTAGGCGTGTGGAGGGAGTTTATTACTGACTTATTAGTTTCTTTAAAACACCAGTTCTCCCGTGTGACGGGAATATTCCCAAAAAAACATAACACTTAATTAAGGATATTAAAAAACCTGAAATAAAATGCTAATCTGCATGATGCCTCTCTCTTCATTAAGCGCGCTGTTGTTGCCTCTGCCAAAAAAACACACGCTGCAAAAGTCACGTGACACCCCAGGCAGTCCGCCAGTGAAGGATTTGTTCTCAAAAAAAAAAAAAAAAAAAAAACCTGCACCATCTCCACTCTGAGTGGAGAGCTGCCGAGAGACTCTCGTTAAGCCCACAGCGCTGAAAGAAAGACACAGAGCTCAGGCTATTCAGCAGTTTGTTATACAAAATATAACAAGAAAACTTTGAGGGAGAGAAGGACAGTGAGTCAGATACATTCATGTAGAAAGAGCTCGCTCTGATTATAGGGAATCGATGAGAAAAGAGGCCGGGGCATTAGTGGGCTGGTACGAGTTCAGCCTGACGTCAGCACTGCTGGTTAGCATCAGGAAGAACCGCTTTTCCAATGTTTATTAAAAAAAATAAAAACTCTAATGGATGCTTGATTGAGTCCTTCTGATCCCTCATCCATGAGGATGCCGAGTTCCTACGCATGTGATCGGAAAGGAGGCAGGAAATGGATTCGAGACCAAAGGCACTTTTTTTTTGTAGCTTGCTATGAAGCTGCTTTGTAAAAATGTCTGTCAGCAACCACATACAAAACTGAATGAAATCGAACTGACCTGAATAAAGGTGCAAAACATGAAGGAACAAATAAAAAGAAATAAATGTGCATAAGAGAAACCGTCATAGCGATTTAAAGACTAAAGCATCAATATGTATGCGTGCAAAGCAAAGTGCTATAATGTGTAATCACGTCACATCAGTGATGCTTTATGCATCATCTCTACAGTGAGGCTGCTTTAGAGAAATGCTTCGACAAGCAAAAAATCGTGTCGCCTCAAGCGAATACTTCCCCTGCTGTCCCTGTTTTCTTTCTCCGGGCCGCTAAAGGCAGGAAGTAAGGAAGAAAAAAAAAAGGAAACAAAAAAAACCTTACAGCCTAGATGTTCACGCTCAAGTAGCTTAAAATAATTGTCTAGTTATTATTCGTACTAGTTATTAGAGATGGGACAATAACAAAGAAGACGATACCTGGACGTTGACATCTTCCTTTTTGAAGATCAGAGCCCGAACTTCATCTGGATCCACATTAAAGATGGCTTTCAACAACGAAGGCTGGGGAAAGAAATATTTGTGATTATTTTTGAAGATTGTACATTATGACAGGACGAAGACGTGACCAGGCTGGTGAGATGTCACGATACATCGTCTCTATGCGGTCACAATGACATTCATGTCACGAGTATTACATTACCAGACCTGTTAACCTTGTTGTGTCAGAGACAATTTAATCACACAAATCCAAATAAAAACAGCCGAAAGACCAAAACGACGTGTGGTTTTCCGATATTGAATGACAGCACGCTGAAGCCCCGCCCCCTTACCCATCTAGCTCACATGCTCTTGATTGGGCTCAAAATGTATGAAATGATATGTACAAATGTTTTTTGGCAGGGATTTTTTAGAAATCCCGACGTGATAAAAATAGCTTAATCTAACAATTTACAATAGTTCTTTGTTTATTTGTGAAGTAAATAAAAAATAAATGGTGCAAAGGTGAAATCACTCCTTCTGCGTTATAACTGGTTAGAGCGCATTAAACGGCAGGACTTGAACTGTTTTAAATGTTTAAAAGCTCAGTTAAGCACAATACATATTCTGTTCTGTCAAAACCACCTCAACGTATAATGAAGTGATTTATAGATAATGATGTTTATTGAAATATTTTTTTTTAAAAAGGAAAAACTGCAAAACTCTTCGAAAGCTTATGTGAGAAGTTCAGTCCGGTCCAATTAAAAAAAAAAAAAAAAACACATTTCTTAAGATGATTTTTTATGTCCCTTTAGTGGCTGCATTTATTACTTCTTAATTAATTGAATAACTACTTAACCATTTACATCACATTACTGCAAAATCATCCAAAAACCCATCATCATCCTGGCGCAGTAAACAGTTCCTGACTGCATAGCTGAGAATATATCGTACTGATAAATAGTAGAACTGTGTGTTTTTTTTTCTATTCTATCTGTTCTGGACAATTATATTAGTTATCGCAATGTTCTAAGACTGGTAAACTGCAAATAACAATAATAATAAATTACAGGGAAACATAAAAAAAATCTTTTAGTTTGACCTCATTTGGAAAAAATAAATAAATAAATCACTCCCACACAAACAAATAAGGCTTAATGAGGTCCAGTGTGTTTAAAAGTTGCTTCTGTGGTGGTTATGCTGCAACATACACAAGGCAGACTGTGCATCATGAAGTACAACACAGTGTTAAGCACTGATTTAGCATTAAGGCACAAATACACTAACTAGCACTGATCTCTAACTACAGTCAGAGATCAATTAGATCAAATTCAACTTTACTGTCGCACTGTGCAAAGTACATGTACAAAGCCAATGAAATGCAGCGAGCATCTAAGCAAAAATGCTTAAGTGGCCCATTTAAAATCAAATCTGCTGAGTCTGGACACACAGACACACACAGACACACACAGACACAGACACACACAGAGTAAAATCTTGATCTTAGTGATTTTATTACTCCTATAACTGATAACAGCAGCTCGCTCATACAGACAGTGAGACACTTAAAGATTATTCATTGTGGAGACACTCAGGACTTAAATTACACATGATCAGCAAAACGTGCACGCTTAGACATCAACAAACGCTGACGGTTCACAACTTCAGGAAAACTTGTGCAAATGGTTCAAGTTACACACCATCAGAGGGCGACTGTGTACGTTTAAAAAAAAAAAAGAAAAAAAAAAGCAGGGTTTGAAATGAACACCTCGTCACCTGCAGGACACCTGCACTCTGGCACTACTGTTAGTTACAGCAAGTCGTGATCTCAGACTGAACGTACGTTTATCTTGGAGTGGTTTCTGTACATCTTTAAATGCCGTGCAGAAGCTTGGCTTAGTCACTTTCGGTTAGTAAGCGTAAGAAAGAGCGGTAATAATATTCTAAATAGATAAATAACTAGCAACAGGAATATAGAGTGTTATTGTACAACAGTTAGTTGTCAGCATTCCATGAGTGCTGATATAGAGCGTAACAGCACTGGGACGTTTAACACAGCTGTTCTAACAATCATTAATTACGCTAACTGCCGGTCACAGAATGGGTGAGAGTACGTCACGGCCCGCAGTACTGGAAAGAGGGGAGAGCAGCTGCCCGTCAAAACTCACATTCTAAACCCCGCCCCCTCCGTCAGTGTGTAGCTCCGCCCACTCTCCCTCTGTCTCCCTGCATAGCCTGCACCGCTCTCCTTTTCAGTCTACCCCAGTAGAAAACTTCAGAGAAAGACAGTCTGTTATTTTCGTTCTGTTTACATTTTTTTGGTTGTGTTCGAGTCTGTTATTGTTAAAATCAACTGAAGGCGTGTTCTCAAAGATAGGCCTGTTTTTGTTTACTACAGGCTTGTTTATTTTACCTTCTTTCCATGTCCACATGTTGCAGCATGTTTCAAACTGAGACTGAAACCCCATTGTTTTAATAAAAGTACTAATGACAATCTACAGTAGCACGTGATCTTTAATTTACACCTGAACACTTCATACAAAATACTGTACATTACATTTCATAGTATATATATATATATATATATATATATAGACATACACACACACACACACACACACACACACACACACACTGTATATACAGGGAGAGACAGAGAGACAGACAGAGAGAGAAAAAAAGAATGAAATCATTGTGAGGATCAATATTCAGCCTGGAAAAAAAAAAAAAAAAAACAATCAAGATTTTGGTCTTTATCATCCATCAAAAAATGTTAAACCTTCCATCCATGAGAGAGAGGGAATGTGAATAACATAAAAATACCCTTTCACCCATCAAAATAAACTGACACACACACACCTCTCACCCTGAAGACCAGGTGCGGAGCAGCGACGTGCTCAGACACACAGAGGAAAATCCCAGCTGCTTCAAGTCTGTGAATAACACACAGTGGCACCATCATAAAGAAAGGAATCCTTCTGGTGTGTATGTGTGTGTGTGTGTGTGTGTGTGTGTGTGTGTGTGTGTGTGTGTGTGTGTGTGTGTGTGAAACAACAAGTTTTAATACTGTTTCCATAAAGTAACCAGGCCAAGAAGCTCTCAACAGGATGTCCTGAGAGCCACTGAAAACAATGATAATGTGCTTCTTTGAAATCTCTAAATGCCAGGAATAATACACGACATGGAGCGCTGACACAGGAAAATAATCACCGGCAAGATGGGGGTCGAGGGTTCGGGGGCACTGATCAGCAATGTCACAGCTTTAGCACCTAGGTTGAAATTTTTTTGTTGTTGAATGATTTAAATATTCTTTTTGAAATATGTACATTTTTAAGAATCCATTTCATAAAATAACATTTTTCTTAAATCAGTCTTTAAAATCTTTAACTCTAATATGTAACTCTTTATGTTTAAATCCAATACAGTTAAACTGTAAAATCTGAGATGACGTTCATACACACACTCATGGAATGACTGCTGTTAGCTAAATTGGAAATTTTGAATTTTGGGAAACTTTTTTTTTTTGTTGTGATTTTAACAAGGAACTTCTCTAATGACACTTGCTTTTGCCTCCTTTTGTAGAAACGTTTTGTAGATTACATTGTCGTGGACACAAAATAAAATAAAAAAAAGGTTTACACACACGCGTGGTCACAATGTTATAATAAACAGTATGTGGGTGTTGACTATACGAATGACGCACGTGCACCAAGACTGAGCATGAGAGAGAAGAACCACTGGCTCAGTTGTGATCACATGATGATTGGTAGACAAAGCGTATACGTACTACTCACTAAAGAGTAATGAGCAAGACCTTGCTCGTTTACCAAGTTCAAATTTATTTGCTTGTCTTGCAAAATGCTCACAATCCAGGGTATAAAAGAATTACATTTATTTCATAGGATATGAAATATATGTATATTTTATACATTAATATATAATAAATTGTACATTTTAATAATGTGTATATATATATATATATATATATATATATATATATATATATATATATATATATATATATATACACACACACACACACACACGTGGACAAAATTGTTGGTACCCTTCGGTCAATGAAAGAAAAACTCACAATGGTCACAGAAATAACTTTAATCTGACAAAAGTAGTAATAAATAAGAATTCTATGAATGTTAACCAATGAAAGTCAGACATTACTTTTCAACCATGCTTCAACGGAATTCAACGGAAAAAAAAATGAAAACTCAAAAACTCATGGAACAGGCCTGGACAAAAATGATGGTACCTCTAACTTAATAGTTTGTTGCACAACCTTTTGAGGCAATCACTGCAATCAAACGATTCCTGTCAGCGGGTATTTTGGCCCACTCCTCATGAGCAGTGAGCAGTTGTTTCCGGTTTGAAGGGTGCCTTTTCCAGACAGCATGTTTCAGCTCCTTCCAAAGATGCTCAATAGGATTGAGGTCAGGGCTCATAGAAGGACACTTTAGAATAGTCCAATGGTTTCCTCTTAGCCATTCTTGGGTGTTTTTAGCTGTGTGTTTTGGGTCATTGTCCTGTTGCAAGACCCATGACCTGCGACTGAGACCCAGCTTTCTGACACTGGCCAGCACATTTCTCTCTAGAATCCCTTGATAGTCTTGAGATTTCATTGTACCCTGCACAGATTCAAGACACACTGTGCCAGATGCAGCAAAGCAGCCCCAGAACATAACAGAGCCTCCTCCATGTTTCACAGTAGGGACACTGTTCTTTTCTTGATATGCTTCATTTTTCCATCTGTGAACGTAGAGCTGATGTGCCTTGGCAAAAAGTTAAATTTTTGTCTCATCTGTCCATAGGACATTCTCCCAGAAGCTTTGTGGCTTGTCAACATGTAGTTTGGCATATTCCAATCTGGCTTTTTTATGATTTGTTTTCAACAATGGTGTCCTCCTTGGTCGTCTCCCATGTAGTCCACTTTGGCTCAAACAACGACGGATGGTGCGATCTGACACTGATGTTCCTTGAGCATGAAGTTCACCTTGGATCTCTTTAGAAGTCTTTCTGGGCTCTTTTGTTACCATTTGGATTATCCGTCTCTTTGATTTGTCATCAATTTTCCTCCTGCGGCCACGTCCAGGGAGGTTGGCTACAGTCCCATGGATCTTAAATTTCTGAATAATATGTGCAACTGTAGTCACAGGAACATCTAGCTGCTTGGAAATGGTCTTATAGCCTTTACCTTTAACATGCTTGTCTATAATTTTCTTTCAAATCTCCTGAGACAACTCTTTCCTTCGCTTCCTCTGGTCCATGTTGAGTGTGGTACATATCATGTCACCAAACAACACAGTGACTACCTGGAGCCCTATATATAGACCCACTGACTGATTACAAGATTGTAGACACCTGTGATGCTAATTAGTGGACACATCTTGAATTAACATGTCCCTTTGGTCACATTATTTTCAGTATTTTCTAGGGGTACCATCATTTTTGTCCAGGCCTGTTCCATGAGTTTATTTTTTTAAATAATTCTGTTGAAGCATGGTTGAAAAGCAATGTCTGACTTTCATTGGTTAACATTCATAGAATTTTTTTTAATTAATACTTTTGTCAGATTAAAGTTATTTCTGTAACCATTGTGAGTTTTTCTTTCATTGACCGAAGGGTACCAACAATTTTGTCCACGTGTGTAAATAAACACAAAAAAACTGTTTATGTATGCAGTCTTTAAAATATTCAAATGTTTTACTTAAAACCTTATGATATGATAAAAAAATATTTAAATGCATTTTTATTTTATTATTTATATATTAAGAATTGTGTTTTTTTTAATAAAATCTAACATTTTAACAAATAATAATAATAATAATAATAATAATAATAATAGTTTTACCAGATAAAAAGAGATGTACTTTTTAGACCTTTCATAATTTTCAGAATTTAGTGTTTTTATTGTAAATGATTTACAATTTTACATTTTAAGGAAACACCATCCTGGCCTTTTCTTTTCGATTATTATTATTATTAGAACAGTGATGTCATATCACATCAACCCAGAGGTTTCGGTTTAGCCTCGTTTGAGGAACAGACCCTGAAAAAACAAGGATCCTCTTCGGTTTATATGGAATCACATTTGACTTTCATTCCTCTTGTGAGTGAGGAGTCTCTCTGCATCTGTTTCAGCCTCACACTCACACCATGCACACGTCACACACTGATTCTGCTTTAACAACTTTTAAGAACGTCCTCACGACAAGCAGACGGCGAGAAGCGTCGCCCTTCTGTTTCAGACTATTAGTCCTGACTTCCTCAGTCTAAACCCATGAGTGTTTAAAGTTATCTTTACCCCGGATAATTTCCTCCTAGATCCAGCGCTGTGCAACACACGGATGCAAATATTCTGATTGGGACTGTGACAGCATTCAAATCCCTCATGCTGGAATTTAATCAGATTGTCGCTGGATTTCACAGACATTTCCCTAAGATATATTTCAGGTTATTGACAGATTGTTATTATTGTTCTGTTAAGCCGTGTGTCATCATAGCTAATAACACCTGGTACATGCGGTATAAAATGAAAAGCAGAACAAGACACGGCAGTGCAGTAATTACGTTCCGTATCTGTTCATGCACATCACTGACAATTAGCCTGTCACGCTAAACCAAAGAGGAAACGACAAAGACAAAAAAAACCCCCCAAAAAACCCCAAAAAACACTAACATTCCAGGATAAAACACGAATCCCTGGTCTGGCCGTGCCGTCCTCACCTTGTCTTCCTGAGCGTCGGATTCGGGAGCTGAATCCTGTGAAACGTTGTCCTGCGGCGTTTTGGAAAGCAGAGGGGAGGGCTCGTCGTCCTCCACCTCCTCTAGGACGACGATACACACGCGACTCATTCGCTCCGACCTCATAGGTGCTTCAGGAAAAACACGACCCCCCCACTCCTGTCCTCGTCAACCTTGGCATCCACGATCATATGAAAAAAATGTATAAATCCCCTAATAAATTCAGGTTATTCCGGTGTGCGGAGGGACCTATCCTTTATTATCCCGCGTATTATCCAGGATCCGCTACGGTCCTGTCGTCATCTCTGTCTGATGCACATGCTAGCGGCTCAGGGATTCCTCTATGCTAAAGCCGCCGGCGCCGCAGTGATCCGGGGCGCCTAGAGGGCATGATGATGATCTGCTCTCGCCGCGTGCGTTATCGTGAAAGCGTCACTTAGTAAACCTCTGAGAGGCAGCGCTCGGGCTCGCCGCTGTCGAATAGCGAGAACAAAGCTGTGCCGTGAGCTCTCTGTCTACCTCTCTCCCCCTCTCGCTCTCCCTCTCTGTCCATTCATGCCGCAAGGCAGCCTGCTGAAACCGAGGTTTTTTTTTTTTTTTCCTTTCCAGCTCTAGCCAACGCAGCCAACCCCCAGTGCAATTCTAATCCTCTTGCGCACCAGACACCGAGCGACAGAGTGAAAGAGAAAATGACAGAGGCAGAAAGAGAAAAAAACAAAAACAAATTAATAAACAACCAAACACGAAAAGGAAGGAAGGAAGGATGGATGACTGGGGGAAGGGGAGAGACCAGATAAAAGAAGCGGGGAGAAAAAAACAAAACACATAAGACCCAGACGAGATCATAAAACCGTTTCTACACCTCGGGGGTTTGTTGTTAATGAATGGCAGGAGCTGCAGTTAGTGATCCCAGTGAGAGCAGAGTACAGCAATGAAATTCGAGACAAGTGAGAGAGAGAGAGAGAGAGAGAGAGAGAGAGAGAGAGAGAGAGAGAGAGAGAGAGAAAGGGGTATAAGACTGCATATATACACAGCTGCTACAGTAACGTGCATGGCTCTGAGGTTTCGGCTGATGACGAAAGCGACAGGACAAGGTCGTTGTTGCCACTGACACCATGTCAGATCCGCTTTAACCCTGATCTCAGGTTTAAAACCCAAACATGTGACAGAATGATCACTAAACATAAAGTCTAAAGACTCACTATAATTGACGCAGTTTTTATTTAATTTAAGCCAGACACATTACCACACAGCGAGTCTTTCTTCTTTCTTCGCATTTCCCAGAGGAACTGGGGTCAGAGCGCAGGGTCAGCGACGATACGCCACCCCTGGAGCTGAGAGGCTGAAGAACACAACAATGGCGAGCTGGGGTTTGAACCGCCAACCCGCCGATCAATCACACAGTGCCTTAACCCTCGGAGTTGCCTATTCGCACCAATAAGAGGCGACACTACAATGACTAAATCTTTAACCAGGAAATACAAACCGCTTCCAATATCTGTGATATGGACGTATCTGTTTCTCCAATACTTGGACTCCAAAAACTGAACATGGCACAAACATCACACATCCAAGCTCCCAAGCCAGTTTGTCATTCAAATCGTGTCTCTCAGGGACGCAGTAAAATAATACTTTTCATGAGATGCAGTGAGTGGATAATTATTTTAATTATCTCGGTTAGAATTTAAGCTGTTGGATAATCTGACTCGTCTTCTCCATAACACACATAAGCAATATTATGCTCATAAGCATGAGAATACTTAACTCAGACTTTTCTAGGCTGAACCTTCATAGGAACGCCCGAAAGCGTTCTTTGACTTGACTCCCCAGTGTTTGTTTCTGACTTTTGGTTCTGTCTGGGAGTGTGTGAAAAGCTGTTGTCAATCAAGCATGCTCATTTTAAAATAAGAGAATGACAGAGTGAGCTTGTGTCTCATCTTGTCCTCATTGCATAAAAAAAAACTTTAATATTGTATAGAGTGTAATGCAATATTACTATTCATCACATCAAGAAATAAACTCCTTGGATACACGACTCAGTATGTGTGTGTGTGTATGTGTGTGTGTGGTGTGTGTACTGTAATGTGGAAATTAGCGGCAGACAGATAGGCCTTTGTGTTTCATAAGACAGGACAAGGCAGTGGTTAGTACAAAGACACACACACACACACACACACACACACACACACACACACACACACACACACACACACACACACTCTCTCTCGCTCTCTGGATGTTCAGTCTATCTGCTGAATCATTCTTGGATAAACAGCTCATAAGAGATGAGAAAGTGCGCGAGAGAGGCACATATCACACCCACGTCCATCCGTGTATGTGTACGCACTTGGACAAAAGACAAGATCGAATTTCATTAAAGTCTAAAGTGAGAGCCGAACTGTCCGCGGTGTACCGAGAGGCAGTGGATGCAGCGGATGCCAGCTGCCTTAAAAAAACAATAAGAAGAAGAAGGGCGTACTGAGGGTCGCGCATGCTGTGCAGGGTAACACTATACAATAATATAATTATACACACAATTTTATATCATTATTAGTGGTGCTTGCGAAGCGAAGCACTACTATTATCTCACAGGCTTCTTTTTCTTCTTCCGTATAAAAGCTTTGCGCGTAACTAGTCCTACACCATTTGTCGTAGACCCAGGAATAAAGTGTCAAATCGTGGGGCTTGTTCGGGAATGGGGTGCTATGCTTTTCTGCGGAGGCAATTAACCGCCCCAAAAAGTCCCATTGACTTAACATTGAGACCAACTTTGACGGATTGTAGCGCAGAGAGGGAATTTTGTAGAATGGTCAAATTTACCACTTTTGAAGAGGTTTGCCAACTGTGTCATAACGTATCCCGCATGAGGGTATAAGTTTTACCCCCGGGGCACAATAAGTCCCCAAATTTGCCCCATTGACATATAACGGGGAAAAAAATCCCATAGACTTAACATTGAGACCAACTTTGATGGATTGTAGCGCAGAGTGAGAATTTGGTAGAAATCTCAAATTCACCACATTTGAAGAGGCTTGCAAGCTGTATCAGAACATACCCCGCACAAGTATACAAGTTTTGCCCCTGGGGCAGAAAAGGTGGCCAAATTTGCCCAATTGACATATAATGCAGATTTTGGCACATAACTACTACAGTATCGAAGAAGTTATGCGATATTAGTAAAAGAATCTCCCCAAAAAATCCTGGAGACTTAACATTGATTTAGAATTTGGAGCGTAACTAGTACTGTATCATTTGCAATACACACATAAAAGGGGTGTCATATCGTGGGGCTTATTCAGAAGTAGGGTGCTAAGACTTTTCTGCCCCACATGGGGCAATTAATCTCCCCCCCAAAATCCCATAGGCTTAACGTTGAGACCAACTTTGATGGATTGAAGCACAGAGAGAGAGAATTTGGTAGAAATCACAAATTTACCATATTTGAAGAGGCTTGAAAGCTGTGTTGAAACATACCCCGCAAGAGGATTTAGGTTTTACTCCCGGGGGCAAGAGGCGCCCAATTTGCCCCATATATTTATAATGGGGATCTTGGCGTGTATCCATTCCTGTACCATTCATCGTAGACCCATGAAAGAAGTGTTATATCGTTCGGTTTATTCAGGAATGGGGGGCTTGACATGACTTTTCTAAGGGGCGAGTGGTAAACTGCCCCAGCAGGGGGCAATTAACATACAGTGGTAAGAACTTTGAAACTGAATTTAACTGTGGATCTCACTGTCGTAGAGACATGGGGAGGGCTCATTTTACTCAGGCAACCAATCAGTCTTTTACATTTATCATGATGCTCATAAGTCATGCCCCCTAGCAACTTCATTAGCATGTTGCTAGCATTATACTAACAATATTAGCATGACGCTAGCTTTATGATAATTATATTATGTTGCCAGCATGATGCTAACGATATTAGAATGTCGCTAGCATTATGCTAACTATATTAGCATTTCGCAAATAACAATTAGCATGTTGCTAGCATGATGCTAGTGAGATTAGCATATTGCTAGCATGACGTTTTGTTCATTATCATGTTGCTAGTATTAGGTTAACTATCTTAGCATGTGGGGGCCTCCGAGTGGCGCAGTGGTTAAAGCGCTCGCCCTATCATCCAGGGGTCGCTAGTTCGAATCCCGGGTAATGCTGTAACCTCTCGCAGCCGGAGGCATAGAGAGAGCTGATTGGCCGAGCTCTCTCAGAGGGGAGGGATGAGAGGTACTTAGTGCTCCCACATTAATCACGGCTAATCTACAGCCAGTCAGGGGCGTCTGTGATAGCGCTGTCCTCCGAGTGTGCGCGAGCGAGCAGTTCGAAAAGATGCGGTCGACTGGCGTCACGTGGTTCGGAGGAAACACGTGATAGTCTTCGGCCCTCCCGGCTGAGTGGTAGTAGTAGCCTTAATGTGGGAGCCCCCTAGTGACGGGGAGGAATTGGACACGACTAAATTAGGGAGAAAATCGGGGAAAAATCCAAAAAAAAAAAAAAACTAAATTCTGCATATTGCTAGCAAAATTAGCTAGCAAAATTAGCATGTTGCTAGCAACATCATTAGAGCATCGCTAACATGATGCTAAAGTGCTTAGCATGTTGCTAGCATGACTCCAAAGTGTTGCCATGGCAAGCACCACTCACATTTTCTTAAGAAAATGTGGGGTTCTTAAGAAAATGTACCTTTCTAGTATGTATATATCGTCCAATGTAGTAATATTGCCAGCCCGTTCTGAGAGCGACCACCGCAAGTATATTTAAAACACTGAAAACCTTAACAACAAAGTGAAAAAAGATGACAACTCGGCAGCCATATTGTAAGGAATTACATCATATTATGGGTTTTTGTGATATTATGAATACATCTTATCTAAATATTCATAATATCTCATATATATCTCAAAGTCCCTGATTTCTTTATATTTAATGAAATAAAATTACATGATGTAGATTAAATTAAACAAATAAGAACAAAATGTTATACTGAGACAGGCTGCATTGTTTGTTTATGCGACAGCCTCAACAGCTTAAATGTTTTTTAATGCTTGAACGATTCATACTGTAGATCACTGAAAATGAGAGGTCCTTCATAAAGCCTGGAGAATTACAGTATTCCTCAATACTGCATTAAAAATACAAGAAAGTCTGGCTCTTTGGAAGCAAAATACGAAGAAAAGAGGCGGGGTCAAGACTTTCGCACAGATAAAAATATAGCAGAAATACAAGTCTCTGTGCTGGCTGTGATGAGAGATGAGTTCACACAGTTATAAAAGAGAGGAGACCAACCTCTAAGCAACTAAGAGCTCAAACACACACCAAATCACACACTCCAAACCCACCAGCCAGCCTACACCGCATGTCTATGGACAGCAGGAGGAAACCTACAGGAGTACCTGGAGCAACCATAACGCATGGTGTGAACATGCAGACTCCACACACACAGACTGATTCGAACCCCTAACCCTGGAGGTGCATGGTAACAGCGCAGTCTGAGCTCTAGTGACCTCTAGTGGCAGTATTTTTAAGCGCTTAAAGATGCTCCCGTTAAGGGTCAACATGCAGGATAATAAGGTCATTATTTAATAAGGCCAGTATCCTTAAAGATCAGTCCCACCCTGGTCACCCTGTGTTTGAGCTGTTACTGTCAGGCAGACGGTACAGGACAAAATCAAAACCAGAACAAACAGACTGAAGGACCCAAGAGCAGTACAAGCATTAAATGTGAAGAAAAATTTTCAGGGAGAATTTGTTTGGCAATATGTGTAAATCTCATGCAATATCTGCCACGTATATTTAAATTTCCTGTGCAATATACGTACATTTTGGTGCCATACATGTAACTGTTTCTCGCATCTTTTATGTTATGTGTATAAAGCGTGTAAAGTGTAATTTGTGTTTCTTGTGTAATATGTGTATAGCACCTAATTTCGTTAGACTTCCCACATGTTCCAACGACAATAAAGATATTCTATTCAATTCTTTTCTATTATATTCGAAATCGGCTGGAAATCAACCCCAGGCCCGTTCTCAAGATTTTATACATATTCTAAAATCTTTTATTAAAGTTTGTGTTTATCTGGATGAACACTCACTTTTAACAATCCGACTCGCATCAAGCTGACGCCGACATTTAGCATCGACATCGCATGGCAAGTTAATAAACAGGCGTTTTTCTAAATTTGCAGCAGCAGGATTCCACACAACGAGTGTAAGTGGAGCGGTTTAGTTTTCCTCTGAAGATGCCATGGGAAGTCTTTTATATCCACGAGATCAAAACTCAAGCTGAGCAACATCTCCATGCTTTACACTCGTCTCGGTTAGCTTCACACAGTGCACACAGCTGGTCGAGTTCACATCTCCTCCTGAGTCAAACCCAAAATTAAAAGCTGCATGACTCAGAACAGCAAAAACAGCTATGTGCTTGTAATTTTTTTCTTTTTCTTTAAATAACCCCCAAAACCTGGCATGTGTTTGTGCCTGCATGTGTGGAAAAAGAAAAAGGCAAACCTGTGAGAGATTTACACACTGCTCCAGTGGATGTCAGACCCACGTGTATGAAGCTAACCACCTACTGCACACACACACACACACACACACACACACACACACACACACACACAAGCAGCCAAGGGGGAACGTTCTGGACTTGCCACAATCCTGCATTAACTCACCAAGCTCTTTCCCACATTGGACATCCTCATGACCTCAGATGAAGGTGAGAAGTGGAGTGGATACAAAGGTAACACTGTGCATAAGTAAAGCACGTGACTAATAACACAAGTTCACTGGTTTGGCCAGAGCTCCCACTTTAACAAACAGCGCACGAGATTCCTTCCATACAGAAAAGCTTCACGCCTATGAGGATGACTCCGCCCACATCCACGGGGCATGAGCGCTCACTGAACTGTAAGTAATGGATATAAAGCATATCCTATGGTCTTTACAGTCCTCAGATCTTAACCCAGTTGAGAATAAGAAGGTTTTTATTTTTAGAGAGAAATTATGCATTTATCCTCCACCTCACCAATACCAGTATCAGGGATCTGAATCTCGCACTAATCTGCACTAACACACACAGAGTACACTGCCGGGACAAGAAAGAAGTAAAAAATAAGGTGAAATTGATGTGATAGCTTGCAGTACATCTCCTCGTCTGTCCGTGTCTTGCTTGCATGCACTTTAAAAGCGTTCCCACTGTGTTCTGTGACAACATTAACGAAATACAACTATTTATTAGAGCTGGGAATCATCAGGGGCACCGATACCATATTATCATTATCATCAGGGTACTCGAGTGCTGATTCAATATATATATATAGCGATTCTATATCGATGTTTTTCCCATCGCTACTATTTATTACGTTTGATAAACAAAAACGGGTAGCAGTGTTATAAACCTCAGCTTGGAAATGAAAACATCCTAAATATCTTCCTCCTCCTCGCCATACTACTAGTCATCATCTTCGCCATCATCATCATCCCCCCTCCCCATCCTCCTCCCTCTTGTTGTCTTTGTAGTCATCCTCCTTCTCGTCATAATGATCCTATTACTACTTCTACTCCTCTTCATCATCGTAGTCATCATTCCTCTTCTCATCATCCTCCTTGTCGTCTTCATCATTATCCTTGTCGTCATCAGTCACTATCTTCGTCATCCTCCTTCTTGTTATCCTCGTCATCAAAACGCCAACTGAAGGAAATATCTTCAGAGACTCGTCGAGTTCTGGTGACGTCCCAACTCGCCTTACTGAGACACGTCCTCTTAAGTTGTCACCGACTTGAGTATGAACATTCAATCACAAATATTACAAGCTCTTCCTCTGGACCTGCCACCAGTCCTACTGAAGATGAATCCACTTTGAGCAAGAAATCTGTTACTCTTGAACACACAGGCCACTCAGGTGCTCGTTCAGTCCCTGACTATTTGAAGACTGGACTACTGCGACTCACTCCTGACAGGTCTGTCTCTGTGAACCATTCGTCCTGCACGGCTTATTTTCAACCTTCTCGAGTTCTCCCACACCACCCCACTTCTCCTCTCCCTCCACTGGCTTCCTGTAGTTGATGATCCCTTACAACGTTAGAAACGGTCCAGCACCCACTTACCTCTCATCTCTAATATCACCGCATCACGTTCCCTCCGATCCTCCAGCACTGCTCGACTGGTCACACCATCTC
Source organism: Clarias fuscus (assembly GCA_030347435.1). Lineage (NCBI taxonomy): Eukaryota > Metazoa > Chordata > Actinopteri > Siluriformes > Clariidae > Clarias > Clarias fuscus. The sequence goes on along the minus strand of CM059215.1, from coordinate 23,774,639 downwards.
TCAGCGACAGAGGAAGACATGCATCTAGACTGTCATAATGTTATGGCTGATCAGTTGAATCTGAGGGGGTTAAATGTTGTAATAAACCTACAGGTGGTGCACTCTAACAGTTCGACCTGTTCAGACATATTACTGAAAGTCTGAAAAGTGCATAAAGAAATGACAAAACAAGAACCGAGTCAAACGAATGAACATGTATTCTGTTAGCAAAGAGCTAAAAGCAAGCTGATATTCTGGAAAGACTGATGCAACATTCGTTGATGTATTTCCAAGAGAAGTCAGAGAGATTAACTGATGCCGTGTTGATGTTTAAAACATGAGCACACGGCTTTAAGAACAAGGAGCGTAAATTAAAAACAAACACATCAGAAGTAGACATGAAAATATGGAGCTTGAAAAGAGATTTATATGTTTATTATCAAGGACGACATGGTAATATGACACAGTAAGAATTTGTTATTTATAATGATCAAATGTATTTTAAAAAATCTATTTAAATCAATAGGTCAGTACTATTACACAGGCTAGTAAGTGTAAAATTAATACCCAATCATAATTTCTTTTTACATCTTGTAAAGTAATTACACACATTTCAATAGTGTATCAGTTTTGTCAAAATTTGTCGCAGGAAGTTCTCCTCACATGGAGCACGCTTTAAAGCACACTGTGGCCCAGAACACTACTTCTGTGAAGCTTTGTAAAGATCCTGCTCCTTTCCAAACCTTCAGCTCCCTCTAGAGGTGGAACAGTAAACTGATTCAGTAGAAGAACTTTTCTCCTCTCACACACTTTCACAGTGATGAGCGGTGCGGCTTTGATGAGCAATCCTACAACTTGCGCCACAGCGCTGTACTGTATTTCAGTCCGTTTCCTTTTCTAGAACAAGATGAAAAAATAAACGGTTCTAATACACGATCGTTTCTATAGCAACAACCTGCACAGGGATGTCTATAGCAGATGCTCCACTTTAACAGACTCGTACATGGACGGAAGAAAACACAAGCACATTTCTTTCTTCTTTTAAATTATTAACAAATCCCACAGATACAGTACTTAGATTCACGTGGTTCCAGAAAAAATTATCTTGTATGTGTACATTTATATTTACGCATTTGGCAGACGCCTTTATCCAAAGCGACTTACATTTTTATCTTATTATACATCTGAGCAGTTGGGGGTTAAGAGCCTTGCACAAGAGCCCAACACGGACCAACTTGGTGATCATGGGATTTGAACCTTCCGAACCTTAGTCCGATGCCGCCACCACCACCACTGAGCTGCCCCTAAATGTATTTACAATCATGTATGAATGTATTTATGGACTCCACACAATCATGAACACGATTTTTGAAATGATGACATGAAACATGAGATTATTTTGTTAGAAAACCTTTCTCCTGACACTCACAAATGCTCCACTTTACATTATGTGCTGGGAATCAGCAAGGACATACCGATACAATATTATCACGATACCTCTGTGCCGATTCGATTCGTATTCTGTAAATACGTTATAAATATCCTGATTTGATCTTAATCCTTCTTTTAGATTTTATTACAATTCTAAACGTACTTGGCAAATAATTTGCTCCAAAGCGCTGTGCTGAATGCATGAATTAGACTGCACCACCTGCAGGATTATAGAGAAACTGCAATAATTTACTGCTAAAAAATTTTGAATTCAAAAACTTATTTTAAGAGAAATTTGATTTTAGACACAAAGGAATCTCAATACATGACAGAAAAGACGACCCCCCCCCCCTCCAATTATTTAATAATAATTACAAACTCTAAGCAACTGATCAGTTATCCACAATTTTTAAAACTATAAAATGTTAAAAGCACCAGCCCTTAAAAAAAGAAATACAGCAATTTCAGCAACAATCTTCTATAAATGTCAATCCCTGTGATGTGTTATTTCTGTCGCATCATGCGTCATTAATATAATATAATATTGCATGTCTGAACTGAGGCGCTATTTTAAGCGCCACTCTCTTTGTTCATGTTTCAATGCTGAGCAGGCAGGTCAGAGTAATCATAATGGTGTGTGTGTGTGTGTCTGTGTGTGTGAGGAATCAGTATCCAGCTGTCCTTGCATGGTCAGCGGCTCACGTTGCAGGAAGCCCGTACAGGGTGAACATCCTCTTTTTTTTATCATTTAAAACACGACAACGAGAAATATCACACCGCACACACGCAAGGAGGAAGTGGAGGACGCCGAAGAGGACGAGTCACGCGTCTAAATGCAGCTTTAACTCTGATAGCATGTCTGGCAGGTCGCTCAGGTTTCTGTCACTTGGGCTGCCAGTGGGTTCAAAGGCGACGCTGGGACAGAAATAGACTTCGGTTCTCTCAGACAAAAGCCTTGTGAAGTCATGTGACCTTTCTAAAGCCAGTACGTCCTTAAACAGCAAAAACACCATAGAAGTAAAACACCGGCCCTGAAGTCAAACTCCACGCAGGACAGGACGCTGAGAGAAGAGGCGCCAGGCGGAGGAGCGTCCTGGCTGCCAGTCTCGCCTACAGCGCGGGCAAGCGAGTCGCCAACACACCATCAGGAGGACCAGCTGCTCCTGCACATGCAATCCAAACACTAACAGCACTAATACTCGGCTCATACTTTGTCTTCACACACGTGCACACGTAAGAACACGCGTTCGGGGGAAAAACACCTGAGAATGGAGGGCACTGCTGCTCACCTCCATGAACGCGATTCAAAAATAAAGCCACGATATCTGGGCTTCATTACATTATCTTATTACATCATCCATCCATCCAACCAGTCAATCATGTCCATCTACTTATCTGAATCGATTCATCCACACATCCAGTAACTTGTATCCATCTATGATTTCATCTACTCATCCAATCATTCAGTCTCTTCATGTCATCTATCCATTTGAATTCATTAACTATCCACTTACCTTACATAGATCTATCATTCTATCAAACCTTTTGAATCCATCCATCCATCCAATCACATAAAATCATCCATCCGTTCGTTCATCCAGTCACTTTCATTAATTCAGTCACTAATCCATCCACTTCTATTCTTCCATCCAGTCACTTAAATCCATCCAACATTTCATCTATCCATTTGAATTCATCCATCCACTCAATCAGATTCGCTAATTCAGTCAATTACAGTCATCTGTCCATCCATTCACCATTCAGTCTCTCATTTATTCATCCAGTCACTTAGATTCATCTACACTTCCATACATCCAATCAGTTAGACTGATCTATCATTTCATCCATCAATCTGTCCATTGGGCCAGTTACTGGCATGCGTCCATCTTACCACCTAGTCATATAGTTATGTCTATTCACTAATTCAGTCACTTGCATCCACCCATCCGTCCACCCTTCATCCAGTCACAGTGGATAGTTTCCCTCCTCTAGTCCTACTACCCTGTCAGAGGGGATTATTAGTGTGCATCTCTCTCACTCTCACACACAAAATAAAAAAGCTCATCTCGTGGCCCTGATCTAATGCCCCTGTGGTAGAATTTGACACCCCTGAATAATGCAAATGCATGAAATCACCTTCTCTCTTATTCCTCAGCACTCAGGGGGAACAGAATACTGCAAGGTCACAGTAAACTTATTTACCTGTTTATTCATTTATTTTGATTTGTAATAACGTTCAGCTTATTTTTTAAAAATAAAATTACATACGTCACTCACAATGGTAATTTTTAAAGTGGAAACCATCAATCTGCCGAATGCTATCCTAAATCATTTTATATTTAAATTGAAATGAAATGATGGGAATTAAAGCTGAATTAAAACACAACGCGCGAGCGCTGCTCAATATAAATGAAATCTAAACTTGGCCATCAGCGTGTAAAGTCTCATATCTGGTAAATACACACAGGCACGTGTACAAGATACGACCGAGTTCTACATCATCCGTGTCTAACATTAATTTTATTTTTTTTAATGATGTATATGATGTCTGTAGTCGCTAACTAGCTCTCTTTTCCTCGCTAGCTACAGTTATTTTTCCCAATCACATTCAGGCAAACCCCACCCCTAAGCTATGATAAGCCCGTAGTCTTATTCGACTCGTTATATTGGTTGGAAGTACCATGGATTAACCAATCACAATAAAGCAGGCGATTTGTCGTCTAGTACGGGTGGAGAAAAAACAATATGACTATAACTGCAGCTGGTTGAAGTAACGTTAGTTAGCGGTAACCTACCTGGTCTCGGATTTTGAGAACCACCATGTTTCTGGCTCGGCGTTAGATTTCATACGGCTCTGTGAGGTCGTCTGCTTGGTGGACAGTTGAGTAATTATTCTGGTTTATTTCAGTTCCCCTGGGTTCCCTTTTTTCGCTTCCCACACACGGTCTGTGGCTTCCACAACATTACCGCCACCATAACCGAGCAGTCAGGACGTACGCGATTGGATGGTTAGCTGACCGACGTAGCAGTAAAGTCGTCGCTGATTGGTTTAGAAATGTATGAAGGGGGCGAACGCTCCTGAGGAGTAGTAGTTTTCAGATTCACTTTATATACATATTTTTAGGTATACTACAATTACTAACTGTTTATTTACTAATTAGGTGACTTCTAAAAGTGATAGATTAAATTACACATAAGTGGACTCTAAGTATAAATACAGTACAACTGTTCTGTGAATCTCTCTGAGGTTTGTTAGAGAACATTAGTGAACAAACAACATGATTAATCCCAAGAAACACACCAGACTGGGTCAGGGATAATGTTGTGGAGAAGTTTAAAGCAGGGTTAGGTTATAAAAAATATCCCAAACTTTGAACATCTCACATGGCACTATACAATCCATTATCCGTAAATGATGATAACTGCTAACCTACAAAGACATGGCTGTCCACAAGAGCATTAATCAGAGGTCCATGGTAACTGTGTCCACAGCTCAGGTGGGAGAATCTGTCCACAGGACAACTATTAGTCGTGCACTCCACAAAGCTGGCCATTGGCAAGAAGAAAGCCATAAGAAATCCTGTTCGCAGTTTGAGACAAGTCATGTAGGGGACACCGAAAACGTGGAAGAATGTGCTCTGGTCAGAAGAGACCAAAATTGAACTTTTTGGACAAAATGCAATATATATACTATGTGTGGTGGAAATAACACTATGCATGATGGTGGCAGCATCATGTTGTGGGGGGGATTTGTCTTTAGCAGGGACAGGAAAGCTGGTCAGAGCTGATGGGAAGATGGTTGGAGCCAAACACGGGGAGTCTGCAAAAGACTTGAGACTGGGGTGGAGGTTCACCTTCCAGCAGGGCAACAACTCGAAACATACAATGGAATGGTTTAAATGAAAGCATGTTCATGTGTCAGAATGTCCCAGTCGAAGTCCAGACTGAAATTTTAAATTTTATTTGTATAGTGCTTTTAACAATTTTCATCGTCGCAAAGCAGCTATACACAATCAAAATAATTATTCATATATGTATGAAATGTGAATGTGTATGAATCAAAAAATGGTCAGATAGTCCCTGATGAGCAAGCCGAGGGCAAGGAAAAACTCCCCAAGATGGCAGTAGGAAGAAACCTTGAAAGGAACCGGACTCAACAGGGAACCCATCCTCATTTGGGTGAAACAGAAAGCAGGAATTGATCTGCATTCATACTGTGTGTTGGGTGGCAGGCAAATTCAATTGAGAATCTGTGGCGAGACTTGAAAACTGCTGTTCACAGATGCCCTCCAGCCAATCTGACTGAGCTTGAGCTATTTGGCCATGTTGTGTTGGTCTATCACGTACACTCACTCACTCATCATCTATACTGCTTTATCCTGTATTCAGGGTTGCAGGGCGCCTGGAGCCTATCCCAGGAGACTTAGGGCACGAAGCGGGGTACACCCTGGACAGGGTGCCAATCCACTGCAGGGCCATACACATACACACACAATTTGAGAACGCCAATCAGCCTAATCTGCATGTCTTTGGACTGTGGAAAGAAACCGGAGTACCTGGAGGGAACCCACCAAGCGCGGGGAGAATATACAAACTCCATGCGCACAGAGACAGGATTTGAACCTGGCTGTAAATCGAGCCCGGACCCTGGAGGTGCAAGGCGACAGTACTAACCACTACACCACCGTGCCGCCTTTCTATCACGTACAATAAAATACATTCATGTTTGTGTTTGTAACATGAGAAAATGTGGAAATGTTTTGCATGGCACTGTAAATGTATGTGTGCCAGTGATTACTCTCATAACATAACCAGATGTTCCCAGAATTACCAGATGTTACCAAGACTAATGATAAACGGCTAGAAACTAGCTGTTTTTGGGCTAAAACATAATTGTGTCTAATTTGCAAGACTTTCCTTTGAGGAAGGAGGCTCTAGTGTCAGAGCTGTGTTAGATTTAGTAAAGGTTCAGGATAGAGTACCTTGTGCTGTCTGCTTTCTTGGTAAAATGATAAGCTATGCATTTTATCATCTCATCAAAAGACTTGTGGGATGGTAGCGTAGTGATTAGCACTGTCGCCTTACACCTCCAGGGTCCGGGTTCAATTCCCACCTTGGGTCTGAGTGTGGGGAGTTTGCATGTTTTTCCCATGCTTGGTGGGTTTCCTCCCACAGTCCAAAGACATGCAGGTTAGGCTAAGTTGTTCTACTCTACTAAAACTTCATTTTGTGGTGTTAAAGCGGCATATAGAGCGTTAAAGAATTCAATAGTTAATAGTCAATAGTTAGTAGTCAATGTGTTAGACTAATCGCACTTAGTTATTGACCTAGTTAACCCAGTGTAAGTATCTATCCAGTAATGTAAACTTTAAAGCACTTTTTGTAAGTCGCTCTGGATAAGAGCGTCTGCCAAATGCCTAAATGTAATGGTCCTGATCTCGCTCCATCAAACGTTCACCTGTTTGCTCCACTAAAAGCAACCAGTGATGGTGAAGATTCACATTTGTGTTGATATTTAATGCCTTTTTGTAGTGAAGGATCAAAAATCAAGTGTTGTGCACCACCTTGTGGCCTGTTTTTATACATACCACATGCCAGTAAACACAGATCAGCCATGACATTACTGTATGACCACTGTCAGGGGAACTAAACAACATTCATTACAATCTGTACCAGTAAACTGATGATAGGATTGTGGGCACCCAAGGCTCACCCATGCCTGTGGGGTCTAAAGGCCAGCCTGTTTGGTTTGATCGTATATAAAAGCCAATGAGGCATAAATCACTGAACGAAGTCAATTCTGTCAACACACCAGAACACCCAGTGCACTACCCCACACCACACACAGGGCCAAGTAAGAATTCAAGGCTCACGATCGTCCTTAATTCCAATCCGATTAAGCACCCAAGACAAACAAGTTCATGGAGACAACACTCAAATAATTTGCTGGTGCCAGAGACTACAGCTCACCCCCAGACGTCTTGTCAAGATATCACACCCTAAGGGGCCAGAGTCGCCAAGGTGGCACAAGGGAAACTTTTTAAATTGTTCAGATTCTTATCTAAAAACAGAGGAATTGCAAATTTCTTACCTCATGAGCAAAACTAGACTCCACTCCGTTCCACCATCCTGAGCAGTAGAAGCACAACAGCAGCACGTAGGTAAAGGAAATAAATAAATAAATAAAAAAGACACCATGTGCTGCAGTGAGTTAGTCAAAGTTTTATTAGTGTTATATTGAGTTCTGCTGCTCAAAAGGAGTATCTTAGAAGCAGGATGCAAACCATTTTAGAGTCTTTTCTATTAGTCAACTGACCATAACATTCAGCTTCACTTCTTTTTTTTGTTTGTTAAAGAAAAATAAGAAAATATAATTGACAGTACATTTAGGCACACTGTTGACACATACTGTACACTGATATGTACAAGGTAATAATTAAAGATTCATATATACGGGGATTTAACAAACACAAAAGAAACAAGAGAATCAAGCGGTTCTGCATCACAGAGAACATTTTACTTGGGTTCTGGGTAAAAGCGGAGTGTCCAAACTCATTAAAAACAACGCCGTGTAGCATCGGTTTAACCAAAATTAATATTAAATGATGAGTTTTTACAGTAATCAGGGATGATAGAAATAAAAAATGCTTGGTGATTGGTGCGTGGGTGAAAAAAAAAAATCCAGAAACCCTCATCTGTACGATTTAAGTGCTATTCATTTAAAAAAATTAAAATGAACCTCTAGTCAGGTTCACTGTGCTGATTGATGTTATTATGTAACTGCAGGTTAGAAAGCCACACTTCCTAGTCTAGAGGAGAAATCCGATTTGTCTCTCTGACGATTGAGATCTGGTAGACAGTCCGATATTTAGCAGATTTGCCCCAATAACCCAAAAGAAACAACTCTTAATCAGTACAGACTTCCGCTGGTTTCATACGACACTGCATCTCCTGGAGTGAGTAAGCCATGCACGGACACACGAATTCCATTGTCAAAGGAAGCACTACGGTCACCGGGAGACGAAAGACAACAAACGCAGACTTATAAAACAAGTCTTTAACATAAGCCGAGTCATTTACAACGACGGAATGTATTCTGATTTTTATTTTTTGTTTTTAAGGATTATTTCATTATCTTAAATCTGAAAAGGTTTTATACCACTATTAGAATACATGCAAACAAACAAACAAAAATATTGCACAAAATATTAAAGACTTATTCTTGAAATAAAAGTGTGATTAGGTCCGGATATCTTTAATGTGTCTCTGAAAACGTGTGGATGTGTTTAAGGTAAGCTACATCTACACACACACACACACACACACGTCTCTTTTGGTTGTAGAGAATTAAGGCTGAGTTCCTAACTGGCACTGGCACACTCTTCTGACTTCAAATGAATGCTACACGAGTCTACTAGTGTTGAAAACATGTACACACCCCGACGGAAGTGCAGTGTGTTAACTGTGGAACAAATACGGAGGACGAGTACAGACAGGTTTGCTAGAGACAAATACATTCTTCACCGTGTAAAAGTCCCGCAGGGTGCAAAAACTTGTGCACACGCGTCCTGACGGAGTCTCGTTTTATCTGAAATGTATTCACAGCAGGTCATGTGACAGTATGATAATTGAACACTCTTTATTCAGAAGGCCTGTGTGTGTCAGTGCTGCACGTGTGTATATTTGGTTAATAATTCGCTCACGTGGTTCGGATATGATTTCACTCGGTTTAAAATGTGACGTGTGGTGCGATTAAAACCTGCCTTCCAGCCCTAAAAACTATCTTTACCACATGTATGCTCGTGATAAAAAAAAAACATTAAAAAAAAAGGCGGCTCACTGCGAACCTGTCAGTTGTCCCTCCTTCCATTTGTCCTCTAGATTGTTTCAAATCATTAAGTCGACTTGTTAATGACCTTTGCAAATTCAAACAAGTTTATCGACAGGGAATCATCCGACATTGCAACTTCCTCCCAAAATAATAATAATAATGTTAATATTAATAATAATAATAATATAATAAAAAAAAAGACAAAATGAGATAGAAATACTGAAATGCTGACGTTACAGTTCAGGCACTGCAGCATCTTAGTGGTGACGCTCCACAACGCTAAAATGAATCCTCTACGCTACAGCCGTGTGGATACAGTGCTTCTTCTTAAGAACAGGATGGACTGAGAGGGCTGAGGTGTGTGATCCACAGTGCGCACATACAAACACACAAACACGCACAAACACACACCCCACAAACATAATGCATATCTTCATACTCATTCTCTTACTCATTCACTCACACACACACTCACACACACACCCAGCCCTGCGTCTTGCTCCAGCCTCACCGTGGGCCGGCCCCTCCTATTCTGCGAGCGGTTCTTCCTGCTGCCTGGGCTGCTGCGTCACCTCTTCTGTAAGGTGCGGACTTTTTGTGAGAAAGTGTGGATGCGCGGCGAGCGCGAGTGCAGCTTGATGAACAGCTCGGGGAACTTGTACTGAGGGAACATGGTTTCTAGGAACCCCTCCAGGAAGACGTAGACCAGGCGGCGGTTCAGCTGCTGGTGCTGGAACATTTCGAAGACCCGGAGGATGCCCTTGCGCGTAGTTTCTGCCCCGATGATGTGCTTCAGCTCGTCTGGGGAGGACGGAAACAAACAAACAAACAAAAAAACAAGTGGACTCGGTCAGCATTCGCACTATGCCAGACATATTTTAAGACAATGTCAAGAGAGACCCTGTTATGTGCCTTCCTTCTGTATCAGCTATGGCTGTGTAGGTCAGCGGATGAGGGCTTTGGGGTTAATATACCATGTGTCTGTGTCAAAAGCAAGTCATAGGTGCTGCCATGCGAATGTGATGCCTACAGCGGGACAGGTAAAGTGATTAATAGTTCAGTTAATCATTTTAAGCCTACAAAAAAAAAGTTATTAGTTCTACATCTGAACTCAAAGGATGACTTGAAGACAGCGCCAAAGCACTCTACCCATGTGTTTGTCAAGTTAAATCAGAATGAAATGTTTGAAAAGGGAGTGGTTAGCACTGTGGCCTCCAGGGTCGAGAATTTGATTCCCATCTGGTCTGTTTGCGTGTCTGCATCTTCTTGGGGTCCTCAGGTTTCTTTCCACAGTCCAAAGATATGTGGATTAGGCTAACTGGCTAACTGGATCCCCCTCAACTTTGTACAGGATAAGCAGTATAGGGAATGAAAATCCCTTTTGGTTTAATTGATGCTGTTTGGTTTGATTAAATTTGAGGAGAAAGGCAGAGAGGCAGAAAGTTCAAGCTAATATTTTGCAAGTATGTCAACATCATGTAGAACACAGGTCAATTCGACTCAATTCCATATAATTAGACCTTGTTTATGATTAAAACACAAGCAGTTTCTCTGGGTCGGGATGTGGTCTTGACTTCAACCTGCAGCACATCCTAGGAACACTGGGTCTGAGGTGAGAATACACAATAGATGGGCCACTATGCACACACTCATGCCATAATTTTATATTTATGCGCACTTTAAGCACAGCTAGTGTGTGTGTGTGTGTGTATGTGTGTGTATGTGTGTGTATGTGTGTGTGTGTGTGTGTGTGTGTGTGTGCGCGCGCAGACCTGGCATGATGCCCAGTAGGTTAGTCTTCGCTGCTACTCTTGTTCTCATTCGGATGCTCTTGTCTCGGCGTGGTGGCGTCTCTGCTAGGATTCCGTTTGGCCAGTAAGAATCTCTGTAAAGACACGGGATCGGTGTCAGAACAAGAACAGCGCTCTTTAAAAGAAGACACAGGTGTGTATTTCAGAGCACTTCACCTAAACCTCTTGACGTAGTCAGCTACTTGTTCAGGAGATGTCATGAAGTCTACATGATCCACAATTTTCCTAAAATGACAAAAAGATAAAACAGGAATGTGGAAACTAGTGGAATAAACTGAATACAATAAATCGAACGGGTTTTCCCATAAGCCAGGGTAGGTGTGTACACCTAGCATATACCTGTTGATGGTGTCTCCATATGTTGCTCTTATGAGCTGCTGAAGAAGGTTCTTGATGTTTCTCCGGAGCCACTGGTTCCTCTCCTTCAAGTCAAACACCTCGTCCATCAGCAGCAGCATCACACGCAGTGGGATGTTATCGTCCACCTTCACAGATAGACAGATCACAATGTCTTTTATCAATGTCTTTTATCAAATGACATGTACTGTAAATGTACCTGTCCTGTTACAAAGACAACCTCTTTCAGCAGCTATAATTTAATTAATAAACTCAACACCTGACTGATGGCAGCACATTCTTGTATAATCAGTGCTTGGAGTTTGCAAGGATTTGTGGGTTTTTATTTGTCCATCGCCTCTTGAGGATTGACCACAACTTCTCAAAAAGATTAAGGTCTCGAAGGTTTTCTGACCATGGACCCAAAATTTTAATTCTAGTGTCAGAGCCACTTAGACATTACGTTTGCTTTATGGCAAAGTGTTCAATAATGTTGAAAAAGACATTGTTGGTCAGCAAACTGTTCTTGGATCAAACACAGGACTGATGGTAGCACTTGACTTTGTCTTCTTTGCCACCCTTTTTGAAATGCATCAAGGTGAGTGCTACCATCAGTCCTGTGCCATACCAACAGTAAACCTTAGGGCAAGTTGAAAAAGGTGTCATCAGCAGATGAGAAGTTGCTCTCGGAGGATGGTTTTGTAACATGGGTGTGTTCACATGAATGATCTCAGGATGCTTTACAGGTGACACAGGACTGATGGTAGAGCTGCTCTTTCAAGAAGGGCAGCAAAGAAGCCACTTCTCTCCAGGAAGAACACCAGGGACAGACTGATATTCAGCAAAAGGTACAGGGATTGGGCTGCTGAGGACTAGGGTAAAGTAATTTTCCCTGATGAATCCACTTTCCAATTGTTTGGGCCATCCGGAAAAAAGCAGGTTTAATCCATGAACAGTTTGGTGATGAACAATGCCTTTTCTAGCATGATGGAGCACCTTACCATAAGGCAAAAGTGAGTAAGTGGCTTGGAAACTTCTCCAGACATTAATCACATTGAGAACTTGTGGTCAATCTCTTAAGAGACGGGTGTACAAACAAAAAAAAAACTAATTCTGACAAAATCCAAGCATTGATTATGCAAGAATGTGCTGCCATCAGTCAGGATGTGGCCCTGAAGTTGACTGACAACAGAGGCTGAATTATACGGCTGTAATCCAGTGAAACATTTCTAGATGTGTTATTATGAGAAGCTGATGATGATGATGATTGAGAATGAAATGATATGAAGGAAGGTAATTAGAAGCTGATCATTTTTCACGAACAAAACTTCCTGATGTGTTTTATGTCTCTGATTCCACCGTAATTTGACAGTGATCATAATTTTTAATTCAATAATAAAAGATACAAATGATATTGTTTTTACACCTAACGCTTTGAAACAACCACAAGACTAGTAAGTTCTTTGACCATTTACACTGTTAACATAAAAAAGAAAAAAAAAAGAAAAAATGTAATCCCCCAAACCATAAAAGGCCTGAACAGTACAGTGGTGAAACATTTTAGCAACTATTTTACAGAAATGTACACCCTGAATGAAACTGACCCACAATCTGGAACTGAATTGAGAAAAAAAAAAAAAAACTCTTTTCACTAGACAATCACTTTGGTGGGCACTCACATTGTCATCCAGCTGAGCGGAAACTCGGCAGTGCTCAAGGTCGATGTCGGACTTTGGAATTAAAGGCGGTACCTAAAAGCAAAATCAAAGGATTAACACCTTAAACACTTGCTGAAAGGAAATGTTATTGTCCAACCCCTGTTTACAAGTCCTAACCCAAAACTCAAAGGTTAAAACTTTTTACAAACATCTTACAGTACGTCTGTTGATTCAGCAGAAGAGTTTTCACAGCGAGGATTTGTCCGATAAATACTACAATAAATACTACAAAAATGGGAGTTTAATTCAAACCAGGACTTTTGATTGCGCAGACTTACAGAACACAGTTATGAAAGTAAAAACTCACATTATTTCTCGATATAATCCCCTGCTAAACTAATACACTTCTACTATCCCAGTGTTCCACTAGTGCTTGGATCCCACAAGGTAGAAAGTTTTCTGAGTATGCCGGAGTCATGATCCGACTGCCTGCTTCTCATGTGAAACAATGGCCTCCAAGAAAAATGTGCAAGTGGTGCGGTATATGGTCATGCATTGTCCTGCATAAACAGAACTTTTGGTGTTCAAACCAGACCTTTTTTCCTGAGAGCGTTCCACTTGTTAAATGTTCACAGGAATGACTGCAGTGAGCTCGGGGCCACCTCGGATGGGATTGTCATTTATGGACTAACAAACTTCTTTTAAACGTTTTTTTACCATTCAAAAGTTTAACTGTGGCTAAGAGGTTCATCACCGTGTCTTCTGTAAATGTCAATCAGTTTTTACGCCTTCATTCAAGATAAATTTTCTGGTTTGACTTGAACGCCCCTGATCTCTAGCAGTTATCTCCCAGAATGATGCACCTGCCTTGAATATGGACTGCTTGATGTCCTGGCCCAGTCTCTCGGACATGCGCCCCATGTTGTCCGATACTTTGGTCATACCTTCAGCGAGACTGTCAGGAAGTGACTTCACAGCATTTGACATGTTCCTCATGGAACTACGCAGAGGGTTCACAAACGTATCCATCTACACACACACACACACACACACACACACACACACACACACACACACACACACACACACACACACACACACACACACAGTAATCACTGTAAACAGCAGAGGAGAAGTGTTGGGGTGAAAGTAGGAAATCAGTGGCATCCCCTCACCTTTCGTGCGAAGTCGCCCTTGCCTTTGTTATACGCCTTGTTCTCCAGGAAGTCATGGACGTAAGGTATCAGCATGGGACAGGCTTTCACCATCTCTGGATTTAGAAGCAGCTAAAACACAAAGAATACGTATTCCTACAAACATCTTATAAGGAAGAGAGAGTTAGGTGTTTAACACAAAGCAAGTCTTCCTACCTGCAAATACGCGTTCAGGTCTTTTTTCCTTCTCTCCAGGAAGTCCCTGTCCATATTGTTGAATGTTTTCTTCCCAGGAAGTTTTAATATCGAGTTGAGGTTCTCAAACTAGAAATCATACCCAATGAGCAGAAGAAGACACGGTAGAACAATACAGTTTGGTAGATCAACTTATAAGGTTTTATAACAGTCCCATATTTAAAGACAGTTTACATTTTCAGCATCCATAGTAAACTTAAACATACTTTAAAACACTCTAGAGTAGTAATTCACATGTATAAGACCAGAGGATCATAAAGTGTGTGTCATCATGGTGAAGCAGCATAAGACAGGTTTGTGGTTTTACCTGTTCAGTGATCCGCATGTGGAAGTCGTGGAAGTCACTGTAGCGACGGTAGGTCTTCCAGGTGTCTTCACTACCGTCTGAAATCCTACGGATGACAGTGATGGCGTACAGCGCGTAGGTCTTCCCGTGGTCATTACACACGCCTGGCACAGGAACGTGGGTTAGACAAGCATCGGCTACTAAACATGAACCAGGGGTCAAAGCATAAGTGCCAGACACCAGGATACAGAGTGAGTGGCAGATGGAAGGAAAGCGAGGGAGGTGACAGACATCAACATGGCCCGAACCGAGGCGCAGGAGATGGTGAAACAACGAGAGCAGCAAACAGTGGCGGGGGGGGGGGATCAAAAGGAAGAACAGAAGAAAAGATAAAGGTGATAGAATGACAGAGCCATGAAAAAAAGATCACACGTAAAAAGAACAAAATGAATAAGAAAATAAAGGATAACAGCCAGTGACTTGATGATAAAAGACAGTACATGAAAAGACTGCATAGTGGCTTAGAAATAGGAGAAAAGGTGAGGGGAAGAAAGAGAGCTTTCTGCTCAAAACTGAAATTTAGCAGGGCTAATTCTAAAGAAATGTTATTTATTTATCCCCCTTGAAGTCCTTACTATGAATGCAAGACCAAAACCTACCCTAGAAATCACTAATCTACAGCCCCTCAGGTTAGAGCCGTTATAAGCATAAGTAGCAGTTACATCTCACTATCAACTGTTCAAAGGGACAGTTGATATTTACACCAGGAACCACCGTGAAATTAATTCCCAACACATTACATGCTCTAATTAAATGTGGTAATGTACAGTTATGAAAATAAATGTCACCGGTTTAACGTCTTTATTCACAAGAAATTTCACGAGGTGGTTATGGTTTGACTTGAACATTCCACACATAAGGATTTAATCATAAATACAATAAATGTATTTTAATTGCATTACCCTTGTTATGTTAACTATTAACCTTACGTTATATATTAATTACTGCTGAAGATTATGATTTGTTAAAGTTAATAAGTAGAGCAAGTAATGTTATTTATTTTTTTTATTTTTTTTTTTTTGGATTTTTTCCCCGATTTTCTCCCTAATTTAGTCGTGTCCAATTCCTCCCCGTCACTAGGGGGCTCCCACATTAAGGCTACTACTACCACTCAGCCGGGAGGGCTGAAGACTATCACGTGTTTCCTCCGAACCACGTGACGCCAGCCGACCGCATCTTTTCGAACTGCTCGCTCGCGCACCGTTGGGGGCGGCGTAACACACTCGGAGGACAGCGCTATCCGCTCCCTCCGTTGTGCGAGCTCACAGACGCCCCTGACTGGCTGTAGAGCCGTGATTTAATGTGGGAGCACTAAGTACCTCTCATCCCTCCCCTCTGAGAGAGCTCGGCCAATCAGCTCTCTCTAGACCTCCGGCTGCGAGAGGTTACAGCACCACCCGGGATTCGAACTAGCGATCTCCGGATGATAGGGCGAGCGCTTTAACCACTGCGCCACTCGGAGGCCCAAGTAATGTTATTTAGACTAACGAAATAATACAAATTTGAAACCTCTTTTAAATCGTGATACTGTAGCTATTCGTGATGTTTACGTACCAGTATCAGAAATAAAAGCCTGAAGCTGCAGAGACTCGTCTGTGGTGGCGTTCGTGAGGTCATCCAAAGACTAAAATAAACCACAAAGAACGATTTACACAAACAAAAAAGAAAGCACATCAGAGAGTAAGAAAACCAAAGGAGTCGAAGGAACAAGTACCAAATTAATGCTTCCAGTCGGAGATCCGTTAAAAGACTCTGCAGGAAAGAGGAGGAAAGAAACAACAGCACTGAGCCGAGGGTTGTACAGTACATGGAGCTTGTGGTGTGTGAAAAGGTGTTATGCGTTTCCCCTCACCTCCGTCTCCATCGTCTGATCCTCTGTAGCTCGGCTCCTTTAGCATGTCCAACTCGGCTAGCATTCGCACATACAGAGGGTGCAGCTTAAACGACGGGTAGAACCGTTCATCTTTTAACATCATATCATATACCTGCAAAAGAGAGAGATATTTTTTTTTTTTTTTAATCGCATAGAACTTTTTAAAAATTGTTTATATTTATTCAGGATGTAAGAAGTAACGTTTTACTACCTTTCTCTGGATGTCATCAAAAATCTCTGGGGTTGGCTCCTCTTTGTTGAGTTTCTCAGTGAGTCTGTCCACAGAGGCCTGATCCACTTGCACTCTAGGAGACGCCTACGCACAACAGAACATGGATTATTTTTCATTTATTATTTCTTTGTATTTGCTGCCAACAAACCCTCGTCTGATGATAGCTATATGATTTTAAAGCGGGTTCACTGTGTGTCAAACACGGCTTTAATGTCTTAACGACTTGCACTTGCCACAGGAGCAGTGCAGAAGAAGAAGAAGAAGAAGAAAAAAAACCCGGTCCTGTGGACTGACCTTCTCCGAGAGGTACTGCTCATAGACCCCGAGAGCAGCGGCCTTCAACAAGCCCTTAGTCTGTCCACTTTGCTTCCTGCCGTCCTTCTGCCAGCTCTGTAGAACCTCCAGTTGCTGCTGTGCCGTCACCCGGTACCCCTCCACCGTCAGCCAGAAGAACAGCGCTGCCTGCCCCCCCATCTGCTGCATGTAGTCTGGATTTGTGACCAAATAAATAAAGGATTTGTATCGTAGGAATGATCATCAGGTTTTGAATGACTTTTCATTTTGAATGATTTTGCAAAACTAACCCATAAAAAACTGAAGCGCTATGTTGTGCACGAGGATATGATCCAGTGGGATTATACACAGTTTGCCGAAATTTGCAGCAAGTTTCACAGCATCGACTTCCTGCAAAGCAAAGATGAGCTAAAATTAAAACCTACACACCTTAAATGAATTTTTTTTTTTAACTAAATGGCATTACCTACCTTTCCTGATTGTAGTCTTTGTATTCTTGTTTCACAGACTTTTTTAACAAAGAGTAAACTGTTAATTTGATTTTTTATAGTGTTGATATCTGTGGAGAAACGAGACAATAGACAAGGTGTTGATGGATACATATATTTAGAGCTGTCTACAGAGTATGTCAGGACATGTTCATACAGGGGTGAGGTGTTAGGAAGAAAATGAAAGGTGTGAAAGTGGGGAAAGCAAAATGTCTGTGTGATCGCAAATCACTATGCAACAGCAGAACTGCAGTCTTAAAAAATATGTAAAAAAAAAAAAGAAAAAAAAAAAAGAAGTGAATACGGATCTAGATTCATAAATCACACATCCGTGTACATGTGTTCGTGTGTATACCATCTCCTGCAGTATCTAGCGAGCGCAGATATTGGAGCTCCTCCTGCACTTTGTCTTTCACAGCCTCCAGTTCAGCCGGCTTGTCCGTCAGCTTTAGGATGTTCATGAAGGCTTCGTAGTTGCAGCTGGAGTCTCGGATCTACACACAAGCATACAAGGAACTTACATACAAACACATACGCGAACATGAATGCATGACACACCAGAACATGTATGTAAACGTACGCCAGGGCACGTTCTGAATCCTTTAGAACTGAAGGCCAAGAACACAATATGAAACATCAGGCTCTCCTGCGCTTACGGTTCCTTCGACACTTGCAAAACGCCTACGACTGTAGCAAGCTGTTGAAAGGCTATGTTATGAACGTAAGAAAAGACCTACTGACCGAAATAAAGATCTGAGGAAATGCTGTAGCTAAAGAAGGCATACACTATTCAGTGTAAAGCAGCTCTGTAGATCAAAGACAGACCTGGAAAACCTGTCAACAGGGCAGCCCATAAACGTAACACAATTCTGCAGCTTTTAATATAAAAATCGTTCAAACATTCAGTAATAGCAGTTTCTAATACATTTGCGAGAAAATGAATATGTAAAATTTTTAAAACTGAAGATGTTCACTTCCCACAAAGGTAATATCACCTTTGCAGGGGTAACACGCATACTATAAGATTATTATAAGATGTGATTTTCTTTGCCGATATTATTTAAAAATTTAAATGCAGCATAACACCAATGCAATACGCCCACCACTATTGAAACCAGAATACATGCCGTCTAGCCAAAAAGAAAGTCACATACTTTAAGATTACTTAAAGCCTCTCGCTTTGATCCGAAAATGATTCCTCATGCACCCACAATTTGAATCCTGGAATATACCACCAGAGATGGATCATGGATCACTGCCTCTACAGGCTTGTACAGTGGACACTATGTATGATGGATGCATCGTTTCATGCTCTTCCCTTCTTACCCTGATGTGCCCATTGCTCTTGAATAGGATCAATCTGAACTCATAAGACCACATGAACTTTTTTCATTGCTCCAAAGTTCAATCTTTATGCTCACTATAAAGATACACAGCTGCTTAGTAACATCACATTGTGTGTGTAGGGAAATGCTCTTACTGATTTCTACTGTTCATTTATTTTATTATTATAATTTTTTTTTTTTTTTTTAAAGTGTTTAAGTGATCTACACACGTTGACAAAATTGTTGGTCACCTTCGGTCAATGAAAGAAAAACTCACAATGGTCACATAAATAACTTTAATCTGACAAAAGTAATAATAAAAAAAAAATATATGAATGTTAACCAATGAAAGTCAGACATTGCTTTTCAACCATGCTTCAACAGAATTATTTAAAAAAAAAAAAAACTCATGGAACAGGCCTGGACAAAAATGATGGTACCCTTAGAAAATACTGAAAATAATGTGACCAAAGGGACATGTTCATTCAAGGTGTGTCCACTAATTAGCATCACAGGTGTCTACAATCTTGTAATCAGTCAGGGGGCCTATATATAGGGCTCCAGGTAGTCACTGTGTGGTTTGGTGACATGGTATGTACCACACTCAACATGGACCAGAGGAAGCGAAGGAAAGAGTTGTCTCAGGAGATTCGAAAGAAAATTATAGACAAGCATGTTAAAGGTAAAGGCTATAAGACCATTTCCAAGCAGCTAGATGTTCCTGTGACTACAGTTGCACATATTATTCAGAAATTTAAGATCCATGGGACTGTAGCCAACCTCCCTGGACGTGGCCGCAGGACGAAAATTGATGACAAATCAAAGAGACGGATAATCCGAATGGTAACAAAAGAGCCCAGAAAGACTTCTAAAGAGATCCAAGGTGAACTTCATGCTCAAGGAACATCAGTGTCGGATCGCACCATCCGTCGTTGTTTGAGCCAAAGTGGACTACGTGGGAGACGAACAAGGAGGACACCATTGTTGAAAACAAATCATAAAAAAGCCAGACTGGAATATGCCAAACTACATGTTGACAAGCCACAAAGCTTCTGGGAGAATGTCCTATGGACAGATGAGACAAAAATGGAACTTTTTGCCAAGGCACATCAGCTCTATGTTCACAGATGGAAAAATGAAGCATATGAAGAAAAGAACACTGTCCCTACTGTGAAACATGGAGGAGGCTCTGTTATGTTCTGGGGCTGCTTTGCTGCATCTGGCACAGGGTGTCTTGAATCTGTGCAGGGTACAATGTAATCTCAAGACTATCAAGGGATTCTAGAGAGAAATGTGCTGGCCAGTGTCAGAAAGCTGGGTCTCAGTCGCAGGTCATGGGTCTTGCAACAGGACAATGACCCAAAACACAGCTAAAAACACCCAAGAATGGCTAAGAGGAAAACATTGGACTATTCTAAAGTGGCCTTCTATGAGCCCTGACCTCAATCCTATTGAGCATCTTTGGAAGGAGCTGAAACATGCTGTCTGGAAAAGGCACCCTTCAAACCGGAAACAACTGGAGCAGCTTGCTCATGAGGAGTGGGCCAAAATACCTGCAGAGAGGTGCAGAAGTCTCATTGACAGTTACAGGAATCGTTTGATTGACAGTGATTGCCTCAAAAGGTTGTGCAACAAACTATTAAGTTAGGGGTACCATCATTTTTGTCCAGGCCTGTTCCATGAGTTCATTTTTTAAAAATAATTCCGTTGAAGCATGGTTGAAAAGCAATGTCTGACTTTCATTGGTTAACATTCATAGAATTCTTATTTATTATTCATTTTGTCAAGTTAAAGTTATTTCTGTGACCATTGAGAGTTTTTCTTACATTGACCGAAGGGTACCAACAATTTTGTCCACGTGTGTATATTCATGATTTCTTATCAACCACAGTTCCACACTATCATTCCAGGTCTTAATAACGCTTAACATCAATTATTAACACAGTTCAAAACTCAAATCTTCTGTTTTGATTTGTTTTGGTCAGGCAGTTAATTTTAAAGAGCTCATTAACCTTGAGCCTATTATTTCAAGATTAGATTAAGATTAAGATTTGTAGCTACACTACCGTTAGTGCTGCTGTTCCAGAAAATAAATGAACACCTTCTGCTGTGGTAAAACACACACACACACACACACACACCACGAGAGACTTACCATCCAGATGATGAACTGATTGATATAATCAGGATCACTTAGTTGGTTAATTAACGGCAGCAGAACTCCTCTTGCCAAAATTTCCTGGAATGCAATATCACATGTTGCTTAGTTACAAAATATACAGGTGTACAGTTTAAAACTTGCATAAATATTGTAATACTAAATCTATTGATATATGTTATATATTGATATATAATTATATTATTATTAATATAATATTATGCTAATAATAATTTTCCTAAAGCATGTAAATTGTTTCGGCTGACTTTGTGTGAGTGTGTGTATATATATATATATATATATATATATATATATACACACACACACACACACACACACACACACACACACACATACATATATATATACACACACACAGTACTGTGCAAAACTCTTAAGCGCCATATCATCTGTAGTACAAATTTTGTCATACAAGTTTATTATATCTGCATCATTATGTACAAGACCATTCCCTACAAAGATACACTAAAATTAATGAATAAATCAAGTTACAGACATGCAAATATTCTTCTGTAAAAAAAAGCAACATATTACATGACAGAACAGTTTTCAGATGGGGTGAAAAAATCAATCAATAATGTAGACTCCTGGGTTTTGCATGGAAAGGAGCGAGTGTGACAAAGTTACCAAAAAAACTCATATTCTCCGGCAAGTTCAGTAAAACCTAACAGCTGTTTTATTTACAGTACTGTGCAAAAGTCTTGGGAACATCCAAATAAAAGCCATATGCAATGCTGCTTTTGAAAACATTTCTACATTAAAAGAAACTTCTATAAAAAGCACTAAGTAATAAACAATAAACGCTCAATATTTGGTGTGGAAACTCTTTACTTGAACATAAGCGGTACAGTTCGATACAGATTTGTGCAGTATTCCAAATAAAACAGCTGTTAGGTTTTACTGAGCGTACTGGAGAATATGAGTTCTGTAACGTTATTTATTCATTAATTGTAGTGTATCTTTGTAGGGAATGGTCTTGTACATAATAATGCAGACATAATAAACTTGTATAACAAAATTTGTACTACAGATAATATGGCGCCTAAAACTTTTGCACAGTACTTTTGAAAGACAATTGTTCTATTGTTCAATTGTTTTATAGTCATGTGTCACCTAGGACTGGGCGATAAAACGGTATCGGTATTTATTGACGGTAGACCATTGTCGATAACGATAAAAAAAAAAAACATTCGGTATGAAGCGCTATAGTTTTATTAAAATGCGGCTGACTGAGCGTGCGCCTTGCCTTAATCTCAACAGCCTATCAGATCTCCCGATGAATGAGCGTGGCACGAGTGACCAGGAAACAGCCAATAAGCTTATGCAGCCATTCCGCGTTGTGTCATCACCAACTCATGTCAGTATAACACGTGCGAAAATGAGTGCCGTGCCACACAGTAGGGATGAGATTGTGAATCAAAAATGATGCACCAGCTCACCAGTTTTTTGTTTTCTTTTCTTCTGATCAACACCAGAACTATGTTGTGTGTAAACTTTGCAAAAAAAAAAAAAAACAACAAAAAAAACATCGCGGCCAAGTATGGAAACACAAGCAACTTACTTGTGCGATGGAGAGGTACTTGGCAATCCTTATAAAAAACCCTCCAAGAGATACAATGATATAACCCACGCGATCGCTTACTACATTGCCAAAGAAATACTAAAAGAATTAAATAATTGCCGTCTGGACAAGCCGCACCTGTGACCCGTACATCAGCTTAAGCGTACATTTTAATGACAACTGGAATCTAAAGAGTAAATGCTTGGACACCGCATATTTTCCTGGAAACACCACGGGTGAATTTATTGCGCAAACCCTAGCTGATGCGCTGCTGCACGTGTGCATCACGACTGACAGCGGGGCGAATATGGTGAGCCGCTTCACTCAACTGCACTCGTCGCGGTGTTTTGGCCACCGATTACACTCAGCTATCTGTGAATAAAGTTAATTAATAGTTGCATAATCATTCACATATAGTTTCTTTGGATGTAGTGCTACATGAGCGCAACTTCCCAAAAGTGAGCAAACTTGCAAAAAAATACTTGTGCATCCCAGCCACCAGCAACCCCTCAGAAAGAACTTTTAGCATAGGGGGTAATGTAGTCACATTCACAGCATTAAATCCAGAGATAGAGGGAACCAACTTGTCTTTCTTGCTCACAATTTGTAATGTTGCAATGTACAGGTATATGTGAATAATGATGGTTGGTTCCTCTACTCGAAAGCTCATATTTGATTATTATAATTTGTTTTGTTTACAGAGTTTGAGGTTTACTGTATATTGTTATTATTGACATCTTACAGATGTTGATCTACCTCAAAGTTTGCTTTAGTGTTCTTTACAATTGCACACACTTTGTAACATTTTATTTATTACGTTTAAGAGTCTCCAACACTTAGATTTAGTTTATTATAGGACATAAGAGACAAGATATTTTTGTTCAAATTTTTTTGTTTTTGACTATTAAAATAATTTGCCTTAGTAATGTTGGTAAATTAACATAAAGTGGTTAAATTCGAACTTTTTTTCTACTGGTCTTCATTAATAAATATTCAACAATTACCGATATAATGTTTCATATCATTTGGTATCGTGATAATTTTTTTTTTCTGTATCGCCCAGCCCTAGTGTCACCTTTTTAAATTCTGTGTTTTTGTGTAAATCAGGTCTCAGTATTAAACAAATACAACCTGAGACAAACAACAAAACATTATAATTTTTTATATTATATATTTTTAGATTTATATAATTATTATAAACATTTCACTTTGTAAACATTATGCTTAAAAAAAAAAAAAAAAAAAAAAAAATTCACTTCTTTTCAACAGTGGATGTTCTTGACCTGAATCATGCTTTTTTAATTTTTTTATTTCTCGATTATCTTGTTTTCATTTTTCCATTCTGAAGCCAAAACTGTAAACGGGATTTGATTAATCATCACACACATCCCAGAAGCTACTTCTTAAAAGTCACATCCCTCTCACAGTAGTGCAGAAACCTCCACCATTCCCATTCCTCACCCTGAGGAAGTATCTCATGTTCTTGTTGTGGAAGTCTCCAGGAGGTAGTAAGAGATACAGCAGCACCTCGCACAGATCCCGCAGGAACCCTGGTATGAGGGAACACTTTTAGAAACCTTGTACCATCACCGAGCATCCTGCAGCTTTATCTGTAACTAGGAAGCACACAAAAATGAATACTCTGTGTGTTTTTGTCTCTCCTCTTGTGAGTCTCACCTTCTTCATCTTTATGAGAGGTGCACACTATATCTCTGCAGATCTTCCTCTCCATCTCAACCTCCGTCTCAAAGAATGCATCCAGAAGCTCCTCGGGGGGCTCCCCTGCACCACACACACACACACACACACACACACACACACACACACACACACACACACACACACACACACACACACACACACACTCAAACAACGTATACTTGCCCATATTGTCTCTCTCCCTCCTATTCCCCTTTCTTATTGTCTATCCTTGTCTCCACCTCTCCTACTCCTGCTTCCTGTCTGTCTCTTTCTCCTACACATTCTGTTTTTTTCTGTTTGGTGCTCTCTCTCTGTCTCTCTTTAGCTTATTCATTTATATACACGGTTTCACTCCCATTCTGCTTGTCTTTTATGCCAGTACTTTCATTCTGTCCATCCTGTGCTCTCTCTTTCTCCTGCTGTCTGTCTCCTTCATGATCACTTTCATCTTTTTCTATCTCTTGTGCTCTCTCTACATATACTCATCCCTCAAACCTAATCCCTCAGTCCTAAACTATTCTCAGACCTACAAGCAGCTCTCGCCAGCAGCAGTGAACAAGTTTACCCTTCTTTATAAATCTGCTCGGCGAAAAACTAATCAACTAAACTAGCCGCAAGTGAAACAACATTTAAGCTGATCAGTGCTGAATTGCTCTTGCTGTGGAAGCACTTTTTAGGGAAACAGGAAGTGAAGCTGCTGGTCACGGTGACTCACGTTGTTTAGGGTCCTCCCTCTCGTTCAACCTTTCCTGGGCTTTTCTGAAAACACGGAGGTGAGTGGCGAAGTCGTCAACCAGTCTGGTGGTAAAATATGGCTGCCAGTCCACCTCTTTGGACCTGAACAAAGCAAAGCGTCATGGTCATCATTTTAGGTAGCTGACAGGAAAGTTAACACAAACTCATCAAAAATATCATAAAGCTGGCTTCAAACTCTATCCTAGTTCTTGTTCAATGTTGTTAGACTGAATGAAAGAGAAAAAAATCAATCAGATTTATGTAATATGCTTAGAAGAAAAGAAAAAAAAAACATCAGAGGAGCATGCTATGAAATTTTTCTTTAGACTAGACAACATCATGTGTGTTCCCTTTCAGTCAATTCACTCGGTACAACACATATTGTATGGGATATCACGCCCTCTCGTGTCCTGGCTGAAGCCACCTTTATTCACGCCTTAAAGGCAGTCAAACTTGTGGTGACGTAGGTGTAGCCCCGCCTACCTTTATAAGGTATAACCGCCTACCACGGTTGACTCTCAGTTCTTACGCTCTTCACCTCGCTGTGAACACCTTGCTTGGTAGAGTTTTCTAGCTGCTGTTAGCAACTCTACGTGCGTTTCATTACAACACTAGACTTGAAATCAGCTCAACTGTTCTTGTTGGTGCTAGCGACAACAGCCTCAATTGGTGAGTCGTCTACCCGCGGAGCGCTGATTCTAAGTCCAGTGTCAGTGAGTGGTAGCTACATCTCAGTCTGGTTGGCTACTGTTTAGCGGTGCTAACGGTTCTAACTATTGAAAGCATGGAAGCTACTGTAGCAAGGAAGAAGTCCGTGATTCGCCCCTGTCCTCAGGGATGTGGTTTCTCCTTGCATGAGAAAGACCGACATGAAGCGTGCCCCGTCTGCTTGGGTATTCTCCACGCTAGGAGAGCGCTAGCCGAGCCCGAGTCGTGTGCGCTCTGTCGCCAGCTCCGGCGTTCTACGCTAGAAAGACGGGTCACATTTGTGGAAAAAACACTAGGGAAAAATACAGTCGCTCAACAAGACCCCCTCCTCTCGGAATTAGCAGTTCCAGTTTCGCCTGTGTCTGCTGAAGAAGAATTTGCAGCAGAAGTCCCCGCACTTAGCTGGGCAGAGCAAATGGAGTATTTCGAAGGGTCAGAGGACCGTGAACTTTCCTACAGCGCCGGTGAGCAGCCGGGCGGTGAGGGGCCGGCTTTCCACGAGGATGACGTGCTCGACATCAGTCTGGAAGCGCACGGCCTCTCAGAAGATGAACAAGAAATGGTACTGTCGACTCAGAGCTCCGGGGCCACAACCCCAGCAGGTCGGGACGACAATTCATTTTTTGCTCTATACCGACGAGCAGCGGAGAAGTTGGAGGCGCAATCGCCCTCCCCACAGCCGACTCAGAAGCCGTCTAGGTTCTCGGGATTCTTCCTCCCTCCGGAACCGACAACGGTCAGAAACTGCTTGCCAATGTTTCCCGACTTTGTCGGGGAGTTAACGGCATCATGGAACAAGCCACTGTCGACCCGAGTAACAGTGCCAGGCTATGGGCAGTATTTAGAATTGGACGGAGCGGAGAAAGCAGGGCTAGTGGGACCACCGCCGATGGAGACGTCCCTAGCCGCTTACTTGGCACCTTCGCATAACCATGGGGTGTCCGGTCCTACCGTCCTTCCGTCCAAACACTGCAGATTCTCTTCCGCACAACTGGAAAAAATATATCGCGCTCAAGCGAGCACCGCCAGGGCGCTGAATTCTGTGACGCTGCTCCAGACGTATCAGGCGATGCGTCTAGCAGAACTCGGTTCACTGGTACCGCAGGACAGCCCGGTATGTGAGCTGCTGAACGAGGTCAGAACCGCGACAGATTACATTTTGCGCATGTCTCGATGCGCGGCTCTCTCCCTCGGCAAAGGCATGGCTAGCGCTGTGGTGGCGCAGAGGCATCTGTGGCTCACGCTCTCTGATATCCCAGATAGAGACAGGGCCATCTACTTAGATGAACCGCTGTCTGCTGAGGGCTTATTTGGACAGTCACTTGATGCTATTCAAACAAGGTTTGATGTCAAGAAAAAGCAGGCGGAGGCGTTGCGAGACATCATCCCGCGACGAGAGGCGAAGCCCAAACAGGCGCGAAAGGTAACCACCCCGCAGCCCCCTCCTAAGCAGCCGCCACCATCGGCGAGCGCGAGCTCTCGCCCGATGAAACAGCGACCTCCAGGTCAAAATCCGCGTCAGTCAGCCTGGAACAGGGGCCCCCCACCGAGCCTCCGGAAGGATTCAGCAGCCGGGAGGAAGAATCCACACTCCTCCTAGCTCAGACATTAAAGGGAGAGGAGCTTTGGCAGCAGGGAGACGCTGTTTCTCCTCTCTCAAAGCCGCCCAAGAGGCCGCTAGATTATTTTCAGGGAATCAGTCCCAAACGGTCTTACATTTCCCTAACACAGTCTCCCAAGCACATCCCCCCCCCGCACACATGAGTGTTCTAAGTGCTTATGTTATAAACCCCAGTTGGGGTGCTTATTTCCATATAGCAATCTTTCCGCGACACAGGAAATTTCTGAGGTTTGCTTTCGAAGGCGTGGCCTACGAGTACCTAGTGTTGCCGTTCGGCCTGTCGCTAGCTCCCCGAACATTCACGAAGTGCGTCGAGGCAGCGCTGGCTCCTCTTCGGGAGAGAGGCATGCGCATACTGGCCTATTTAGACGACTGGGCGCTAATAGCGAGCTCAAGCGATCAGGCAGCGAAACAGACAGCGTTAGTACTGTCTCACATTCAGACTCTAGGTTTCTCAGTAAACATGCAGAAAAGTTCACTGACTCCGAGCCAACAGTTTTCATTCCTGGGTCTCGAGATATGCTCCGTTACCAGCCGAGCACATCTGTCAGAGCACAGAATAGCCGCGTTTCAGCGCTGCCTTGCTCAGTTTCAGTTGCAACACAAACTTCGTTTCAGAGTGTTCTTACAGTTATTGGGAATGATGGCATCTATGATCGCGGTGGTGCCGCTCGGACTGCTGAACATGCGGGCATTTCAGCGCTGGACGCGCTCTCACCGCCTATGTGCGGCGCGACACCTCAACAGGAAACTGACAGTGACTCCGTCATGCATGTCAGCTCTGATGCCCTGGAGGGAACCAAGGCCGTTACGCCAGGGATCTCCGATAGGCAGGGTGTCGTTTCGCAAAGTAGTGTCAACAGATGCTTCTCTGAGCGGCTGGGGCGCTCTGTGCGACGGCTCCGGCGTGAGGGGGGCGTGGTCACAGGAACAACGCAAGCTTCACATCAACTATTTGGAGCTGTTGGCGGTGTTTTCAGCCCTGAAACATTTTCGGCTGACTCTGACGGGACATCATGTTCTGATCAGGACAGACAACACGACAGTGGTCTCGTACATAAACAGACAAGGGGGCACGCGTTCTCTTCCCCTGCTGAAACTATCTCATTCTCTATTACTATGGTCCAGTGTGCACCTCCTGTCACTCAGGGCCACTCACATCCCAGGGCACATGAATTTGGGGGCGGACCTTCTCTCCAGAGGAGGCCCGCTTGTGAGGGAATGGAGGTTACACCCATGCGTGGTAGCTCGGATCTGGGAACGCTTCGGCAGGGCGGTAGTGGATCTGTTTGCATCCAAAGAGAATGCGCACTGCCAACTGTTCTTCTCCATAACAGACCACAGTGCGCCACTGGGGATCGATGCACTGGCACACTCATGGCCCCCAGCTCTATTGTATGCTTTCCCTCCAGTAGAACGGATTCTGCCCGTCACAGAGAGGGTGCGCCAGCAGGGCCTGTCCCTAATCCTGGTGGCCCCCCGTTGGCCGGCGAAATCATGGTATGCAGAGATAGTCAGCCTGCTAGCTGCAGAACCTTGGAAGCTTCCTCTCCGCAGGGACCTTCTGTCTCAGGCAGGGGGGGGGAAGTGGTTCATCCACGTCCCGAGCTGTGGAACTTGCATGCTTACCTGTTGAAAGGTCCAATTTGAGAGCGAAAGGGCTTCCTCCAAATGTAATTGAGACAATTCAGAGTGCTCGGGCCTCGTCCACTAGAGGTGTATATGCTTACAAGTGGCGGGCGTTTGAGCAATGGTGTCAGGAAAGTAATGTTCTTCCGTATCAGTGCTCTATGGTGGAGGTTTTGTCTTTTCTACAAGAGCTGTTAGAAAAAGGCCTTTCCTTCTCTACTATTAAAGTTTACCTGGCAGCTATATCAGCCTGTCATGTTGGCTTTGATGGAGTGTCACCAGGGGCTCATCCGCTAGCAGTGCGGTTTTTGAGAGGAGTACAACGCCTGCGACCCACGGTGAGGTTGAGCGTCCCATCTTGGGACTTATTAATAGTGCTTGAGGCCCTTTGTGGTCCTCCTTTTGAGCCGGTGGAGTCTATAGATATGAAAATTCTGTCATATAAGACGGCACTACTTCTGGCTTTAGCGTCTGCTAAGCGAGTGGGTGATCTCCACGCGTTGTCTGTGCATCCGGCTTGTACACAGTTTGCTGCTAATGGTTTAAAGGTTACACTACGGCCGAACGCGGCCTATGTACCGAAAGGGGTCTCCACTGATTATAGCTCTATGGTCTTTGACCTGTATAGCTTCTGCCCCCCTCCTTTTGCTTCTGAGGAGCAGGGAAGGTTGCATAATTTGTGCCCGGTACGGGCACTACGCATCTACATGGACCGTACAATGAATATGCGCGTGTGTGATCAACTCTTTGTCTGCTTTGCCAGTCCGGTAAAGGGGAAAGCACTGTCGAAACAGCGGCTCTCCCATTGGATTGTGGAGGCTATTACATTAGCTTATAGCAGCAAGGGTGCCCCATTGCCTCAGGGTGTGAAAGCACATTCAACAAGAGCTATGGCAACATCATGGGCGCTGTTCAAAGGGTTATCCGTGGGTGATATCTGCGCGGCAGCCAGTTGGTCCTCACCGCATACGTTTATCCGGTTCTACCGTCTGGACATAACTGCCCCCTCGGTGGCCCATTGTGTACTCTCTGCAGGGTCCAGGGTGCAGTAGAGTAGCTATCAGGTTTCTGGTTAACTTTGGTAGAAGCTCAGCAGGGCGTGAAGATATGTCCCATACAATATGTGTTGTACCGAGTGAATTGACTGAAAGGGAACGAATGGTTATGTCTATAACCTCTGTTCCCTGAAGGAAAGGAACGAGGTACAACACAGTGCGGCCCCGCTTCAGTTACGCTCGGCGAAGAGCGGAGGTCGAACTGAGAGTCAACCGTGGTGACAAGGATTTATAAAGGTAGGCGGGGCTACACCTACGTCACCACAGGTTTGACTGCCTTTAAGGCGTGAATAAAGGTGGCTTCAGCCAGGACACGAGAGGGCGTGATATCCCATACAATGTGTGTTGTACCTCGTTCCTTTCCTTCAGGGAACAGAGGTTATAGACATAACCATTCGTTTCATTGTCTGAGACGGAGTGCAAGTGCAGGAAAGAGGAACCTCGTGGCATGTCCTTACTTACAGAAGACAAGACAGGAGAACTTTGTCAACACTACTTTTGTTTTGTTTGTTACACTCTGTAAATGATAATAATAATAAAAGAATAATAAGCAAAACAAAAGCAATAAAAGTTTCTTGCAGGCTATTTGTAACCGTAAAGTTACTTCTGATAAGTATAGATATACTGCATGTGTGTGTATATTGCCATACATTCCCACTAGTTTAAGTGGTTGCCAAATAGTGCAAATTTAACTCATAAAAGTTAATACTTAAATCTCACTACATGCAAATACAAATTTAAATGAATCTATTTATTCCTATCAGGTTCTGAACTACTCAGACATTTGTGGGGAGCAATGCCTGTAATGTAACTTGCAGAGTGACATAAAAAAGAGAAAAAGACTAACAAAAAGCAGCTGTAACCATTTTTTTTTTCAGTCTTTTTCTCTTTTTTATTTATGCTTATGCACTACTTTATGTCAAAGCAAGAATTCTGTACTGTAGGTGGTGCTGTGCTGGAAAAAAAGTACAAAATATGGCCGAATTAGCACAAGACCAGTAAGGGTTACTATGGAAAACCTTATCTTGTTTTCAGAAAAAAGAAAGAATTCAAAAAGTAAAACTCTAATATTCTAGATTCATTACACAAAGTAAAATATTTCAAGCCTTTTGTGTTTTAATTTTAATTATTACAGCTTAGTACAGCTTACAGCTCATTAAAATAATACATACAATATCCTAAAATATTACAATGTTTCATATTGAGTTTGAGAAAATCATGATTATTCATACAGCTTAAAAACTCTGTCTAGTTTAGTACATGGGATCAAGATTACTGTCAGGCAAAGCCGATTGAAGAAACTTGGGAGAGCTTCACATGGAGTGGAGTGCGTAAACGACCATCATTTTTCAGACCTACTGTAAATCTATTTGAATGAAACACTGTAATATTCTGATACACTGGATTTTTCATTTTCATGAGCTGTAAGCTGTAATAATCATAATTAAAACAAAAAACTTCTTAAAATATCTCACTTTATGTGTAATGAATGTATAACATATGAGGGCTTCACTTTTAAATTAAATTATGGGGGAAATGTTTTCCTGATATTTAAATTTTTTTAAGGTTCCACTGTACTTACACTTGATATGCAAATCTGCTGAAAACATGACATGGGGAAGAAGTAAAGATCTAAGAAGTGAAGAAGTACCGCGTGGAGAACTGCACGAGAGCGTTCTGCACCGTCTGTCGGATCTCCAGCAGGAAGGACTCATCCTCGCTCAGTGTGTAATACCAGTACTGGATGTAGTCCCTCAGAGCAAACTGAATCACCTGAATGATGAAAAGAGAGAGATTCAGATTCCTGAGTCACGCACAAGCTATGTGTACACGTGGTTCAGAAATCTGATAAGAATCAGCCTGAATACACAATCAGACCTTCATAAGGACATACAGTAAAAGTTGCAAGAAAGTAAAGAAGCTAAGGCAGAACGAAATTTGTATCTGACTGCAGATAATTAAAGAGTAACCGGCATGTGTGGACTCTCCACTCTCCATACTCACAATGCGAAAGAAATGGTACGCTTTGAGTGAAACGCACGTTTGAAATTCTGTCAGAGCTTTTCCACGTTGTTTCTCTACGGTCTTCTCTGTAAACCTCCCACACTTCAGCTTCATGTGTGTAGTAGTGATGGGTTGACCATGAACGATTCATTCTTTTTGAATGCGTCTTTAATGTGACTCAGAAGAACGAGTAGTCTCAGAGCGTGATTAGTTTATTTTCTACTAGGCACGCATGCGCAAAGCATCGCAAAAACCTAAGTAGGTTATGTACAGGAAACAGAAATGAGTAGATACTTCTCGAGTCTTTTAGACCGGATTGTTCGTTCTTTTGTCACATGACTTAGAAAAATTTATTTCTGTTTCCTGTGTAATGCACTGCATAACGTCTATGAGAGTCAAGTGACAAAAGATAGAACGATTCGGACCAGAAGATATGATGGTGAGCTCATTCTGTTTATCATAATATGTCCTTAGCTGCATTGTAATATTTTCATTACTGGAACTATAGCCAAATTTTGTGTCTGTAGACGTGTTTAAAATTTTAAATTTTCAATAAACAGACGCTATTGTATTTCTGATCAAATGAACAAAATAAACAAAATGATTCAAACTTGCCGTCACTAGTGTGTAGTGCTCACGTGGCCCCGTCTATGTTCACAGGTCACATTAAATAACAAGGAACAATGATTTTATGCAGCAGTCGATGCTCTTCTCGTGACTTTAAAATGTACGGTATGTGCCTACTTGTTCTATATGGCATGCCAAATAATCACAACAAACCAGATTTAGGACAAAGCGGTTGAACTAAAGTTCATGAGTCTGACTGGGGAACAATAAACCTGCTGACACACTTCAGCAAATTCACTACGTCGAATCCACTCGTTGTACATCCAGTTACTCAGACATTACGCTAAACAAGCATGATGCGATGAACTGGTTTACGTCACTGAAAAATATCTTTAATGTGCGTGAGCAAAGTATCAGCTGAAAAGATTTAGGTCAAAAGTTTTTCAGTGCACAAAACGAAGTGCCTGACTTAACGATTTCGCAGAGCTCTGACCACGTGCATGTGACTTTTTTTTTTTCCTGCTGTGTCATCACTCTGACATGTGGCAGCAGATTGTGCAAGATCAGCCTTCACAGGATCAAGACCCAGCGGGGAATGTGCACGGACGTTACCTGCTGCAGAGGCTCGTCGATGAAGTTGGATCCCGTCAGACGCCGGTCGATTTTGATGGGCTTCGTCTCCTGCTTCAGCTCCTCTAAAGTCTGAGGGAACAGAGAGGATGTTGGAAGAAAGTCGGTCCATGTTGCTTCCCTCCCGACTAAATAAACATGTGTTCAAAAATCCCTGATCTGCATCGCGTGTTATCTAGACTACAGCGTTCAGGTACCAGAGCTGAGTCGGCGCTTACCTTAGCTATGCCTGTTGGGGTGGGGGGCAGGTAGGAGTGTTCACATTTCTCTAGGTGTTTTTCAGAATTTGTCTTTCCAAATAAAAGTGTCACAGCAAAGCCCCTGAAGAAGAGAGAGAGAAAAAACAAGAAAAGAAAAAGAAAAAAGATTTGCAGGTGAAAGATGTACAGCTTTATAGTCATGGTAAGATGGAGACACTTACCCGCCGAGAAAACAGAAGATATAAAAAGCCAAATAAAATATGGCAAAGGGTCCGAATGTGATGAGGAAAAGCAGGATTGCCAGGCCTCCCCATCCCCAGACAGACAGACTGGCCTGAAAAACAAAAAACACATACATGTAAAAATTCCTTCTGAGGCAAACAGGACTGGGATTTAAAACACAATCCACACAAACCACCAATAAAACCTCTTCTGTGACCCTTTCATCCAGCTAAAGGATTAAAGGCTTTGTCTGCTAGCAGGCAGCTGGGTGCCAAAACATTGGAGCATCTGATAACTTCTGTGCTCTTTTCAAGCCTTCGGAATGTTAAAGGGCGCAGGCAGTTCAGTGTGATGAATTTGCACACAGTAACCCTGAAGTGAGACTGAATATTATTATTTAAGGGCTGTGTTCTTTGCCCGAGTGTCTCACACTGAGATCGCTAGAAGTCAGGAGTGGTGAGAAGAGTAGATGCTGGATTTGAACATAGTCTAGAGAAACAGGAGGAAGAGAAAATGCAATCCAGACATCCATCAGATTCTCAGAGCACAGCTGTCCAGCTGACCGAGCACTTTCAGTTTTATTTTAAACCACTGCACAGACTGCGTTAGAAAAAAAAAGGAAGTTAGAAAAGAGTTATTAAAAAAAAAATTATAGCACAAACTCTTCTTATTTTAAAGCTTAAGGCTGGCTACAAACCAAACACGCATGCACATGCGCTCATACGTTATGGGCAATAAACTAACATGGAAGGGAATCAGCAATCAGCACCTGATACGATATGATTCTTAGATGCTGATTCGATAGCAATTTTATAAATCTCTCAATTCGATATTACATTTCACTCAATTTTATTACAATTTACAACCTTTAAATTTCTTTAACTGAGTCATTAAATGTAGCCAGTTCCTTGTAACATTAGTTTTCTCTCTTAAAAAAACAAGCGCAACATTTAAACAATACACACCAACCTCAAAACCACTGTCATCTCTAACATTCAGAGGATTGTTTTTTGTTTGTTCAGCCACAAAGGGACCTATGAATCATTCAAGCATAAAAACCATCGAACTTAAATCATGAACCAGTGAGAAACAGGTGATGACCGATCAGGCCGGTGATTAATGTACTGGAGATGCTGAAATTGGAGTGGTTGGAACAGACGAGACAAAGTGAGGTTGCTGCTGAGGTTGTTACATAAACGATCAATTATTAAACTGTATCTGTAAGTCGCAGTAAAACCTTTGTTTCCATTTTTTTTAATTTAATCTACATCATTAAAGTTAATGTAATATGAAGAAATGTTGAATGGCTCAAGGCTTTTTATTTTGCTTACTGCTTTCTCCACCACCTGTACAGGTGTATCTACTACCTACTACATGTACGGAGTGAAAGCGTTTCACGTTCGTAATTTTTGCATTATCTGTCATTAAGATGTTCCTGCATTTAGATACAAACTTTTGAAGTTTGTTATGCTTGTTTTTTTTTTAAATATATAATTTGTAATATGCACCAGGCTCTTATTTGTTGTTTAATAAAAAGCAACTTCACTGTTTAGCTAAAGATCTCACAGCCCTGCGTTTGACTCAAGACACGAGGTGAAAATGAAGTCTTTCACATTGTGAAAAGGTTTTTTGTGTAACTCTTTCCAGTAAGCTGGTTTTATCAGTAGATTCTGACGTTTTCTTAACAAGGTAACAAGTCATGTTCACTACACTACATGAGACAAAGACACACAAACGAGAGCTAAAAGTTACTTTAGAATTGAGAACAGGTTATGTGTCAGTTTCTGAAAGATCCAAACTAAGAAGGAATAAAGCAAATAAAAGAGAGAAAGGAGCATATGTCCAGTCACCAGACTTCCTGTTTTTGTCAGTGCAGGAAAGCTGGACTATTGCGTCATTGTAGCGCTCGGTCAGGAGGGCACAAACACACACACAATCTCCAAGGTGAGCATAATACAAACTTAAAAAAAAAAAAAAAAAAGCCAACATGATGCAACTCGCTTATAATTACAGCCAACATCCAGCCCTGTCTTTAGATTTCCATGATAACCAGAGATAAATTACTGACAGTAAATGACAAATTACACTCTTTATCTAAAGAAGACAGTTTAGGATATACACATCACCCAAGTCTACCATCAGCAGACAATGATAAAACTCGTGGCTCAGCGTGGCCGATGTCATCTACATGTTTTTAATGAATTGATTCGGAGAGCAGATCGACATGAAATGACGCAATACAAAATTAAATACATGCCGAGATTTCGACATTCCTCGCACTCAACCTGTCACTATTACTCTCCGGCAAAACCAGATGGGCTGACGCATGAATCAGATGTTCGTGCTTATTTAAGGGGCGTGTCGATATCATATCGAGGCGCTCCTCTTTTAAACATCTTGTTATTATTAGTGAGAAAACTAAAGACATTCACAAAGTCACACATTCACAAACTCGGACATGCCTCGGGCTCTCCAGCATACCGGAAAGAACACTAAGTAAGTTCTTCAAAGGTCAACTAAGACACACACTCACACACACACACTGCCACAACAAGCATGACTCAACAGGTCACATGGGTAAAGCAAACAAGGGACAAAATCAAAAGTCTGTTTAATATTTGGTCTCGGAAGAGAAAGGACCAGGGCTCTTGTTTACTAAGCGTCTAAGAATTACTCTCAGGAGTAGCGCTCAAAGTTAACTTAGGATTGGAAATATTCCTAGCTCAGGATAGGACATGGAAGTTATTCAGTAGAACAGCTGCTAGGAAAGTGTGTGACATCGCTGTTTATGAAACAGAGCCGTAAAGCTGGCTTCACATTATAGTGTTGTAGTCTTGACAGGTTTTTGTAGTTTTAAACGAAGGAAAAGTGAAAGCTTTATGCACACAGACAAAACTTACAGCTGCGTGACCTTATCCAAATCAGACTGCTCCAATCACAACTGTTTTAAGCGCCTGTAGTAGAGCTGTGCAGGAAAAGAAAAGTGAAACTGGACAGAGGATGAGAGAGTTTTGCCCGCAGGGAAGGTTGCAAAATGTAAAAAAATAATTAAAGCATAATTCTGCCCTACTCTTACCTCGAAAGATAAAAAGAGTGAGTGGAGGCAGTTTGTGAAATACAGAAACACTGTCAATTTAATATAAATATCTAAAAACAATATTTTAGATTAATTACACCTAATCCATAATCATGTTGCATCTATAACCATTTAGTGTTGATGCTGTGACGCTGTTTTCAGTTCAAATCACCCTCCTCATCGGTACCGGAGACAATGATTTCGATGTTTATGCCACAGATGATGCCCACAATTCTAGCAGCTTGTTTTTTGTTGACTTCATGCTCCGTGGTGGGGAACTTGATGAATATGTGCATGATCAGCGGTGTCTGATTTGCTATTTCCAACATTATCGGAACCCAAATAGTCAAAGCTGAATCTTCGCTGTTACTAAAAAAAAATAAATAAAAAAAATATATATATATAAAAAAAATTTTTAAAACCCCGCTACAGTGGATGTCGCCCTATTTTCCGTCGAGACAGCATAAGAAAGGTTCACTAATGGACCAACTACATTACGCACACGATGTGTCACAAAATGTATTACATTTTTGTCCAAATTTATATTTTAATGAGCTCAATGTCAGTGTTATTAAAAACAACTGAATGTTGTTTTTACTTAATTACATATTTCATGTGTTATTTCATTGTCGTGAAAAGAAAAAAGTGTGTCCAAACTTTTGACAGGTACTGCATATACTGTAAGACTGCAGTAAGATTTAAGGTCAGTTAAACCAAAGGGATTCTCACTGCCTTTTGTTTAATCAGTGCTTTCATCATCTATAATCCTTATGCTTTAGCTCTGTAAACTGATTGTTACAAAAACCTGCTAAACATTTAGCCATTATGACTTGAACAGGATACGGAAATCCTCAAATCAGAGCTTCAAAGCTGCTCCTAAAATAATCGATACGGGTGTTGACGCAAGCCACGACAGCGCAGGGTTCTCCTCAAATGCTTTTTTAAACCCTTAAAGCCTATCATTTATAGAGCATAAAAACTACTCAAGAGGGAGAAAAAAAAAGCATGTATAGAGCTCGAACACTAAGGCTGAATATTCTGAGGGCTGATTGAGAACAGAAACGCAGGAGCACATTTCACATCCCTTCAGAAACTGGTTCAGGCAGTCAGCCCGCTCTCTGTACGTGCGGCTAGTCATCTTAGCACTTAGAGTTTCACTAAACAACAGAGAGAAACACTTCTCGTTACAGCACAAGCTTAATTCTAGCAGAAACGTCTAGTTCTCTTTTAAATATCACCTGCTAAAGACGTCGGGCAAGAATACATCTGGAGACAGCAATAAAAAGATCGTTTGGTGCAACAGAAGCGTTTAATCCATCATTAATTCCCTTCACACGGTCGGTTCAAGGTGGGAAAAGTGTACTAGGAATGTGGGCAGAATCTGGGGTCGATAATGACTCACCTTTAATCCGGGAGCAGGGGTACTGATGAGATCTGTGTGAACAGGGAACACCCTCATTATGGAACAGGAATCTAGAGACTGATTGTCAGGGACAGACTTTTATTTTTATTAAATTCAATTCAACTCAAAGTACAACTGACAGCACTGGGCATGTTCTAGGAGAAACAGATATAGTAATATGTAAAATAATCTTTTTTCTCTCCTCATACAATTGCACCTTCTGTGTCGTGATTTGGTTTTTCTTTTGATTGGTCAAGTCAGCACGGCTCGTGATATACGGGCCAATCCCAGAGCGTGAAGGTGTGACTTATAGGCAAAGCACTGTTGAGCTTTTTACTCAGTGGAAAATAACACTGAATTATGGAGACAGAAAGCTCCGAGTGGGTGAGCGCGGCGTTTAGTGAGTAACATGAATGCACATGACTGGCAAAAACACCTCAATCAGTTCACCTTGCCTTTTTTTTATTTATTAATTTTTTTTATAAGCAATGGCATGCGTGGTATTTCAGACACACACAACTCACTAAACAATGACGCTCTGTTGTTAAACATCACGCCTAGTCTGAGCTTGGAATTCCAGGGCACTTCTTAAAAGCACACACAGACGGCTTAACGCTGAATTTCGGGATTCGGCGTGAATGACAAAATCCAAGGGAAAGTGGCATGTTAAGGGAGGCTTATTTGTGTTTTTATAGCAGAGATTTCTGCTCGGTCACATGCCTGAGCCGTCGCTTCCCAGGACAATCGAACTGGCGAGATTTTATACCCTCTTCCTCATCAATTACAGCGGCACATGCAAAATCCGAGCATCTGTGAGCTCATGTGTGTGGAAGAGGGAAGATAGCACTTTTAATACACCTCCCGTGACATGTAGAAGCTCCAAACAAGGAACCTGCTGGATGATGTCACGTGTCTCCAATGAGGCACGTGTTAGTCTTCCTGCTCCGAACTGATGGCTATTGTAGAATACGGGAGAGAGGATCTGCCAGGTGAACAACTGGAAGAGAAAGTGGGGGGCGCTTTAGGTTTGGTCGATGGGGTGTGTTGGGAGCTTAGCTAAATTTTACATTTCTAAGCCACTTGAAATATCTGCAGTATTTTTTAAACAAGCGTGTTTGTCAATACTGTCTGGGTATAGTTTCAGATGTCTGCCGGGATGGCTGGAAAGTTGACTGACATCTGTTAAGCATGTGTCAAGTTTTCACTTTCTGCAATGCAAAAGCAGCCGAATTGAACTTTTAAAGACTTAACTTGCTTGAGGCAATATCACTTCAGCTGGCAATAACAGTACACAGAGTACAAAAGAAATCCACAGGTAGATTTCAAACAGAAACCTAAGAACATGTCATCATATACACTCATGATGCTATTAACGTTTTATCTAGATCTTATAAGGAATCTAATTCAATCTTGATCCTGACTATACAACATGATTGAACTATTTCACGTCAGACATGACCATTAACAGACGCTGCGTGTTTTCATTTTCCCGGTTATGCTCATCGATGTACAGCTTTTCATACGCTAAGCTATTTATTGGCTAAATTCCCAAACTGCTACACACACACTGCTCACAGGCCCCGCACACTTTACAAGAGCTTGAGCGTGAGGCTTTATATCAGAGTGAATTCTCTATTCTGAATGAAGGGGTTAATACAATAATTTTCCCAGACTGCAGCTTTCATTTTAAATGGTGAGGTTATACAGTATCAATACATTCTTATTTCTGTAATCACTTAATTAGTACATCTACATTTTTAGACCCACAAGGCTTTCAGCAGAAAGTGCACGACTGCTTTTAGGTGTGTGACGACTAGGGTTGGGTACCGAAAACCGGTGCCAATACGGCACCGGTACCTATAGAACCGGTATGTACCGGACCGAAACAGAACGCGAATTTCGGTGCCTCATTTCGATGCCACATAAATGCCTGAACTGTCGATTAATATATTTGTTCTCTGGGGCTATGATGATGACACAGTTGTAATAAGCATTAGATTCATCAACACACATGATTGCTAGTAAAATTTAAATACTGCATTCATGGACTGTCAGAAATTATAAATTATTTCCGTAATTAGAAAAATCTTGAGAACTTCGGAAAGCTTTGATAACACATATCCAAAACATTGTTGCAGTAATGTTACTGTACATTTTATTTTTGTAGATTAAATGTTTATTAGATTAGATTTTAAAAAATGAAAAGCGCAAATCATCAGGAAATGAGACATTCCGACATGCGCGTGAACGCCTCTTGCGTTACACTCGCTCTGACGTCAGCAGGTGATCTACCGCTATCTTAACTTGCTAAATTACCTTTCGTTAAAATGCCGAAAACTAAACGGTCGAAAGTGTGGCTATAGTTCACAAGAAAGGATTCAGACACCGCGACGTGCAGTAAATGTTTTTACAGCAGTTGCGTGTAAAGGGGGAAACACGTCAAATCGGAATAAACTTAAAAGCAGAGGGATGCATCGTGTTTGACAGCTTACAGACAACAGCTGGCACTATTGGTGTGGATGACCCCAGCCCCCAAAAGGATTATAATGACCTCAGCAGCCTTTCCGCAGGTTAGTAGTAGGCTAATGTAATGTTAACTGCAAAATGCAAATCTTGCATTCAGGCTAACAAATGGTCAAACAATTTGTAAAATACTAATGTAACATGGATTCTGTTTATAATTATGGCTTTCCAGCTAGTACTTAAACTTTTAATATATTGTTCAAATTTTAAGCATTAAATTTTTTGTTCAATAAAAACGTTTTCTTGAGCCATCATTTTGTGGCTTTTGCAAAGTATCGGTTCAGGCACAGTTTTGGCACCGGTTTAAAAGTATCGATTTGGCACCGGTATCGAAAAAGCCCCAAATGATACCCAACCCTAGTGACAACACACTCCAATCAGAACTCGGGACTGGTTTTGTGATACAATTCAATCCACAGAATAATGTGAAAAAAAAATGCTAATGATTTCTGAATCATAAACAATGCGCATTGTTCTCTGAAGAAACCTTTCTGGTAAAGCTTGCACTCATCCTCCTCTGTATTTTCACGAGATTACACTCTACCGCTTTTGCCTATGTGGGCTGCCATAAATTATTATTTCCATCGAACTTTAACACAGTCAAGTGGTAACGCAAGCATTTCAACATTTCATGTGTGTGTGTTTGTGTGTATCTGGTTCCATTTCAAGGTATTTGAATTTCAAGATGTGTGAACTCCTCGTACACACAACCCTTGGGCTCCTGGTTACTGAGCGCTGGGGAAAAAGTCGCACTTGTAGAGTATTTTTATTTCTGATAATACAGATTTACATATTAAACTATCGACAGTGAACGTGACACATTCTTTCTCCTGTGATGCTTGGTCAGTGCTTATGAACTGGGTCATACTGCGCTTGTAACCTCCTTCGATTTCCTGTTTTTGAGTGTTCGGAAGTCGGTTTCACAGGACCAAATAACCCTAAAATTAATGAGTGCAGATAATGTCAATATGTGACATTTTGCGCAAGTATAACTGATCTACCATTAGAGGATCTTCACCTGACCAATTAAAGCAACCCCAGATCATAACACTGCCTCCAGAGTCTTTTACAGTGGACAGTATGCATGATGGGATGCATCACTTCATGCTCTTCCCTTCTTACCCACATCACTCTGGAAAAAAGGATCAATCCGAACTCATCATCTTTTTCCATTGCTCTAAAGTCCAATCTATATGCTACCTAAGAAGATTTACTGTAAGTGTCTCCTGATTAGTCTCACTAACAAGTGGTGTTCATCCCATAGCTATGGTTTCGCTGCTATTTTTTTTTTTTTTTCATGCAACTTCAAGTGTTTACGTGACTTCCCCGAACACAAAGTTGAGAAACTTGAGCACTATTCTTCCAGGTATTCATAATGTTTCTTGAGCCAGTTTCAGTCATTTCAAATCTTCTTAGCTGTTTTCTTTGCTTGATGCAGCTCAATAATCTGACCCTTCTGAAAGTGACTTTTTAAGTGAGTCAGATCCGATTTGACAAAACATTAGATTTGTGTGTTCAGACAGCCCTAAAAAAAAACATCAGATCTGTCTCACATTAAGGAACAAAAACGTATGAATTTCAGGCTGGTCATGTAAATATTTTCTTCATCATCTGAGATAATTTAAGTAAGAAAAAGTCCTTAAGCAGAGAAGTTTAAAAGTTAATCAATAGCCCATGTTTTATTATGAACATTGCATTGAATCTTCCATTTAAGTAAATTGCAGTCGGTGCATGCCTAATATTAACGCTTCGCATTTTGTCAACAGATGCTGCAGGCCAACTGAACTAGGTCTATCCTGTTCTTTTCAAGGTGACTGTTTAAGCCTCGAGACATTTCTGTGCAGGTCACTGACATGTGCATTACAACCGTACGTATCTGAAGCTAGAAGCAGTAGTGTTACAAAAACGATGCTTCCTACTAGTCTGATTTACGAGCTAATCCATCTTTTCTCAACAACCACTCGAGCTATAAAGGGACCATTAAGGCATGAGTGAAAACCCATCAGGCCGTCCACTCAGCAGTTTACAGTGCATAGCTGATTAACTGCGTAACGTGTGGACTGATTAGACAGTAAACACGGGTCACGCTTAAAGAGACTCCTCATAAGCTGATTACTTCCTCTGCGGACAGGTTCAAACACGCGCAACAACACGTCTGTCACAGAAAATGGCAGCTATGATCCGATGTCCTCTGTTTAAT
The DNA here is from genome assembly GCA_030347435.1 of Clarias fuscus. Lineage (NCBI taxonomy): Eukaryota > Metazoa > Chordata > Actinopteri > Siluriformes > Clariidae > Clarias > Clarias fuscus. The sequence continues at coordinate 23,731,613 of CM059215.1, read as the reverse complement.
AGATGCTGACTTTAAAATTAGGATTTGGGGTTCTATAGTGCATAGTGTCCTGGTTCAGCACATGATGTGGTTCAAGATAGGAACTAACATTGAAAGTCACTAAAACATTATTGGAAAAAACAAAACAAAAAAAAAACAAGTGTATTCAGAGATCACCAGTCCACTACCAACATTTAGTAACAATCGGTACAACATATGACCGGGTTAGTTTCAATCAGTTACCTCATATGTGGAAAGTATGAAAGGTGACGATCATCATTGACCAATATATAAAGTAAGCACTCTTTACAAACATGGTGAGCAAAAAACAAAACAAAAAAAAAAAAACATCCCAAAATTCACAACACACCAAACCAAAAGGAACGTGCATCAGACACGGCTTCTGTCAGTCAAGACCAAGAACCCGAGGTTTGCAATGAAACTGGTTACAGGGAAATAACCCCGATATGTGCTTCTGCTGCTGTATCTCATGCAAGTCCAGGTTCGAGCAGGACTCATGCAGGAGTTGATCAGTGCAGTTACATCCTGACTCGTGTGTGACTGACTGTGCCAAAGGAGTGGATGACGCACCATGTGTTCACGGTGACAGTGCGGGATGGCTGGTGTGAGAATCATCGCAGCATAGCAACTAGATTAGTGGAATGCGAGTGTACAAAATGTACAATACCAGAGAAAAGTTTGGACACACCTTCTAATTAAAAGTTTTTTTGCTTTGTGATTTATTTTCCACATTCTTAAACAATACCGTTGATGAAACAACTTGTACAGCATTAGAAAATATAGTAACAACAGCAACAGCTGTTTTGGAACAGTTCTTGCAGGAACAGTATTTTAAATAATTGATAATCAAGCACCATGATGAAACCGACTCTTGTGAAGAATATCCCAGAAAAGCGTGGTCAAAACTTACCGCACGTCAGCTTAGAGGCGTTATGAAGGCTTTACAGATCATCAGTAGCAGACACATCTCAATAAAAACTGTTTAAAGGAGATTATTGCATATCTTGGATGCTTTTACTATTGTTTTACAATGTAGAAAGAAATAAAAATCAGGAAAGACAGACCATGGAATTAGAAGTTGTGTCCCAACTTGTGACTGGTAGCGTAGGCACTAGCTTGTCCGCCTTCACATGCGCTTCAAATGTCGAGCTGGCTGTCGGAAACCAGATACTGAGAAGTGCACATGCATTTCTACTCTAGATTCCTGCACCAATAAGCAACTAAGCCGAACTCTATGGTTACTTTAGCCTTTTCTCTACACTCGCTTTTCACTATTTTCAGCAAACGTTTAATGTTATGCTAATGAGGTGTGAAAGCAGAAGTAGGCTAGACGTTAGTGCGAACGATGTAATGCAACGCAGCTAAACGAGTTACAGAAGAGATTCAGCTCAGCTAATGAGATGACAATCTTGGGTATTAAGCTTTACAAAGGACTAAAGCACCACTGCATCGCTCTCTTCATCTAAAGAACCAAACAGCATTGTGGGAAATGTTTGAATTGAATGAAAGAACTTGAAAGTAAATCTAATACAAGAAATTGATATTTATTAGCTAGTTAGATTATTGAAATTGCCTGATGATTTATTTATTTTTTTTATAAATTAGCTGGATTAAATTGAATAATTTTATTGATTTAGAAATCAGTAATGCTTCATTGCAGAAGACAGAGAGTACAGCTGAGTAATATGACAATACTAAAGCAGAAGTCAGAAGCTAAAAATAGCAGGTGTCATCGTCTGCGTTTCAGCTAGGTCTATTTTAGTTTAGTGGATCAAAAAATGTCACAGTTTGAAGATTTTCAGTTAAAACATGACAAGGTTTACTGAAAACACTGTCTTTACCTTCTTACAGTTTTCTGCCAGATCAGCAGACTTTAACATTAGCCATAGAACATCCAACAAATAAATATCAAATAAATGTAAATCTTTGAAACGTAGATCACGTGTTAAAAATAAAGATTTTTATGCATGTCATTCAGGAGTAGTTTGCTTTAATATTTTCAGCAGTTTCTGGTCCTTGAAGTTATCAAGTTAACTGTTACTCTGAGATTCACCAATCAGCCAAAACATTATGATCACCCCTAATGCTGAGTAGCCTGTCTGAAGTCTTCCCATAATGCATCCCAGTACCATCTCGTCCTCAGGTTAGTGAAGCGTACACACACCTGGCCATGAGTGATTCATCAAACCAGGCCACTGTCTTCCATTAGTCCATGGTTCAGTCCTGATGCTCACATGCCCATTGTATGCACTTTTGGTGGTGGACACGGGTCAGGATGGGCACTCTGATCGGTCTGCAGCTACGCAGTCCCCTACATAAGAAACTACAATGCACTGACTTCTTTGTCTCAGGATAAGCATGAACTTTTTCACACTTTCCATACTGTCTAATATACCACAAATGACATTTGAGCTCCTTGTTGAGTCTGGTTCCTCTCAAGGTTTCTTCCTGTTGTCATCTCCGGAAGTTTTTTCCTTGCCACGACCACACTCAGGGGCAAACTGACCGTTAACTGCTAACTGATAAATAAAGCTGCAACAATGACCGTGGCTAAATGCACTATACAAATAATAAAAAAAGGAATTTAACCTTTTCATCAATTTGAGCTTTTCTATTGGACCAGACTCCACAGGCCAGTCTTTGTTTCTCACATCCATCAGTAAGCCTGGGCTGCACATGATCCTGTCGCCGGTTCACCAGCTTTCTTCCTTGGAACACTTTTGCTATGTGACCACCACAAACCGGGAACATCCCACAAGAGCTGCAGTTTTGTTGTTACCCTGACCACAATTTTGCCCTTGCGAAAGTCACTCAAATCTTTTACACTTGCCCATTTTTTCTGCTTTCAACACATCAACTTCAGGGACAAAATGTTCACTTGCTGTCTAATATATCCCACCCACTTCCAGGTGTTATTGTAAGGAGATAATCAATGTTATTTGCTTCACCTTCAGTGCTCATAATGTTACACAGACACAAAAATAAATGAATAAATAAACAAATAAATAAATAAATAAATATTTTGTGTTTTTTTCTCCCACTCGTCAGCGGGTCTGGACTTGATGTAAACTTGTCCTCGTTTCCTCTGCACTACCTGATGAGCGTAAACCCTGAGCGAGAGCGGATAATAAGATTAAGATGAGCGTGCGCTCGTTCAGCATCTTTAATAAGTTCTCTATAAATAGTTCTTGAGTGTATCCAGTGCTTTGTGCAGAACATAGGGGCTGGAGTTTATCTCTAACACTAATGGCTTTCTGATAGGACAGGTGACTCATCAGTTTTCTGATCGCAGCACGGGCTACAGATGAGACGGGCTGCTCTCGCTTTTATCTACGATCTTACTGCATGTGCTCAGACGGTGTGAAGCCGAGCGAGTGTAAAGGGAAATCCAGCGAGGGTAAAAAACAAAAACAAAACAAAAAAAAAACAACAACAACAATAAGGAAAACACTAGAGCTTATGGGGCATCCGCTAAAACAAGCTGAATTACAGGGATTGAAGTTGTTGCCAGATCTGTAATGATTCCGCAACACTGGGATTCTTGGTTTAACTTTACGTTTATGTACTGGAGTGAAATGTCTCTGGAGTGATCTGTGATATAGTAGTTTATAACAAAGTGAGTAGAGCTATAGGACAGTGTGACTACTATGCTATAACTACACAAGATAAAACTGAGATGAACTTTTCTTTAAAATCCATTGAATTCATTAACCGGAAATTGGATTTATACGGCTACCTTTTTAATACTGACTAAACAACTAGGCATAATAAATATTATGATACAATATTTATATCGTACAATTAAGGGTGAGCGATATTACAAAGATATCATAATATCAAATCGGTATTACACCAAGACATGATTACCCTTGCTGTTTGATTACAAACTAAAAGAAAAAGTGTTTAAAAAAACAAAAACCTTAAAGAAAACCTTAATTCTTTTTTTTTTTTTTTTTAATTGTAATGTCCACAAATATAAAATATCATTGGAAAGAGGGATTTTTTTTTTTACAAAACAAGCTTCTCCAAACACTGTCAATATTATATATATATAAAAAAAAGAAATGTTAATAGACCCAGAATATATATATTTTTTTAAATATAATGTGTTACATCGTCATACTTGCCAGATTTTTGGAGATAGTGTCAGAAAATCTTAACAATATCAAACCTAACCCATGTGATCTGGTGTCTATATTTTGTATAAACGTTTAGCTTTAGACTTTGCATATTCACATTTCATCAAAGAGTTTATTTTTCCTGTTTCTTTCCTTTTTCTCATTTATTTACAGAAACATTTTATAAAATTATAATTAATTGATTAAATACAACACAACTTACAATAAAAAAGTACAAAAGATATTTGCATTGAAACTCTAGACACACACTTTGTCTATAAATACTCTGACATTTCTAAATCTAACACTAAATTATTCAAACATAGATGTGGTTAAAAATTTATAAAGCTATGTTCACATCACCGGCCTGAAGTGACAAATCCGATTTCTCCTAACGTGGCACAGATAAGATTTTTAGTGCTGTCTGAATACATGAATCTGATGTTTTTCAGATCGGATCTGTGTCACTTTTGTATGCAGTCCTAAAACAGATACATAACCTATACATGGTCATGTGACCTGAATGAGAACAGGTCGGGATTCATGTGACGTTTTTGCCTCTGGGCATGCTGGCTCTCTTTTTCCAGACCTCAGCAAACATAACCAACTAACTGCTCCTCGTTCTCCAGATTTCTTTTTTGCTAACATGGCATCCATTCTTTGAAATTAATGAATGGTTGCACAAATATCGGGTATTTTAACCCAGATGATGCGTCCACATTAAAGTCAGATAAAAGTCATCCGTCACTTGTTCAGTCAATTGCGACTTTCAATAATGTTTTTTTTTTTAAAGATTGCCTGTAAAAGACTTCCTGTTTCTTTTTGGTTAGTGTTTTTTTTTTGGTTTGTTTTAACACATTTATTTTGGGGGACGTGCCATGTTGCACAAACAGTTCCAACTAAACAAACATGTTAAGCATCTTATACTGTAAATGTTCAGGCATTCAAATGGCATTATACAAGTATTGTTTAATTGAGAATATTTGATTCCTAAAGGTAAAATATAATCTGAATACATTTTTGAACACTGAAGACAGATGACCTGAGAGTGAATATAAAATACTACAAGCTTCTTTTGGGACGGTCTCGGCTTGTTACGGGCAGATCTAATTTCTTACTGACCTTTCACGTGATCTTGGTGCGTGCTAAAAGAAAAGAAAGATGCTATGAAGGATAAAGTTGCTGGAAAGTCAAGTCTGGTGTTATATAAATCCAACGCTTTCTAGACATGTGCATACCAAAATACGTCCTTAACTACTATGTCCAAAATATGCCCATAACCTTATGCTACTACTCCTAGTGACTTGTAGGTTCATGTTTAGATTTGAAAGCTTTTTTTTTTTTTTATTTGTGTGTTTTATTGCACATATTTGCATGGTTCATTTCATAAAATCATATTGAATAAATTGAATAATACTGCTGTATCATACACACAAACCATGTGTTTACCCATCTATATTTTTATATTTTTATCACCACCTCTCAGTTTACAATTCCGCTTTGCACATTGTGTAAATTTGGTATTTTTATACATTTCTACTTTAATGTCCATCTCTTCCAAAGACATGCAGGTTAGGTTATTTGGTGTTCTCAATTGCGAGGTTTACGTGCAAGATGTCACACCCACACGCCTAGAACTGCTTGCCCGGAGTGACGTGTGCCCTGCAGTAGATTGGCACCCTGTCCAGGTCCAAGTCTCCTGGGAAAAGCGGTGTGTTATATTTTGAAAAATTATCAGATCATCTCAGACCTGTGCATCTTTCCCACACCTCTCTTTGTCGGTTTTGAAGCCTGATGAAATTAAATGAATGTTAAAAAGCTAACTCTGGCCAAAAATGAAGTACAAACAAACGTCTCTGAGGAGCTTCTTTTAAAAGGGAAAAATACACAGTAATGATACAGCAGATGAGACTCTGAGACTGCCAGCAGAAAGAAAGTGGCATTTAAAAGAAAATGTCAAGAGTCCTACCTAAATTACGGGTTTATCGCAACAGGTGATTCACATACTACAAGCCCGTTCTGTATAACAAATGCAGCCTTAAAAGTATGTTTGAGACGACTTCAACTCAACTGATGTTCTGGATTAAAATATATATCCTGAGACCAACACAAAAGCACTGCTTACTTTTCCAACAACCTATCTTTGTGAAGCTGTATTATCTACAGTGGCAGCAACAAAAACAAAATTATGGAGCAGACTGAACATAAGGAATACACTTCAGGTGTGATTGTCTCCCATCACTAATAGATGGGACAGTCACGTCGCATGTCAACAAGCTCAGGATTCAAACTGATTCTATGTTATCCTATTTTGTACTTATTATGCTTTTTTTTGCGAGAGCATGCCAGTTAGCTTAATCTGCATGTCTTTAGACTGTGGGACAAAACCGGAGCACCTGGAGGAATACCACCATGCACAGGGAGAACATGCAAACTCCATACACACATATCCTGAAGCGGAAACCGAACCCTTAACCCTGGAGGTGCAAGGCCACTAATCCACTGTGCCGACTTCAATCTATCTTCTATCTATCTTCAGTTTAATTATATCCCTCTAATGCAATTTTCCTTTTATAGTAGCGGAAACTTTCTACTCCATCTTTCCATTTTAGGTCACGGACAGTTGTATAAGCATTTCATAGCTCATTCCTGCGCTGATAAATAATGTTAAGAATCCACAAGTGCTAAAAGTGTTAAAGCGATATGAATCATATGCTGATTAAGTTTAAAATAAAAAAAGTCATAAAGTGCTACCAGTATATCAGAAAACGACAATCCTGATAAAACAGTACAACATTTTTTTTTTTGCGGCACTCAGTCCAATTAAAGCTACAGGTAGGAGATAATGAGAAAGCAGTGGTAGAAAGCAATGGACTGATAGAACAGTATAGAACATTCTGACAAGGTAGGGAAAAGTGATAGGTTTTACAGTTGAGCATGGGATTTGTGCAGTTTTTATCGGTCAAATATGATCCTTAACTTTGTAATAGTTCAAAACAGGATAATGAAATGAGTTAGAAGCTTTCAGACCTGTATGTGTGTGTTTTTAAAGACGTAATAAAGGATGCGGTGTTGCAAACAAGCAGTGAGAAATATACACTGGGAACACTGGGTGTGTGTGTAAGTAATCATTAACCAGGTTTTCCTACCATGATGGAGAAGACAGAGAGCAGGCTAACTCCAGGTGCAGCGGTATTAAACCCTGCAGTGTTACAAACAGTCTGCTGTTCATCAGAATTTAACACTAAACCCAGCCGCACCGTTTCCATGGAGCCACTTCACTCCCACGGTGCGTTCATCCAGCTAGCATGAAGTTAGCATCTCCAGCATTAGCGCTGTAATCCGTGTGAAAGGCGTGTTTATTTCCGTGCACTGCCCCGTGTTTACCTGTTAGCTAAGCTAGGCTAAGGCAGGCTAAGCTAGCTGGGAAGCTATCATGGAGGCTAATCCAACTAGCCCAACTGCTGTCATACACCACGGCATAGAACTCCAACTTGTCAGTCCGGAAGCGTTAGCGCGCACTCACCTCTGCGAACATGGTGCGAGACGTCAAGGCAGAAGCCGCGCTCTCTAACCCCACCACATTGTCCCAGCTGGGTTACACCGCGCTTGTGTGTTTTATTTCTTTAATTGTATTTGCTGAATTTTTTTTTAAAACCAAACGAGCTTCCAGACTCGCTGCACTCTCTGAGGAGTCTCCATATTGCGAGGTTTACGTGCAGAATGACCCGCCCACACGCCTAGGCCGCGACCTGATTGGCCGGAATGAGGTGACGTAACACACTCACCCGTGATTAGTGCGAAGGAATTCTACTCCAACTATGTTAGCTGGTTTATTAACGCCAAAACAATATAAAGTATTGTAATGTAACATGTGAAGAGTTTATCAGACCTCTTTAACCACCACCGAACCTCCACTCAGTGTCTCCAACTGTTTTTTTTTTACCTATGCTCCTGTATTCTCCGCAGAAGTCACCAGATGACGTCATAGACTAATTTGGATATGTGCTGATTTGACACGACTGGGGGCATTGGTGGCTCAGTGGTAGGTTTCTCACTTGCCATGGGTTCAATTCACACCTAACGCCCAAATTTCAGCCACTGGACGCAGTGCCGGTCACAAGCCCGGATAAAAATGGGAGGGTTGCGTCAGGAAGGGCATCCAACATGAAACCTGGGCCAAATTGTGTGTGGATCAGCCGGTCCTCTGTGGTGACCCTTCAACAGCAGCAGAATAGAGTTTTAATAAAATCCTACAAAGTATTTATAGAATAGCATAAGGGTAATTCCATGCCGAGGTCAACCTTACCCATAGGACAGGACTAACCCTCCATGAACTCCTAGGTCTTTTCTGATGACCATCTTGGCAGGAGTTGACCCCGCATAACCCCGGTTAATGCATGCCTTTCCACCCATCCATTTGTACTCCAAATAGGGATTGTGAAGGCCAATGGTGATCACCATTGAATATCTCAGTAACTCACTTACACACTCTTCATCTATACTACACACTTTATCCTGTATACATGGTCACAGGGACCTGAAGCGGGGTACACACTGGACAGGGTGCCAATCCATCACAGCATTACCATTGTATTTAGTCCCATTTGCCCATTCTCATTTATTCTCATATTTCCATTTTCCCATTTTATTTTTATACATTTGTGTGTGGAGTTTGTATGATCTCCCCGCATGTGGACCCCCAAACCTGGAGGTGCAGCTGTCACTCAAATCAGCCACACCCCTAATTATACATAGTTAATGCCATAATATCATTTTCACTGATGAGTTACATGAAATTTTACCCCCATACACTTATCCTGAACAGGAAATGTGTCTATGGAGATCGTTCTTTTGTACCAGGCTGCAAATGTTTATTTATGCTGTAAAGTTATAAAGTTTTAACATTGAGTGTAAGTGGATTGTCTCACTTTTTGACCCAGCTCCTAGTGGTCATTCAAGGACCTGCACGTTGCCTGCATTTTCCAGAACTGGGGGTTGCCATGGGATAAAAAAGTTTTATATTGCGTAATTAATAGGGTTCTTTACAAAACACACCCTTACATTAAAAATACTACAATCTGCTTATACTGACTAAACTTGTAAATGAAACAGCAAAGTTCAATATTGAGTGTCAAAAATCACAGAGGCGCAAGCATAATGAAAACTGTATAGGAAAAAGGTGGAAAAGAAAGATTTTAATTTAATAACATTACATTAAATTTAATACATTTAATAAATGTAATAATTGTATTTTTATTAAAAAATAATATTACACTTTCAATAAATGAATAGTTACATTTTCATAATTACTATTTCAAATGTTTTATGTTTAAATTCTCTATTCCATCATTTTCTTTATATAGTGTATATAGAAGAATATATAGTATTCTTCCATACAGTTCTTTATATAGTGTGTAGAGGGGTGATTCAGACACAAAATCTCATTTACTCGCTCTTACTCACTCTTCATTTATACCACTTTATCCCTCACTCTTCATTTATACCACTTTATCCTGTGTACAGTGTTGCTGGGGGCCTGGAGCCTAGCCCAGCCTGGAGCAAAGCAAGTATTGAACCTGGTAGGAATCGAACCTGGCTGGGAATTGAACCTGGCTGGGAATCGAACCCAGACCCTGGAGGTGCAAGGTTAACTGCTGAGCCGCTGTGCCACCCTTAAATAATTTAATCCACTTAAAACGCACAGTGTATGGAAAACCTGTACTTTCTAACTGAAGTTTGTCTATTTAATGTTACATCCATAATGTCCAAAATATATGACATCCAAAAGCCATATATTTGCAGGATGTAAATAACTATATGAATTTGTTTATTTTTAGCTGAAAACATCACAATAAAAGTTATGAAAATTAATTAACTAATGTTGTGCATGCTCTGAGGGTTTTAGACAAAGTTTATCAGATTGCACTATGAGAATAACAAAAATAAATAAATAAAAGAGTTGAACTAGAATAAAATAGAATGATTTTGTTCTTGGTAGAGGAGAGGAGAGGAGAGGAGGGGAGGGGAGGGGAGAGGAGAGGAGAAGAGAAGAGAAGAGAAGAGAAGAGAAGAGAAGAGAAGAGAAGAGAAGTACTACAATAAAATTTTAAATAAAATAGAACAATTTCTGTTCATGGTAAAAGAAAAGAAAAAAGAACAAAGGAAAAGAGAAGACAAAAGAAGAGAGGACACGAGAGGAGAGGAGAAGAGATTCCAACATGGGATTTAAAATACAAGAGATGTTCAAATCAAACCAGGACTGTTGATTGTGTAGAAGAACAAAACACAGTTATGACAGTGAAAACGACCTTTATGTCTCTATATAATCCTCCGCTAAGCTAATGCACTTATCCCAGCATTCAAGAAGAGCTTGGATAACATCAAGGTAGAAAGTTTCCTCAGTACGCGGGAGCGATGATCTGACTGCCTGCTTACCTCTGAAATGTCTCCCAGAGAAGAGAATATATTTTTTTGGCCCTGAACACATAAACCATCTTCTCTCTCTCTCTCTCTCTCTCTCTCTCTCACACACACACACACACACACACACACACACACATACACACTCTCTCTAGATTCACCTTTCCCTTATTAGGCAACACAATCCGCTTGGGGTGAGGTAAAGTGTTGATTTGCCTCTATATAATGAAATTAATATATAGCATTATATAATTAGCATTATATATAGCATTTAATTGTTTCCAGTGAAAATGTTTACAAATGTAATTCATTTCACAGGCAGCAGAGGGCCGTCAAAATCACACACCACATCTTTAATCCCATCTACACCTTTTGTTTTTACTCTTTTAAACCTTACATCACAGAATTCTACAAACACCATGCCACTGCATGTATGTCACAGTTCTGACATACTGATTGTTCGCGTTTACCTGAAATCAGGATGAATGGAGCAAATAAAATGAAGTATAAAATAAACATTAAAATAAAATGACACGTTTCAATATCAACTGTTCAAAGGACATTATTGCATATTTTGGATGATTTCTGCACTGTTTTACAATATAAAATGCAAAGAGAGAGAGGGTTAGAGCATGTACACGGAGATACCTGTCCCAAATTGAATAGAGCTCCGAAAGGGTCACACTGCAGACACGGGTGGACATAAACATAATCCCAGGTTCCATCTGAAGCTCTGTAGGAGATCACAGTAACCAGGTTCCCCATCGTACACAAGCCAGGTTTCGCTCACTTACTTCCCATATTTCCTTATTTCAGTAAATAGCACCTTAAGGTTTTAAAGGACTAAACATTATGTTGACACTGCAACACTGATAACACACACAGACACACACACACACACACACATGATTTAAGTCTGGCTGGGTCATAACCTTCCACATGATAGTAACAATCACAAGGTAAAGCAAACTTTGAACCCGTGGCCACTTTATGGCTGTAAACCACAGTGTGTAAATCTCCACATTCATTTTTAATACAAACTTCAGAAACATGAAGCTGCATATAGCAGCTGGTAAAGTGGTTTGTATATGAAAGTATAAATAATGTGTCAAAATCTTAATAAAGCGCGGTGATACTCAACAGTGACTCAAATGAAAGTTGGAAAAAAGTACTAAAGCAGCTCTTTAAAGTTCGGATTATTAATTCTGTGTTCTATTTATTTTGAGGAAATGTTTATTACTTATATAAAACACTTATGCGGAATCATCATTGCTTGGCAAAGCATGACTAATGCTACCTACAGTAACTATTCATTGATAATTAATTAATCAGAATTTTACATATAACCTGTAGCTACTTACATTATCCACTGAAATTTTTTCTAGGTAATTCTAGGTAACCTCATATTGGTCTAGTCCATCCACCTAGGGACTGTATAGGTCAATGGAGATTATTATTGTATTTATTCCCATTTTTACAACTGCATTAGGACCCTCAGTCAACACTCACATGCACATTCACACACTATGGGCAATTTGGGAACACCAATTAGCCTAACCTGAATGTCTTTGGACTGTGGGAGAAAACCAGATTACCCGGAGGAAACCCACCCACCAAGCACAGGGAGAAGATGCAAACTCCATGCACACAGACCCTGAGGCAGGAATCGAACCCAGGTTAAGACCCTTTGATGTTTCTGTAAAGGAGTTCCTGGGAGGACAGCATTTTATATATAAAGCAGGCAGTCCAGTCATGACTCTGGTTCTGTTAATCTGCACAATCAACCTCAAAGCCCCGGGCTGATATAAACACCCCCTTGTATTTTTAAGTTCATGAAATTTCACTTGGGGTTTGTCTTCAAATAAAATAAATTGTTTCGCACCCCTTAATGCTCCTGGAAGTTTGTAGAGACTATGGGCACACAAAAGGTGATAATAAACAGTAATCAGAAATCCAGTGTATAAGTGTTTGCAACACATCAAGTAAATGAGCTCAGTGTACAGTAGCATCTAATCATTGAAGTTTGCCATCAAATCATGATCATGTCTCGTACTACACAACCTATCTGTGTGTTTGAATATGGTTTGGAACTGATTAAGGAAACAAGAGTGCTGTGTGGAAGTTGAAGATGAGTGCCCCTGGCCCCACCTCGAGAAATGAATCAGATTTAATAAAGTTAGACTGGTACCTTGCACCTCCAGGGTTCGATTCCCGCCTCTGGTCTGTTTGCATCTTCCCCCTAGGAAACAAATAGTTATTTTGTTGATCATCTGAGGTTGTATTTGCCTAATACTGAGACCAGCTAAGATTTTATCATGTTTTTTTTACAGAAAATCACATAAAAGAGGGGTCAAAGCAGTTTCCCTTTGGGATTAATAAAGTTCTTTAAATTTAATCTTAAATACCTTTTACACATTATTTTATATCTTGCTAACAACAACAACAACAACAACAACAACAACAACAACAACAATAATAATAATAATAATAATAATAATAATAATAATGAACAGAAAATGAGTAAGGAGATGAAAATGTAAATGTATTTAGAGTATTCAAGAAACAGAAAACCATCAGGGCAAACTAGATGAAATAGTGGCAGCGATATGAAATAGTGACCCCCCCCCCCCCCCCCCAAAGTGAAAATGATTTCAGAAAGAAAATGGACTAGCGTGAGTAAGATAATCAGATCATTTCCCTTCTTTCAATATGTATAGTGTACATATAAAATTCTATAGTGTTCATACTAATTCTACCATTTAAATGAAAATGTGCATGAAATATCTGTGGATCATAATTTCACAGTGCAGGTGTGCAAACTTTTGCACTTACTATAATATCTATACCAAAATTAGGCTTTTACTTTTGAACTAATATAAGTAAAGTGTATTTGTATATTATATATCGAATTAAATATAAATGTAAATATAAATCCTCAGATCTGCTGGTGTTGAAACTGCTCCCAGGGACATGAGGATGTAAAGTAGACCTGCTGCTGTCTCTATTGTGTCGCTGTGTGCTATTTTTATCCTGTGTGCGCCTTTGTGTGTGTGTGTGTGTGCGTGTGTGTGTGTGGTCACCGTTAGCATCAACAAGCAACACAGGCTTCCTCCCAAACACCCTCATACTAACCTGCTAAACAGTGTGCCAAAAATATACGCCCCCTTTAGGTTACCATAGTTACCGCGCTCGTGCGCGCGTTTGCACACACTCACTTGAAAACACACACACACACACACACACAGACTGGATACCAGTGCGCACTGTTTAGTAGGAGGGTAGTGTGCGGGTGTGTGTGTTTGAGACGTGGCCATCGGCATCGTGCGCGTGCAGGGCTCAACCGCGGGTCCGCTTATTTAACCAGTCGCGCGAGCGCGCACGGGCTGAACAGAGCTGTCCGGTTGTCGCGCGACCTGGAGCGCATCAAGTCTCCGGTAAGTGTGGAAACAAACGGACAGGACAGGACAGGACAGGAGATCTCGGACAGACTTTATACGTTTTATTTATTGTCGTAGACAACAGGAGTGTTTTGGGGTTTTAACCAAAACAGAACAAACGCGTCTTTTCGTGTGGAAGTCGAATAGAATGAGATAATACAGGTTTAAACCGTATGGCGTGTTGTTTCAGATATCTCGCTGCTTTTATTAGAAATAAATAAAAACCTCCGCGTAGGCTGTGTACCGAGCATCTCTTCCGTTTAGTTTCTGCAGGGGGAAACGTCGCGCGCTAAAAATAGCTCGGGCGCGCGAGCGGACGCACCGATATAGCATGCGGCAGTTGAAGAAATCCCCATGATCACCAGTTTCTCGCTGTGGTTTTGTGCACGAGCCTATTTAAAACCGACCTGTAATCTATTTAAACCCTGCATGCTTTTTGTGGGTTTATTATATTTTGGGTTTATGCGCTTGACGCTCATCAGTGTGGAGCCTTTTCCTAAAGATTTGGCAGTGCAGCAGCCCAGAAATGTGCAAATGTGCGAAAGGAACACCTAGTATGATGTTTGCATGATTTCCTTAATATAACTTACAGTATAGCATTCGCTTTTATCAGATTAATAGAAAATGCAAACTAGGCTCGAGTAAAAGCATGCATCAACAGGTGTGTGTGTGTGTGTGTGTGCGCGTGTTAGTCCATGTGATTATTCCTTTTCATATATTTGCATTAGGTACTTATAACTGCAACAAGGTAAATATCATAAGGGACTTAAAATATCAGATTTTTTTTAATTGATGAAACTGAAAATGATAATCAGTGTGAGGGGAGACAAGTCTAGTAGTAGCTATTACTTTGTTAAAGATCTGTTATAGTTTTTGTCACTACTGGATAACATTATTATAATATATATATATATATATATATATATATATATATATATTTATACATATGAACACGGTGGTGGTTAGAATTGGTTAGTATTGTGGCCTCAAGCCTCCGGTGTTGAGGGTTCGATTCCCGCTGCGGGTCTGTTTGCATGTTCTCCCAGTGCTTGGTGGTAACTCCCACAATCCAATAACAATCAGATTAGGTTATTTGGTGTTCCCAAATCATCCGATGTGTGTATGCTCTGGGACGGATTGGCAACCTGTCCAGCAGGTTGTCTTTTAATAATAATAATAATAATAATAATAATAATAATATTATTTTTAAAGACGACGCATGAAATTAGCTAACATTGCATGATGATAAAAAAGACAATGAAAATAAAGATAAATAAATATGGATTCCTGGTTAGAAAATTGCTGTGTATTAGATATCACTTTGCTAATGATCTACTGTACAGTGATGATTTAAATTGATCATGACTGGATATTGATTTCTATGCTGAGTACTTGTGAAGAAACAAACAAGTTATATGCTAATATAGTATATTTAGTATAATTATTATACTAATGCAAATGCTAATGCAAATATTTAAGCAGAAGTAAAAAAAAAAAAAGACAAAGAATAATTAATTCATCTTCAGTAAGCGGTAAGCAAAGCGTTCTGGAAATGTTGGCCGTGAGGCGGGATAAACCTTTGATGGGATACCAATCCATCGCAGGGCACTATGCACATACACACATATGTTCATACAAGAGTTGTTCAAGTCAAATTGGGACTCGGTATGTAGGAGTAAAACTGATTGACATTTACAAAAGACTTGTAGCACAGTACAGTAATGAGACTGTAAAAGATTTGAATGCGAATAAAACATTTCAATGGTGCAATCGGTGAATAATGATCACAGGCATGGCAGCTTGAAGCCCACCAGTCGTTCATGTGAACATTCAGTGAATGGAAAATTCGTGGATAACTTGTCAACAACTTGTAGAATAGATGCATCTGTCTGTGGGAGCCATATCACTCAAACAGTCCTAAATTCGCTCCAAGCCATTTCCACATGTTCAGACGTGAAGCAGGCAGTCTGAATATGGCTATGGAGTAAATTGTCGGCATTGATGGTAGCCAAGCGGTAGTGAAACGCTGGGATAAGTGCATTAGTGCAGCGGGAATTATATATATATATATATATATATATATATATATATATATAAAGAGTTTTTAATTCTCATAACTGTTCTGTTATTCTGCACAATCAAAAGTTCAAAGCTGAACAGCCCTCTTAAAGTCATTCAGATATAGGAGCAATTCTAAGTCACCAAAAAATCTACCAACTGGCGTTTTTTTTTAGGAATGAGCATGAAACGAAAGAAACTGGAGAAACCTATGTAATCATAGTGAGAACATGTAAAACAGATCTCAGGATCGAACCAGGCAGACTGCTACTGTGCTGCGTGAGAACATAAACGACACCTAGAAAATAACAAAAAGAGGAAGGAAAACACCAACAGTTTACACGGTCATGGTTCCTCCTTTTCTTTGAATTTAAATGTTTCTGACATCAAAACATTAGCGATATCATATTGAACCAGCGCCTCAGCACATGCAGGGTTTGTCGCAACCCTGACGAACTCGTCCATTTTTCCTGTTTCCAGGAAATGGTCTTTGAGAACCGAATGTTCAGTCGCTACCTAATTGCCATGTGCCACCGTAACAGGATGCTCAGTCTTATTAACATCAATGACGTAAATGTTTTAGCTCATCAGTGTTTGTGCATATTTGTGAATGGGACTACATATGTGTTTGTATGTATTTCCCAGGTGTCCATTTGCCAGTCTAGCACTCCTGGAATTGTCCCCTCATTCATACATGGTGTTGACATGGCATCCCCTGAGCACCAAGGTACAGTAAAACCTGCTTTATCCATTTTGTGTGTTGTTTAGTCACTGTTATCAAGAGCACTCCTTTCAGGTGCGCTGCATCTTTATGGCCAGCGTAAGTCAGCGTAGCAGGCTACCGGAGGCCTCCCGTGGGCAGGCGGAGAGTGGAAGGATATATTTATCCGCTGTTCTCCGCATGCCCGAGGCCCTCCTGCGCTTCTTGGCAGAGGGAGGCGAGCAGATGGAGACCCTACTGGCAGGTGGATACTTTCATCAGACCAGCACAGTCTCTCTCTCTCTCTCTATCTCTCTCTCTCCCATTTGCACTCACTCATTTTGATTCTCATGAATACCGGGCAATGGGATGCACAACAGGTTTCATTTGAAGTAACATTTTTTGATGCTTTTTCGATTGTACTCAGTTTTCTGCATTTTATTTATTTATTCATATTTATTTGGTGTTCATAGATGTGGTTGATTTTGCAGCTATAATGATTAAAACAAAAAGGAAAAAACTGATCATTAAAAATGCAGTTCTGGCCCTTGGGGCGTGGGGATGTTTTGTCATGTCTAGCGCCAGGATTTTGGCAGCGTATCCTTTGGGTGCTGTGGGTTGTGGGGTGGCGCCATCATATATTGGACTCATTTGTCTTTCGCATCCCATCCCTATCTGGTCCTTTTCCATTGTAGCCAGCACTGATTTTTTTTGCCAGCGATTTCTAATGCATTGGCTTTTCTTTGGGATGAGACTTGACGGGCTGGCCTTTGATCCCCGTGGGAATGGGTGAGCCTTGGGTGTCCATGATCCTCTCACCAGTTTGTTGTTATATCATCAATAATAAATTTTACTGTGACAGTGTTATGCGGTGTTAATGTTATGGCCTATCGGTGTATATCGGATAATGATTTTTTTCCTGCAAACAATTACAACATCAGATAAACATCTGCCTATTTTAAAATACGATCATAGCATTAACATAATAATTCACATATATAATGCATCAAATTCATCAAAAAAGTGCACAAAAAGAGAAACTGACAAAAAGAGACACATTTTTTAAATAGTCTTTGCATAGGAAATCTGTCACTGTGGTGTGCATGTGTTTCTGATTTGCCAATATTATTATGCCATATCTACAGTATTGTCACTTGGTTTTTGTTCATTCGGCAGCTCCCTTCAAGGGGTTGCCATAGCAGACCATCCAATCTACACATTTGACTCAGAAGGAGTTTTTTCCCAGATGCCCTTCGTAATACAACCTTCCTATTGTACTCAGTCTTGGGACCAGCAGTAAGGATGCCCTGCATCCAGGGTCTGGGAATTGAACCTAGCATATCTGCACGGCAGGTGTAAAGTCTACCACTGAGCCACCTACTGTAAGCCCCTTTGTCATCACTTGGTACAAGCTTTTTATTTCCATTTCCACATTAAATAAAATTAGCTGTTTGCATCTGAGATCGAGCGATCTGGATTCATGTTTTCTATTTGTTTGCCATAGCCGATGTTTGTGCAGTAAGTGATTTAATTGATTTTTAATTGTTTATTTAGAAACAAGATCTCAAGTTTCTAGTTAATTTCACAACCTCATTCCAAATCTATCCCCATTTGGCATAAATACTGCAACCTTGGCAACGCTGCGATCTCTTTTGCAGCTTACAAGTATAAAAATATTTATCAGCTATTATCAGCTTTTACCTACTAAAACCTATTACATTTAAAGAAAAGATGAGAGTAGATGCAACAAACATCATTCCATTATTCAGCTTTAGACGATGAGTGAGTGGGAGATATCAATATAGATAGATGTATACTTTTCTAGCCTTGATTATCAGGTTTACGTATGTGCCGGACAATCAAATATGATGCATGACCGCATTTATGTCAAGAAGGAAAGTGAGTAATTTGATCATTTTTAAAGCAGAGCATCATTCAGATCTCAGCATGAAAAGCTTTATTTAGTTTTTAAGATGCAAGAGTTCTTGTCTAAGGGGTTAGAAGGGTGGAAGCTTGTTACATTCCAGACTTTATAGACAGTGCACACACACACACATACAGACATGCACACACTAATCTGTACAGCTAGGAAGGAACAAATCCCAAAAGACCTCCACCCAAATATTTCCTGCTTACAAGATACTTGGGTTTTGACGTACAGTAATAGGACACTGCTTTGACTCATTAGGCTTTTTCAACAAAAGCTTTTCAACCTGGTAAAGAATTCATGAGTTGAGTCCAGCAGGCTTATAATGCATATGACGGGTTCATTGCACAAACAAACACAGTCTATGATAAAGTTCTGGTGGGGTCAGAGATAATTTAAATAGTATCTCAGACTCTCTTAGTGGTTAGCAATGTTGTCTTGCACCTCCAGGGTTGAGGGTTTGAATCTCTCCTTCAGTCTGTTCTCTCTGCACCTGATGGGTCTCCTTCAGGTTTCCTTACACAGTTTAAAGGCATGCAGTTTAAGCTAGCTGGTGTTTCCTAATTGCCCTGTAGTGTGCAAGTGTGTGGTGTTTTATCCTGCGCTGGATTGGCACCCCGTTCAGGATGTCCCCCTCCTTGTACTCTGTAATCCCGAAGATTTAATTCAATTCAATTTTATTTGTATAGCAATTGACATTGTCGCAAAGCAGCGATAGGCTCCTGGCCCACGTTATCCTCCATGGGATAAGTGTCTGTGCTGCTACAATACTTGCTGAAATGCTTGTTGAGTAGGACGGTATAGAATTGTGATAATCTCACATTAGGTAGTAATATTATGAAACATAAACAAAACATGCTAAAGAAAAAAATCCTTGAAAAAATGCAAATTGGTGATGTAAGCAGTTCTGCAATCTCAGATTTGTCTGTCTGTTATAAACATTTGGTCATTATATTATTAACACAGTCTCTTACAATATGAAAGTGATAATCGTAAAAATGGTCACATCGATTCAAGCGCAAGTAAGGTATTCCTCTTGCACTTCTGTCCTTTGGTCCAAAGGTGGCGCTGTTGATTTGAGAGAGAGAGAAATGGAGAGGGAGACAGTGTGTGCCAGTGTTCTTCTCATCAGCAGTGATTGATCGGTGAAGCCTGCTCTGGCTGGCCTGCAGTTCTTTAAGCATTAAGCCATGACCGATTCGCTATGTTGAAGATTGCCAGTCCAGATGGCTAACGCTCCCCTGAAGTGTGGCCTGTTCTGAGCACAAGTGTACGTACATGTGTGTATGTTCATACCAGTGGATGAGACACTGATTACACACGGTTGTTTCACACGTCTCACACCTGGATGGAAAAAGTTTAAATGACTTAACATAAGTTCTTAAATACATTGTCTTTGAAACATTTTCAGTTTAATTCCAAGAGATGGGTTCAGGTTAAACATTAGATGATCTAAGAAAGTGAAATGAGAAATCTTCATGAATTTTTAGCTAATTGTGTAACTTTTCAGAGAGGATTTTAAAAATCATACATGAATATTTTCTTATTTGTGGTTTTCATTATGCAGGATATTAAGATGCAATAGAGTTGCATCAAGGTTGCGTAAGTGCCCAGTATTGCATGCTAGAAGTGACATTATGTTATCGTAATGATTCTTAGTAATGCTATGCAGCCAAAAGGCGAGACGTAAATCTAGTAAGTCTCCATTCATTCCACTTTGGAATAGCTCTGGCTAACTAACTGTTCGGTGTGGAAACCCTTGTTCCATATACCAAGTTGTGCCCTTGATCAGGAGTTAAAGAGGGAATTGGGATTCAGCCTTGTGTTAGATTGTTACTCACTTTAGCGATAAACAAAGCAATGAGGTGAACTGGCGGAAACTTGCGCTTGCATTAGCTAGCAGTATAGAAAGATCGAAACACAATATGAACGTTTCAGAGCCAATTTGGAGGATTTTGAAGCAGGTACTAAGGAGACTAGTGATGTTTAAGATGGTTTTCTTGCTGAAAGTGCTTCTGTGACTGGTTTCGAATGTGGATTTTGGCAAGCAGCTGCCCTCCATGGCAGTACTGGACCATACCAGTCTACTTTTACCTATCCCTGTTATATGCAAGTGATTGTTGTTATTTTGTTCACAATCCAAAATGGACTTTTAAAAGACACTCAAATGTTCTGCTCTTGAGTGTGAAGTGGTTGGGATCTCCAAGTCCAAGGCCATGCTTGTCTCTTTGTGAAAAGAGTGGGATGATCCGTTCAGGTCAAGAGAGAGACCTTACCCTTGGTGAAGGGTTTAGAATGTTATACTGTACTGTAAATGGTTGATGGAAAATAAAAAGAGAGTGCTAAACTGACAAATGGATCGGGTCAACCTTAACTGTGTTACAGTCACTGTGTCAATATTTGGTGGTGGAGCAGGAGCTCAGTTTGCAGATAAAGCATTTTGGTCTTATATATGAGACGTGGGTAGTGGAAGAAGAACAAGGTTATGTGTCAGGGTGCTGGAAATGAGGGTTGCAGGGGTTGCTTTTTTATTATGGGTTGAAGACCATGATGATCTGGGAGAGCCTTGGAGCACTTGATTCAAGCACCCAAGGGAAGGTGGTTAGGGCACCTTAAAATGATGCCTCCATGCCGGCTCCCAGTAGAGCTGTATAGCAGAGTGTGTCCTACAGGATGGAGAATGCGGTGCAGACCCAGGACATGCTGGAGAGATTAAGTCTCACGTCTCAGGATCTTCTAGAAGAAGCTGGAATTTTTGACTGGGGTAGATAAGTGTGATGATCTCTTCATCCTGCAGCCATCATGAGCTGAAAAAAAAATCGATGAATAAAAGAGTGAATGAATGAGAAATGTTAGAAGCAAGCAGTTATTTTTCTTTCAAAAAGGGAAAAAAAGATTGAGCGTAAGTGCAGATATTTCAAAACCAGGCTTAAATATAGGAACAAAGTAATTGTGCAGCCGCCTCGCCAAGCCACAACTGACAACCGAAACACATCCTTTCTCTAAGCTTCAGAAATGTAAAGGCCTTAATACGAACTTGCAGTTTTTTTTTTTTTGTTCCCTGTCACATCTTTTCAAGCCTTCTGACATGGTCTGAGTAGTCGGATATAAATAGACCTCTGGTTCATTTACGCCAGTATCTTCAAATGGATAATCTCTTTCTGAACAGCGCTTTGTCAAGGAAAACTGTGCCTTGTTGTTGTGTCCATTTTTAAACTAGTCTTTTTTGACCTTGGGGAAAAGTTTCTGTCAGGAACAGGTCTATGGAGATGACCTATTTTTGAAGCAACAGCGTCTGTTTTGTCTGGAGAGGAAAACCTCGGTAGCAGAAGGTTTGTGTCTGTGTGTGAGAAATAAGTTTTACTTAGGGTATTGTCCACTGGATGAGGATGTATCTGGGGAGTTCCCCGTAATAAAAAAACAAAACAAAAAAAAAACCAAGTCGTGATGCCACTTTGGCCAACAATAGCGGCAGAGTAAACCTGTTGCCTGCAGCAGTTTCTCCTGGGAATATGGACCGCTTCTGCTGCACACACACAGCACTTCCTTACTTTAAGTCGTTCAACAGACTTCCGAAGTCTGCCTAATTTGGATTTTTTCCAGAATGGACTATCCTGGAAATCTTTCTGTTGGTTTGAAAGCCCTTTCTAGCAAACATGGTGTTTAGAAAGACCACTGGCTAGCCTGACTATTTCATAAGAACCACCTGAGCAATAAGACACCGAATAACACACGCAAGGTCATCCTTTTATTATTGGATCTTTGTAAGATTATCAAGGGACAGTGATCTATGCGCGTTCGAGTGTCATGTGTCATGCGTCATGCTGGTGCGTGTTGTTTAGTTCTTCTGTTAAGCCGGGTATGTAGTAAACAAAGTCTGCACCTAACTTGACGGAAACATGCTATTTTCTGAAAGCAGAGGAAACATACACGTTCCCAAGGTGTGGCAAAGGTTTTTCTCCGACCACAAACTGCCTGTTCATTTTTAGCAGGCTATTTTTGTAGCATTTTACGCATTACAGGGGATGGACCAGGTTGGGGAATTTGAAAATCGGATAACAGGTTTAGAAACAAGTCTCATGGTGAAACCTTTTTAAACATGGGAGTTCAATCAAAGAGTGCAGTTTGTAATGTTTAAAAGTATTTTTCCGATATGTAGTGGTCATTAGAGATGGGGAAAAATCGATTCAGTAACGTATCGTGATGATTTTGAGTGGCAATACATATGCAATGTCGCATAGACTGCAAAATCGAAGGTGTTTTTAAAATACATTTTTCAATTTTTATATAAATATCTCTGTCACTCACTCATCGTCTATACCGCTTTATCCTTCATTCAGGGTCAGGGTGGGGGCCTGGAGCCTATCCCAGGAGACTAAGGGCACGAGGCGGGGTACATCCTGGACAGGGACATCCATCCATCACAGGGGACACAAACACATACACACTACGGGCAATTTGGGAACACCAATTAGCCTAATCTGCAGGTCTTTGGACTGTGGGAGGAAACTGGAGTACCAGGAGGAAACCCATATAAACTGTATACAGTATAAACTTCAGGAAAAGGAATCTAATATCATATCATTATCATAATATTATCATAATATTATGATATATATCAATATATAATGTATAGCAGTACATTAAGTATTAATTATTATATTTATACTAGTTTTTCTTTTCCTGATGTGTGTATACTGTACGTCTTTTTTGGCTTGTTGTTCCTCTATAATCCGATAGTTGGTGCACTCTAATCCAGTATCAGCCCAGTATCATCAGCAAATTATTTGTTTATTAGAACTGTAACAAAATCAGAATATTATTAAAATCTGTATACTTTCAGGAGCCTAGCTAATGATAATATCGTATCAGATGGTCCCTGATGATTTCCATTCTTTATCAATATATACAGTACATAATGTAGCTTCAAAAATACTGTACTAGTGATTCACATCATTGTGAATCCCCCGGAGCTTTTCAGATTTATTTTAAGCTTCTATTTACATTTTTATGGCCTGCATAATAGACCCCCCCCCCACCCCCCCCCGCATGGAACAGAGCTGTTCAACTTTTACCCAGCTTTATTTTTTGCACAATACAAATAATGTCATGGTTAGTTTCATGTGTAGTTTCAGCACAGCCGGTGCAGGACAAAGGAGACCTGTCAGGAATTTTAATTGTATTCACAGTTTACATTGCAAGTAGCAGAGGGTCCTAAAAGTACAGACCGCCCCTTTAAATAACGTCAGGGGTGTTAGAAATACAGTAGGTTTTGTACAATAACCCTGATCTAAAATGTCATTTCTTTTATCTCATTATTCCCCCCCCCCCCCTTTAAGTAATTTTTTTTTTGTGGCAGTAGTGAATGCAAAGTAGTGCATGTGATTGCAAAGGTTACACAATCTGATACTGCAGACAATGTTGCATTAAAGTGCACCGAGGCTTTAGTTTGTCAGATGCGGTACAGTATCTTTTCCTGGAAGGAGCGCTTCAGGTTGTGTATGCCTTAGCTTTAATGCCACTAAAGGAGTGGTATGTAGAACGTTAGTGTAATTCATAAACTCCCCACTTCCTCTGTTAAACCTTAATATGCCTCGTGAATTTGTTGCCTTTTTTCGGAAAATGGGTGGAGCCCAAAGCCGAACAGCCTTGTTATGGATGGGGTGGAGCTTATTTCCAGACCAGAAAACTGTAAAAAAAAAAAAAAAAGTAGAAAAGTCTAGAATATAGCTTAAAATGCAGAAGCAAGCCAGCGCCATTGCTGTGCAAAATTGCAATCTGCAGTTATTCAATACGGTCTTTGTAATTTAGGAGATTATTACAGGCATTAAAGTACCACTTTAAAAAATTACACACTGCATCTTCAACAAGATGCTAATTGAAACCGAACAGAGAACAGAAAGAACAGAAAGACAAGAGCAGCATATTTATGAGTCCTTTTAATTAATAATGTAGACAAAGGCTGACGAAATAACAGATCACTATGTGTTAGAGACAGACCTATCAGGAGTAAAAGCTGCAGAAAGAAGGGGAATTTAAGTACAAATAAAGGAGAAAGATAAGGGAAGACTGAGAGGAGGAGATAAAGAGGAACCAGGGAGCTGGGGAGAAGGATGAAGGCAGACAGCTGTGTTTTTGTGTTGCTATTTTAAGCGTCTAGCCGCTGCTCCACTCCCCTGGTTTGGCCCAGCCTATTTCTGTCCTGGGCCGGCCCTGCTGCTATTCCTGCCACCTGGGAGCGAGAGAGAGAGAGAGAGAGAGAGAGAGAGAGAGAGAGAGAACTGCTGTACATTCACATGGTGATGAGAGGAAGTGCGAGAGACAGAGGAGGTGGGAGACATAGTTTTGTAGAGATCGAGAGATAGTCAGAGTGTGACAGGCGGCGCTTCGGGGTGAATCTCAGAAGCTGGGAAGAACAGAGCACTAACAACAGTGCAACAGTGCAGTCGTTTTCTTCCTCGTCAGTCATTCGGTCAGCTGAGAGCCTCGGAACAGACTGGGCTTTTTTGCAGCGGCGGAAAAAGACTGAAAAAGGACAGAAGGAGGAAAGAGGATTCGAGTATCCCTGCTGTGGGATTTGGTGAGGATCGGTTGCCGGGGTACAGGACTCGTCTCGGCATTCAGTATGCTGCAGACTATTTATGAGAGCGAGTCCCGCATCCCTGCTGAGTGGCTCAGGAACCTCCTGGATACACACAGCATCTCCACCAGTGTGATTGGCTCAGGTACCTCTCTCTCTCTCTCTCTCTCTCTCTCTCTCTCTCTGTCTCTCTTTTTCTCTCTATTTAAAACAAACACACATGCACATATGCTCTATATTTATCTTTTTCTCTTTGTATGACTCTTTCTGTCTCTCACTTCCTCTCAGCTGCTCCATCTCTCCCTTCATGTGCCCTTCTATGTTTTCCCCTCATTTGGGTGTGACTGTATAGGTGGCACAGGGTGGAGTGGCACCCCAACGACCATCCTAGCTTTAGTCTAATAGTTTTTTCCAAAATGTGTAAAACTTCTGCAGCTGGTCCAAATCGTGCAGACCTGATTTTAAACTGTAAATTTAAAAAACACTGGCTATCATACAGTATATTCTGCAAATGCAGCCTGCTCTTATACATAATACAATTGTGCCCCCCCCCCCCCCCCCTTATTGTGCTCTTGCCCTCCTCTTCGCCACCCCTTATTTACAAACATATCCAGTTCATTCTCTTTGCAGTTTCTCGTTGCTTTTCTTGTAAGTTGTACATGTGTTTGCTTGTGTTTGTGGTATTTGCGTGAAGTATTGTTTCTATGCATTCTTATTTAAATGCATGTTTGCTGGTGTATGTTTTAGAGCTGTTTTTGTTATGCTTATTTCCGTGCATTTTTCTTTCATGTAGCGTATATGTATAGTGCGTATATGTATACTGCGTGGGCATGTGTGTGCATATATATGTGTGAGTGTGTGTGTGTGTGTGTGTGTGTGTGTGGTGAAGCAGAAGTGTCTGATATGACAATGTGATAATGATATTGAGATAAATTACGTCAGAACACTATTCAGAGGGCATTGCGGGTATCACTGTTACAGTGACACCGTACTTCATTACGAGTCCAGTGTTACTCAAAGTAATAATACAAAGTAATAATACATCTTGATTTATAGTTCCGAATCTCACGATGCTTTAGATAGCTATAGTATAAAAGATTAAACCGTTCAAACAAGGTATTCATGATAAAACTCATGACTTTATTAAATGCAGCTATAACTACAAGAATAGCTATAATGCAACTATAAAATGCAAGAATAACTACAAATAATAAAAAAGTAGCTATATAACTGTAACCAGATCAGTTGAAATATATTTTATTTAAAAACAGCTGGTTCAAAGGATACATATACACTCTTGAATATATTTTTTGGGGGGGTTTCAGGGTTTTTTGGATATATTTTAGTGTCTGAAATGTTCTGTCTGGAGCCCTTTCTAATGGGAACTACTCAGATTAAGGTTTAAGGTTAGACCCTTGAACCGTTTATTCAGAGGCTAATGGAGCTCATATAGCGCGACATTTAATCTTTTTGTTAAATGTAGCATTTGTTTAGCTAGATGTTTTAGGTCATAATGGTTCTGGAATTAACTTAGATTGTGAGTCTTAGTTGTTTTCAGATTTCACGTAGATTTTTGGTTTTAATGGTTTTAGATTAACCCTGCATTTCGAATATTATGGATCTTGATTGGGGTCTTATTGGTTCTAGAGTTAACCTAGATTTCGGATACTAAAGGTTTTAGATTTAACCTAGATTTAGGGTTTTAATAGTTTTAGATTTCATTTGTATTTTTGGTATTAATGGTTCTAGATTCCATGTAGATTTTGGTATTGGTAGTCCCAGATTTAACATAGATTTAGGATCTTAATGGTTTTAGACTTAGGGTCTTAATGTTTCTAGATTTAACTCAGAATTTAGGACTGAATGTTCCTTTTGTCCTTAAAGACAAAATAATTAAATGCAAATTATTTGACATTCATTGTACATTTGGCTGTTAAATAATGATGTTCTTGTGAATATTAAATACGGATATAAAAGATCATTATAAGTATTGTGAAAGGCCTGTGAGTATGTGAAAGTGTGATGATTTGCCATATTTTTGTTTTCTCTTACAGTAGATGTATTGTTCTCACTGAACATTTTACTGAATGTTCACATTTAATAAAAGACCTTCTCCTTGTCCTCCACCAGTTCTTAAAAAATAATAGTCCTTTGCAGCTGGATGTAGAGTGCACACTTCATTAAGCTGCTCATGCCCAAATTAGAAACAATCCTTGGAGAACTGGTCCTAGGAAACACTGGTACAGGGCCAGAATCCTGAACATGCTCAAACCTAACTATGGCCGCTTTCCCATTAGGATCAGTTTATTATCTTGGAGATCTTATAAAGTGAAGACAAGGAGGTATTAATCCTGAAATGCAGTCATCTTTTTTTGTGGAGGGGGGTGGCGCGGTGGCATATACCGTATATACATTTACATGCCAGTTCTGCAAGTCTCAGGTGTATGACATTATAAAGACTCCTCCAGGGAGTTTTGTTTAAAAGCTCTCATGTGACTTCCAGTATGAGCATGTCAACTCAAAAATGTCAGCCAGCGCTTCCATTTTTAGCCTCGTCTGTTTTATAACTCTGGGATTCTGTTTATTCGAGCTCTATCCCTGTTTCTCGTCCGCTCTGACTCACTCTGGCCACTAAGGGACATTTCAGAGTTGAGCAGCGTGAGTCAGTGCTTATAGCCGCGCAGCAGTCTATAGGCACTGGGCTGAGCTACAGGCGGCATTAAGAAACCGGCATGTAGTGGAAATTATTTCGCCTGGTGCTGATGAATAAAAGATAGAGGTCGAGCATTTTTCTGACACACGTCAGCCTCGCTGAGCAAAACAGCCACCTACGTGTCTGTTTTTGCATTTATTCATATGATGGGCGCTTTTATTTTTATCTGAAGTGACTTAAGAATTGACACAAATGAGAGCTAAGTGGATCGAGCAATCCTGGAATTTGAAAAGTATTCAGAAACAATTCACATGTCATTTTTTTGGCCGAGGTGTTTTTATTCTTCAGTGTACATCAAGCCTGTCAGAATAAATGTCACTGTTTAAAATATAATTTTTTATTTTAAGTTGAATTCTGTTTCTGTTTCAGATTCAATGATGTCAGGCAGGAGGCCTCAAATTCATTTCACATATTTTAAAAATGAAGAATTAATATAGTTAATGACTAATTCAGTATAAAAACAAACAAAAGTTTATTATACGTACACAGGTCATTGATCAGTCATGTATTGTGCCTATATACAGTACAGTAGTGCATAAGAAGACACTTTGGCCTGAATTTTCTATTGAGGCCTAAAAAATGACATTGATATTAAAGAGGACAGGCTTTGAAGTGGTAACATGGCAAATTTTAAATATCGCAGAGTGGCATAAATGTTTAGAGATTGACGCAGACCATACATGGTTCTCAAAATTTATATTATTTATATGTGTAAGAATGTATGTTAAAATGAAGAGTAACTATAGAAAATACAATGTGTTGTATAAATATTGAAATAATTGAACGCAGACAAGGGTGTTCCTCTATACGCCCATCTTTGGCAGAGGCTAATGAATATTAATGAGTATGCAAATGCAAGGGTCACGTGACAATGTGTCAAAACAAACAAGATGTCAGAAACCCAAACAAGTGAAGATTTTTCTTGTCAGATTCTGTAAAAAGTTTGGGTCTTTTTTTTTTGCGAGTTCCGCCATGATGGCTGTTTTTGAAGAAAATTATAATGAGGTCTCAGGTCATGTGATTTCAGTGCCATGGAAGGAAGGCGTGGCTTAATTAGCATACTAAAAGTACAGGCTGCACAAAACAATTTTCAAAAATATTTTTTTATAGATGGATGTGCAAGGCCAAGACAATAACGGTATCTCTCGTCATTTTTATGAATATTCTTCTTATTTATTGCGTACTTGTATAGTCCGAACAAATCTTTAAAAATGCATCACAATTCTGAAGTGGCATTACTTTTATATATTTTTGCTCCTACATACAATATAAGTCGATTGGTCAAATTCATTTCTGATAAAAATGCAAAGACTAACCGCATCTTTAGTGAAATACAAATTACAAGTGTCTATACTGGTGATGAAATCTTATCTTTGATCAGTCCAAATCGTCAAGAATATCAAAATCTGCATGCACATGCTCATGAAATCCCATTTTAAAAAGCACAAATAAAATCCTCAGGGATTTATTTTCAAGCTGCCAAGATGAAACTACTACTGCATTTCTGTAGTCTTGTGCCAGATTGTATCTGATTATCCTTCTTTCACCCAGCTTTTGTAGCACTGGAGACCTGACTTTGGCCCCTGGCGCGAGTTAAATACTAGCGTGACGGGCATGCTGTTTACCTCCCATAGCCTCACAGGGCCGGTGGAGCACGAGGGCAACTCAATGTTCTGGCTCCTTGGCGCTCGGCTGCGGCTATTCCTGACCTCGTTATTTTGGGCTTAAGGCACTAGAGTGCTAAGATTAGCCTCGGTTATCATTCTGTCTGAGTCAACTCCTAATAAAACCACCCACCGGAAAGGCTTTATTTATAAACCTCACTGTTTCTGCTGTTGCACACGGCACTTTTTTTTTTTTTTTTTGACACAACACCACCTTCATCCACCTGTGTGGGAAGATCTGACAGTTGTAGTGCTCAATATAATGTATTGATATTTTTTTTAGGAAGGGTAGATAAGTTAGGTCTCCTCATTGCAGGCCGACACAGAAGCCTGTTGTGATTGGAGCAGATGCTAAAGTCTATTAGTAGTAATTAACACGGAGGTCAATGTCGTGCTTCTGTTTTGGTGCCCGCTGCTTTTTGTGGAGTGTGTATTTTCAGGGTGAGGGGCCCCAGGAGTCAGACTGACTAGCAGCCACTTCACACACACTTTTACTTCGGTCATGGTTGTGTTCGGAGATACACTTGGCAGTGAGTCAGTTACTGACAACGTGTCCAGAGCTGCATGGTCTATTCACAAAGGTGTGTGTGTGTGTGTGTGTGTGTGTGTAGCTTTGCATTGGATTTTCTTTCCTGCATGATAGCAAGTCTGTATATTTCAGTGCATGCACATGTGTGTACGTAGGCCTGTGTGCGAATTTCTAAAAAAACAAGTGCGAAGAAAGAAATCTATCTGCTGTAGTGTTGTGTGTACGGAGGCGTCGAGCGCTAAAAGCTGTCTCACACAACAGATTAAGGCCATGTGTACAACAGGTCTTTATATATTAGGGCCCAGGTCCAGATCACTCTCTCGCGCACAGACACCGACGCCTGCATACCCACACATGCCAACCAGCCTTTCCTTTTTCTACCGTTTTGTTCACGCGTGTAAAAATAGTCCAAACCTCGTCTCGAACACGACAGTCACATGCCTTCTGTCTTTAGATTGAGCTTTAAAAAGATTTCTGTCGCTGGTCAGAATGTCTTTATGTGTTTTTCACCCCTGAGATGTTCACACAGCACCAGCGAGAGCGGGATATTTTTTGCAGATCAGTCCCAATGGCCTTAAAAGTATTTACGCCCCTTCCTGTATGGGGCACATCGAAAGCAGAACGATGTAACGACAGACCTATAGAGCTGTTACACACATAGTGTACTAAACTATGGCTGTTTTGTTTTTTTTGTCACTGAGCGTATTATAGCTACTGTTTTGTATCTTTAATAAAAACAGAACCTTTACTCAAAATATTAATATGAGCACAGTACAGTGTGTCTTTAAATAGATTTAATGTCCACAATAAGATATTTAAGAGCAAAGCTTTAAAGTAAAGTTACACTACGTGAATAGGAATAGTAGCTTACTGCAAAGAGAGGAATTTTGGATCGTTACCAGGGTTTCTTGTTGTTGTTTTTTTTTTCTTTTTCTTTCATTTTTGTGGTTTCACCTCTGAAATTCCATGTTGATGATGGAACAACTGACACAGTGTGACTCAGTGGGACTTTTTCATTTTCCTGTTATTTTTGCAGATACTTACAAAATAGTCTGGGGGTGCGCGAGGCTGCTCTTCTGCATCTCTGTCGGACACAAATTATGCTTTTTTATTCGAGATTGAGCAAAGGGCACTTATACCATGTGCATTTGTAATACACACTAAAGAAAACTCTAAATCTCAGTGTTTAGTGCACAATATAATGTATTGATAATGTCTTCTCTGTCACATTAAGTAAATAAATCCTCAGTCTGTTTATTGGTGCTGCTAATTACAATCATAATCTCAGACTCTGGCAATACATACGTTACAGCTTTTTTCCATTGT
Source organism: Clarias fuscus (assembly GCA_030347435.1). Taxonomy (NCBI): domain Eukaryota; kingdom Metazoa; phylum Chordata; class Actinopteri; order Siluriformes; family Clariidae; genus Clarias; species Clarias fuscus. Next base: position 23,700,138 of record CM059215.1, on the reverse strand, counting down.
TTTATTCTTCCTTCTGATTGGTCAGATTGGTGCTGATTGATTTTCTCTAACGGCATACACATGGACTCGTATGGTAGACACACGTTAACAGATCTGAAAGGTGTAGTTACTGATAGGATGATTTTTATTCTATGACAGTTATGTACAGCAATAATGTCTATATTTGCCTATAATAGAGAAGCTGATGAGGGAACATCTGTTTATAGCTGCTGTAATGTCAATTATAATGTTCTTTAATTAAACGAAGATCACTGTAATAATTATATCTTAGCAAGTGAAAATATCTTGATTGTATTTGCATAATAGGTAAAATATCACTCACTCATCGTCTATACTGCTTAATCCTGTATTTGGGGTCATGTGGGGCCTGGAGCCTATCCCAGGAGACTTAGGGCACAAGGCGGGGTACATCCTGGACAGGGTGCCAATCCATCACACACAATCACACACTATGGCCGATTTGGGAACGCCAGTTAACCTAATCTGCATGTCTTTGGACTGTGGGAGGAAACCGGAGTACCCGGAGGAAACCCACCAAGCATGTGTGTGAGGAGGGGGTGTAGGTGGTCAGGCTTTTTCTCAGCTGGGTTTTGGAGCTCTTTGTCTCTGCACTAGGGGAAGAGTGAGAGTGGAGCTGCTAATGAAAACCACTGGTTGTCTCACAGACGTGAGGGTTGGTATCCATAGGGAAAAGACCTCCAGGTCACAGCCTTGAAGCACCTGACAGAACTGCCAGAAACAACACAGGGTAAAATGTCTGTGCTACACCCAGGCCTCCACTTAGATAGGCTTTAGGGTTGTGCATGTGAACCTGACAATGACCGTGTCAAAAGTCATGTTTTGACCATGTGTCATCCTTAGGTGAGAAATACGGTACATTCCCAGGTAGGAACGTGACAATGGCCAGATGGCTATTTTAAAAGGCCATATTTGATCCCATTCAGTGGTGGAGTAACTTTGACTAAGTATATATATGAATAAGGATTAAAAATAGTGATAAAGGAGACCTACTGTACTGGTAGACCAACACTGGCCAAGGAGTTCTGTCACGGAACCTCCTAATGTTGACCCAGGGTCAGTTTGCCTCATGGGTAGAATTCTAGGGCTAAGAAAAGAGAATAATCTGTATCCGTTTCAACATAATTTTCTTTATTTGTTATTAATTTAAGTTAATTTGTAAAGTGCACAATATACTGGGGCGGCTGTACATTGAAATTCTAATTTTGAGACTCAGGCATGCTCCAGCTTTGATGTATATATTGTTAAGAAGATGATTCTTGAAGCAGAAAAGCAGAAAATTGATGCAGAAATTGTAACATACACACATACAGTACATAATACCGTAAATACTAGAAATGTGTGCCTCATAAGTAGGTATTAGAATGTTTTTAAAAAATGCAGATAATACATCTTTTTTTTCCATTTCAAAACACAAAGTTGCTGAACAGTCCACATGTTTAGTGAGCAATGAAGCTAAAGGTCTGCATTACTCAAAAAAAGTCCCATAAATATTTTTGTCAAGCATTTATTCAGTTTCTCACTCATGTCATTAAGTATCGCAGATGTTGTTTAGAACAAACACACCATAGGTTTTATTTATATATATATATATATATATATATATATATATATATATATATATATATATATATATACACACACACACACACACACACACACACATATATATATATATATATATATATATATATATATATATATTGAAAACAACTTAACACAATGGGGTCACCATCTTGGGTAACTGTAATCACCTTTATTCTATATTCTAGTTTAGCACAAGTTTCTTGTGCTTCTGTCTTAAAGGTATTGAACATAATGCTAGATATGGGACGGGAGGGTGCTCAAGTATAATCTATGTTGGGGAACCTGCACACACAGTAGCTTATCACCATTATTTATGTCGATATCAACATTATTATAAGCACAGTATATGAAGAATATATTTCATATTAGACTTATGGTATATACTGTATTTAAATATTCGTATAGATACATTATATATATACTGTACATACAGTACTGCATTTCTTCATTTTTATAAAGAACTAATGAAAAAAAAAGCACTGAAATACACTAGTCTGGGTGTGGCTCTGTAACAGGGGACTTTCTGTACATAATGGTATTTTTAAGAAGAGTTACAAAAAAGCCTTGTTAATTTATGACTCAGAATGTGCATCTGAGTCTCACATGACTAGGTTAGGTTCAGCCATAAAGTTTTTTTGCATCTCTCCCTCTCTCTCTCTCTCTCTCTCTCTCTCTCTGTTTCTGACTCTGTCTCTCTGTTTGTGTCTGTGTCAGGATCGGAGGTGTTGTCCCCAGTGGGCAGGTCTGACGTCAGTATGCCGGAGTGGGAGCGAGACTCAGATGAATGGGAGAGGCAGCTACAGAGGGAACTCCTGCTGATCCAGAGGCAGCAGCAGATCCAGAAACAATTGCTCATCGCCGAGTTTCAGAAACAGCACCAGGCACTGCTGAGACAGCACCAGGCTCAGCTACAGGAGCACATCAAGGTCTGATCCGTTCGCTGATAATTACGCTTTAGAGAACTACATGTGCATGTGGTTACGTGTCTGTTAGGTGAGCCAAGTGTTTATGCAATCGCAATACATCTGGTACTGTACACCACCATGCTTTCTGCAAACTCCTTGCATTCCACTACACATTACTGCTACTTGCTATGTGCACTACTTATTAAGTTATATGTGATGCACACCAAGCCTACGTGCACACTCCTGTTATGTACACTTTATTAACATCTGTTACATACTCAGGATCCCGCCCTATCTTCATTTAATCTGTACAGTTATTGTTATTACTGTGTATAGTGTATTGTCTATAAACAGTGTATAGTGTTTTATGTTGGTCTGTACTTTGAGAGCCAGAAACAGCCAAATTCCTTGTGTGTGTCAACATACTTGGCGAAAAAAAAATGAACGATTCTGATTCTTATGCACTGACTACCTCTGTTAGTGCATCTGGTCGATTTAACATGATATCCACTAGAGGGCAGGAGTGCAACAAAGCATATACAGTACAGTACATATGACTAATGCACAGGTCAACTATTTCATGCCTGTTTATGCATGGGAGAGAATTTCCAAATTTCAAAACATTTTTGCTACCATGTACCATTATGATTGCTTACATTTAAGAATTTCTTTTAGCTCTTATCAATACTCAAATGCACTTTCAGGTAAAATTATGATGCAAACAAAGTAATTTAAGCTCATAATGCTATGTAATGTAATGTAATTTAATTGGAGTATATAAGGCTTAGAAGCTTTAAAAATCACTCAGGGTCATGTACGTGCATCACGGATGATTATTTATTCAACAATGTTGTTTCACTGTTGTGAATATCAATCGAACCCTCAGTTTGTGATTAGTGCTGCACAATTAGTTGCGTAAAAATCAAAACCGCAAAATGGAACTGTGATCGCAACAGACTGCAATTTAATATAGCTAATATACAAATAGTCTGGAATTTATGTACTGTATAGTTTGTCAATAATTTAAGTATTTGTTTATTTTTTATAAACAGTTTTGATTGTCCTAATTAGATCGTTTGTCCAATTATTTGCTGTTAACTGAGACAAATACTTTAAAATACAAAATGGTATGTTTAATAGTTAAATATCACAATTGCAATTATACAATAATAGTCATGTGAGCAAATGTGAGCAAATTCTTCCACCCTAGAAATATGTTAATTTTGCCTTTTACTGCACACATGTGTACTCTTCATCATCATCATCATACATAATTGCAGTTAAGAAACTTCTTAAACTGATTTTTTTACTGATAAATTTGCATGCTGTCTCAGTGTTTAAACCAACCCATGTGTAGCGCGAGTACCAAACTGTTGACTCTTCAGTTTTAAGTCATGCAAAATACTGACACTTGCACACTCTTGTCCTCCATGCTCCAGCTCCAGCAGGCTTTGTTGACCCTCCGACAGCAGCAGGATGCTCTCGCCGAGGAGCACGCTCCTGACATCGAGATAGACGAGGACATAGAGGAGGTGCAGGGGGAAGAGCTGGAGCGCCACAGAAGGGAGCAACCTCAACCTCATCACCTTAACCACAGGAAGAAGGAGCGCAGCAAAGAGAGTATGTACATGTTCAGTCATCTAAGGTCTACGAAGGCAGTTTATAGCGAGTGTGAATGCTGTGAAAGCTGTTTTTCTAACCAGATGCAGTGCAGGAAACCAATCTCTGGTTCAACTGTGACCTCAACATGTGTGAAAGTGACCTGATTGTGGGGCCCGGTGTCGAATGACCTGATTGGTTGAACTTGTCACATTGCTTCCTGTTTCACATTTTGTAGTTGTGGGAAAGGTGATGCATTACAAAGAGCAAGAATATCTGTTTAATATACAGAGTGAAAAAAACAGTCAATCAACACTGAATCTGAGTGAACTGAAGAATTCCTTTTATTAGAAAGGGTTGAGAAATTCTCTGTAACAGCAGCTCTGACAGTGTGTTGGCTGAAAGGCAAAACGCCAGGTTATGTATTATTGTATATATACCATTAGATGTGACAATAAATTAATAAAAAATAAACAATGTCATTCTTTAAAAAATTGCGCAAAAATCAACTTTAGATAAAGGTACATGTGACCTGATTTTTTAAACCCAATAGAAACATATTAAATCCAAGTCAACTGTAAGAATATCAGTTTAAACATGGCACCACTGAGTCAGTGTCACAGATCCCTGATGTTCCCTCAGTCCGCATTTAGAGAACCATGGGTCTAGGATAGTAGAAGAATGTAGATCTGGAGTTAGAGGCATAAACCGATTTAACCATGGATGAGCCTGAAGCTTATGCGCATATATCAGAGAAGCACATGCCAGACTGGAAGATGCTGAAAGACATCTGTGGGATTGCACAAACATCATACCTGCCCACTTCATGCTTTATAAATCTCTAGCACCCTTTGCTCTCTGTGTTGTGGCATTGATCTTGCAGTGTGCTTTTACAACCAGAAGGTGGCACTGTTTGTACATTTGTGTTATTTAGTCAGTTTGGGTCAAATAATCATTCATGTCATCTCCCTGCGGCAGTGGTGTGGAGTTTTTGCCCTTAATAATGCAATGCGTTTTTTTAATGCAGGCCTGGATCTTTTTCCTTCAGGTGCTATGGCAAGCACAGAGGTCCGACAGAAACTGCACGACTTCCTGCTAAATAAATCAGCTAAAGATACGCCTCCATCTGGTCACCCGCTCAACCAGCGTGCCAAACTCTGGTACATGTACGTGATGCTTCATTCAAGTTATGTTAAAATGAGAGTTCTTAATCTCATCATAATTGATTTGACTCTGGATTCTTGGTGTTTGGATTATTATTTTAATCTAAAAAAAAAAAAAGATGGCGAAAATGAATCTAAAATCCAAATCGTATGGTTAGCCCTGCTGTGTAAATGTTTCAAAGTGTCTAAAATACCTTTAATTGGACAGTTTGGATGAATTATTTACTAATAACAAACATAATTAATGAGTTGGTGTCTTTTTAAAACTTTTACTGTAACTAGGTTAACTTGACCCAAAATCTTTTCCTGTAAATGTGCTCAGACTGTAAATATCTACCTCATACCAGAAGAGGTTCTTCACTGATGTCATGCCAAGTTGGTGTGATTTACTGTAATCTATAAAAACGCTGAACATTATTACTGGAAAAAAGACGTTGCTGGTGGTGGTGATGATGATGATGACGATGACGACGATGACGGCGGCGACGATGATATGATTCCGCTTTAAACCTAAATCGACCCGAAGAAAGGAAATAAAAATCATGGCATGCATTTATGGAAAACGTTTTAGGTGAAAAAACTTATTACAATTTAGTCTAAAAGACCTGAAGAGGCAAATCGAGCATGCTTTGTTCATACAGTAGGACTGCATTTAATTTCTGTAACAGAGCGATGATGCAGTGCAGGAAGACGAAGAGAAAAAATATGCACTAGTATCTGCTTCAAGCTTACAGTACACCAGAAATATTATTATTAGTATTATTATTATTAGTGTTTTTTTTTTTTTGTTTTGTTTTTTACACATTTCCAGACATTTTACTTAATTCATTCATTTTTTTTGCACTGCGATATTCATATTTTTGGTTCATGACTGGACATAAAGTATTCATCCCAATCATCTTTTTTTTTTCTTAGCACCAGTCAGCACATGTCAATGGAGCAGCAGTCACCTCCTTTAGGAGAGACACCTCCTACATTCAAATCCCCTCTGCCCTCTGGCTTGGACACCAGGGAGGAGGACTTCCCCCTCAGGAAGACGGGTAGGTCACAGTGCAGAGGTCATCAGCAGAAATAATGCTGCTGTGAATAACCAGCTATCTACAAAAACCAAAGAGAGACGGGGAGCAGTATGGTGTTTGCATACAATTTCAGCTTGATATCCAAATAGGACAAGTTGCCTAATGTCTAAAAATACTATAAAAGACCTAGATAAAGCAATACCTGCTTATGCAAAGCCCTACCTCGTTCTGTCACCTCACACAGCTACTGTAGCTAGTAACAACAAAGTAGTTGCACTGTTACTGTATATTCTAACATTCATTATATTTTACAAGTAATTATTAATTGTCAACATGTAGTACAACATTGATTTAACTTTTTACTGTCTGGATAGAAACAGGAAGGATTTGCATTTTTGTCAGTTATTTATTTAGCATTATGCCACAGTGTCGTTTTGTTGTCAATGCTGAATTCTGCTAGCATTAAATAACGTAGCATTCTTTGGTAAACATTCTTTTGGCTAAATGTTTCTGAGGGCATCATCATCCGATCTAAATTTTCCAACTAAAATCATTGAGGAAATACTTGAAGTTTGTAAGTTTACCACCTTTTTAACCTGAAGTACCACAGTGTATTTATAGAATCAGTTATTCAGTGGAAGTAACTGTGTAAAGATTTTTGAGTCCCTGGGTACATCATTCATTCGGAATCAGGTAACGTACTGTAAACATACAGAATGATTTCTGTTCCTGGAATCATTTAAGGATGTGATTTTTCCGATGTGATGTCCTACAGGTGTTAGGTGATGAGTGTGAGAGCGGCATCGAGAGCCTTATTAAACCTGTGTCACTGAGGCTTGGCGCTGGCAACGCTGACTAAATGTTAGCAGATGAGCTTGAGCGATATTTAATCACAGAGGTCAGAGGGCAGCAGCGCGTGTCACGGAGCCCCGTAGCCCTGCGGCCGGAGCTAATGAGGCTTGCTAGTGGCCCTGTTTACCTTCGGGGTCAGACTGGTGATACTGGGAGCCTGTGTCCCCGAACACTGCTCCGGGGCACCCAGAGCAGACTTTTGCAAACAATTACCCATAGGAGAGGTTAAAGGCACCGGGTCCGAGCCAGGCTCCTAGTTTAACTCCTAATCAGGACGAAAGGGGCAAGAACACCAGATAGGGGCTAAACCTCCTAGGTGGAGGGCAGAGGGGAGCTAGCTTTAGGCCGTGTGCTTGTACTGGGTCTCTGATGAGATCTGCTATACCACCTACTCTTGGTTATTTACGCAGAGGACGTTTAATATAAGTATTTGACCTTTCACCTTTTTCCTAATGCCTTCCTGCTTTCCTCTTGTCCTGAGGACACCAGTGGCTCTTCTACTGCATCATGTCATGTCATGAAGTTTTTTTTTTTTTTTTTTTTTTTAAATCTCCAATTAATTTTCAATTGTGAGCTTATTCATTTTCATAAGGCACTTTATGTTCTATTTCAGTGACATTTTGCTTTGCAAGGAAAACAAAGTGCTGAAATTACATTATACAGTATAATTATATAACACATTGCATTAGGAAACCTTTGGGAAGAAAATGGGAGAAAAATGAGAAAATTAAACACTTGAATGTAAGGTCCAATAGAGTATGTTACAGTAAAATGCAAAAGTCTGCAAATGTTTAGGACAAAATAAATAAGATAAAAAAATGAAGTGATTCTAAACAACATTAACCTGTTAGGTTTAAACATTAAACCTGAACCTGAAAATTACACCTGAACCTGAATCTACCTTTCTGAACGTCATGTATACATTTCTTTACATCAAATATTTTTTTGTTATCCTGCAAATATATTCAAAATGTTATCGTAAATATATTCTAAACAGTGGTATAGGTTTCTTATTTCCCACTCAGATTTCATGGGGCAGGGGGTACAAACTTTTGCACTTAATTATATGTTACAGTTAGTAACAGTAAACCGAATAAAGCATTGATGCGTTGTGATGCCTTTAAAGTGTTTATTGTGATATCAATGTATTTTTCTCTATTGTTCATTAAATTGTCAATCACAAGAAATGTATAACTGTCATATGACCCGAAAGAGGATGTCTGACTCGAGCTTTACCGGGAACGCTTATCTGACTAAGCTAATTTATCGGAAGCATGACTCGCTCTGGCCGAATATTTTGGAGCTGACAACCACAATGTCAACCTCGGGCTTTTGTCCAATTACATTTCAAAGCCTCATTTCCAGGGAAAGGCGACACTCAGGCTGTGGGTGTGATCATTCCAAGATCCTTTTCAGTGCAACTTTAAAAATAGGCCTGGTTTTCATCCACACATGGATTTTTTTTGCAGAATTTCTAGTGCAGAAACAAAAATAGGCAGAGGGTCGTGTGGCTCACAGGCAGGAGCAGTGCAACCCTCCAGGGGGGCGTTTCCTACGCTGCATCTGAGACCTGCGTGCAGCTCAGGCCCCCTCGCCTTTCATCCTCCCTCAATAACTCAGGTAACAGTTTTTTAAAGGGGCCGGCTGCTCACATTAGGAGATACAAAAACAACAGGAACGAAACAGAGAGGAAAAAAGAGAAAAGAAAAACAGTCTTTCTTTTCTTTTCTTTTTTTTATGACTGTGGAATAATTTGTCTGCGCTGACAAGACGGTCTGCAGGACCACTTCCTGCATCTCCGGTTACAGGCAATAGATCAGAAATAGAAAAGATAGAGACAGCAAGGCCAATTAAAACACGAAACACTTCCTTGGGGCGCTAAGTGGCCATTTTTTACGAGGGCGATCAAACTCCCGTAGGAGGCTCGCTCCTGAGCTTGCCGTGTATAACACAATCAAAACACGCTCTGCGTGATGTATGCAATGCCGAAAAGATGTCAAATGTGTGGAAGTGAGTCTATATCTATGACTTGGAATGTGTGTGTGTGTTTTCATGAGGGACTCCTCCCCCACTTCCTGTCTGTCCTGCACTGATTCTGGCTGGCAGGGGGTGAGGTGGCTGTAGATGGGGGAAATCAGGGGTGGAGGGAGGATCATAAATGTAGCGTTTGTTCTCTGCCCTGCTCGGGACCTTGTTTGGATGAGTGATTGACAGGTCGGGGAGGTAGGTAGGGCGTTGGGAGATGCGGGGTTAGTGGGACTGGTGTGTTTGTTTAAGGAGAGGTGACAGCAGGAGGAGAAGGTGAACTTCTCTGCTCAAGCCCTGTATGTACAAAGTATTATATAAAGGCTACATTATTAGTTAAAATTACTTTAAAAATAATTTTTCTTAGTAAAACGTCCAAAAAAGTGGAAATCAAGAAATATCTAGCTCTCACAAATAATGTTCTCACTGCACGGTGGTGCAGCAGGTAGTTCTAGTCCTCAAGCTCAGGTTAGTGATCTTTCTCTCAATGTCCGTGTGGGATTCCTCTTCACCTCTGGTTTCCGCCCACATCCCAAAAACATGCTAGTCGGTTGATTGACTTAATGTCATAGCCCGAAAGTGTCAACGAGTGTTTGAATGAGTATGTGCATGTTGCCCAACAATTCCATCCTTGTTCCCGGTGTTCAAAGTATAGCCTTATGACGAGTTTAATGACTGAAATGATGAGTCCTAATGATTCCACAGCAAAAAGAAGATAGAAGGTACTCATGTATGATGTAACACACGCCGATCAGCCATAATCTTAAAAACGTTACCATTAAAACCACCTAGGATTTGTGTTTTTTTTTTGTGCCACAAGGGCAACTCTGGTCCTGCAGACTCAGGGTTGGTCTCCAAGGGTCAGACTTGTTTGCCCAGCGCATCCCATGGGTTCTTGAGCAGATGGGGATCTGGAGAGTTTGTAGTTCGGGTCAGTGGCGTGGTGCTCTTTGCTTGCTTGGCCTCGTGTGTGGTGGGCTGTGGTGTACTGCGTGTTCTGGTGCGCTTCTATCATGACCAGCATTGCCTTTTTTGCCTTGACCTTTCTGTGGGATTTGACCAGACAGACTGGCCTTTGCTCACCACAGGCATAAATAAACCTCGGGTGCGAATGATCCTGCCACAATTTTACTGGTATATCATAGTGTTAAGTATAATCATAGTGTTAAGTGTTAATGTGTTAATGTTATGGCTGATTATCTGTACTTTCACAGCAACCTGACATAAATTGACATTGTAGTCTTTACAACTAATGCTAGGTAGCTAACATGGGCCTACTTGACAGGATTTCTGAAAAGAAAAGATTACTTAACAGGATTTCTGAAAAAAAAAATCATTAGCTGACATTAGGTAACACTTTTGTTGTTTTTTTTTAAAGAAAATTTTTGAAGGTATAATGTGCATATATATTAAAGATTTTTAACTACTAATTTTAGCAAGCTAGCTAGTCTTGGCTGGTGTGACAGGAAATCTGTCAGCATTCCTAAGATATATTTATTGCTGTTTATCATCTTCTCTGTTGGTGCTGGCTAAATTGCTAACAAGAGCAAAACATTACAGTCTTTCTCATAATCATAAGAAGTTTTCATATTGTTTACTTTTAATATCGGCTTGCTAGTTAACATGGGCTAGTCAGACAAAAAGTCTGTGAGGATTCCTAAAACACATACATCAATGATTAATACACTCTTCACACCTAATGATAGCATGATGGCTACTATAAGCTGAGTTGACTTTAAGTAGCATTCATAATTATCATCTTTACTACTAACACAAACTCTAAGCTAATGTAACAGGAATGAAAAGACTACTAAAAAAAGACATGGGGTAAAGAGAAAAGTTTCAAGCACAGGCTGATGTCCTTAGCCAGCTTGAGGTCTTTGCACTCAAGCACTTTGTATTCATGGCTTTAACTTTTATGTGCATCCGCTCAGGAGAAGCTAAAATAAGCTACACAGGTGCATGTGGGTTTGTAATATGGCTCCCCGTTTGGTCCATGCGTGCCCGGAGCCCCCAATTCTCTTGTGTTTATTTAAGGAAGTTTGAGTCGGGCCACATTTGAAATGCCCTTTAATGACATGCGGTAATGTAAACACCTCAGCCTGGAAGAAGTATTTTTCCACCGAATTAAAAACATGTAAATCCTTCCCGCTAATTGTTGCGCAAATATTTTTTGTAGTATTTTTCTAATAGCCCTTATTCATCATGTGTCAGTGAAAGCCGTGTAACAATATTTTGCCATGGCAAAGGCCCGTCCTCAAGCTTATAGCATTTCTTTTATAAATCAAGTGTTTTTAATCAATTGTAACGTTTTTCTCTGTGGTAATAAGGCCGGCTAATGGTCGTTCCTCTTAATGAGCGTCAGCTCCACAGAGACCGGATTTTACAGTGGCAGTAAATCTGCTCGGCTGGCATGGCTTTGATTTGGGATTGATGATGTCGGCGTGAAATCTGAATGAACGTTAAAGACAAACACTCATTCACACGGAAATTGCTCGCGCTCCCCATTTTCCCTACTTTGCTTTGGAGTTTTTTGTGAATGAAAGAGCGGCTCGAAATATGTACCATACATGTATATAAAATGAAAGTAGAGAGATGCAGAATGCCGAGATAGGGTGTGTGCATGTTTGTGTGAGTCACTGTGTGTATACAGTATATGTCATATCCTCTATCATCTCATATCTAATGAATGCCCATATCCCACAGTGGGTGAATAAAGCACATTATAATCATTGTGCTTCCTGACGTGTGTTTACTTCCTGCTTCTTTGATGCCCACCCACTGGTTGCCCGTGGATGAAGGTGGCGTCTCTGAGACTCGTATTTTGCGTGCCCCGTGCTGATTCAGTAGAGTAAACTTAACTCAGTTGGAGGTCATGGAGAAGAGCTTGGGGCATGGTGATGTGTGACGAAAAGTTAAGGTGGGGGATTCCCTTTAACCAGGCAGCCAATGCACACAAAAACACACTGGACACACACACGGCATCTCTGTGTTAGTTTAACCGCTGCTACCGTACAGGGACTGTGGTTGCCTGGCCGGCAGGTAGCGGACTTTTTCACTTAGAGCTCTGTTGCTCTGGACTAATCCACTCCAGATGAGGCAGCGAAACGATCCCTTCTATTTCAACTTCATTACAGCTGGGATGTGTCCCAGTGAGGTCTGCGAGCTCTCACATAACTCTCACACTTAGCTGAGATTATGTACCTGTGTTTGATGCATAACACAGAGTGTTTATATGTATAGCAATCTTGCTTATGTGCAGAGATAAAGAAAAAAATGTGTAACTGTTGGTGAATATCTGGAGCACTTTAAAATGATCATTTGATAAAAATAAATAATAAAATGAACATAATATCCCACTTGGCTCAGTGGTTTTAAATTGGTATAATTAGTATTTTTATTAATAGGCATTGCCAAACAGCAGCTATACAGTACATGTTGATTTAGATCCATCCAGAGGCAACAGTAGCCTGGGAAAACGAGCATAATTTGTGGATTTTATCAAGCAGTACTAAACCTTCAGAGAAAGTCTGCAACACAGCAGGGTGTGATAAGCACTTGTTTTTGGCATTGTAGGCAAGCATCAGTGTTGTAAATCTGTTGTGGGCAGCTACAGGAAGCCAGTGGACAGAGCATAGCAATGGGGTGGTGTAGGAGGTTGAAAACAAGTCATACAGCTGCATTCTTGATTAAATACTAGGTTATGTTTGGCAAGTATATATCGTCATACAGTACTGTGCACAAGTCTTGAGCCAGCCCTCATTTCTTAAGAAATACTGTAGTTCACCAGGCTTCCTGGAGGCCTATTTGGCTCTCTTTTTTTTGGTAATGTTTTGGCTCTCATTTTCAGTCCAGTCCCTGTATCTGAGCAGTTTCAGAGGAATACTTCTTGTTTGTTAAGCCACACAATGACCTATGAATCAATAAAAAGCATCCAACATGAACCAGTGAGAAACAGGTGCAGATGATGACAGATGATCAGGCCACTGATTAGTATATTGGAGATGCAGAATGCTGAGTGGCTGGAACACACGAAAGGGGAAATTAGGTTTCTGTTGATGTTACCTAAACAACCGATTTTCAAATTGTGTCTTTAGGTCACAGTACAACATTTGTTCCCATTTCTTTAATTTAATATGAAGAAATGTGGGATTAAGCTTAAGGCTTTTGCACAATACTGCATTTAGTGAGCCTTTTATTCCAGAGCTTTTGCCACAGACCCCAACCCAGATACACTTTGTTAATTTGTAGAGCATTAGATAAGTGGCATATTGGCTTTTCCATGATTCAAGCACAAACCTTTCCGTAGTATTTAGTATCATTTTGCAGACTGATTAATTTAACTGACCAGGTCGATAAGCTAATAACTGCTGTATAGTAACCCATAAATTATAACTGTAAGAGCAACAGTAATAGTAGATTAATTTCTGTCGTGATGAGCCGTGTGTGTCATCTATCTCTCCTTTCGTCTCAGCATCCGAGCCTAATCTGAAGGTGCGCTCACGGCTGAAGCAGAAGGTTTCCGAGAGAAGGAGTGGCCCTATCCAGCGCCGTAGAGACGGCAGTGTGCTTGTCACGCCACCCAAGAAACGCCCCCTGGAGCTCAGTGGTGAGGAGAGTCAGAGACTGTAAAATCCCATCGATACAGCACACATGTGGGCTAGTATACAGTGCATATAGATGACATTACGGAGATCGAGAAAACCAGTTTACTGTACTGCTTGATTCTATACAAAGTATACTGGTGCATACTTTGTAAAATGATGATTTAACAATATGAAATCCTCACTATGCAAGTGTAACTTCTTAGTTTAACATTTTAGTAGTAAAATGTTACTATCCTGTTCCTCTTCACACAGACTCATCAGCCAATGACAGCTCTCCCAGCTCTGGTCCCAGCTCTCCCATTGGCTTATGCAGCAATGAGAATGGCACAACCTTCCAGGCAAGCTCTGCCCAAATCGAGGTACTGACTGAAAAGTGCTAGAACTGAGTCACTTGTGTTTTGTTGCAACACCAGCTCGCGTGCTTTGTCACTCTGAGCACAACACCACAGGTTAACCTCCATACTGCTTTAGCACGCGATGTGTTGTTTATTCATGTTGGCTAGAGGCTGAGTGCTCGGCTAATGATCCATTGTTTTGGAGGGACTGTGAAAGCATGGTGAAAGAGCGAGTGTGTGTCCTCATAACTGTGTACTGTTAAACACAGCATCGTAAACAACGCTATTAAACACTCGTTCTGCGTCTCAGTGTGATTACATCAGAGCCCAGAGCGCAGGCATCTGCTTTTCCTCTAGCACACACACGCACATACACACACGCACACACACATACATTCTCTCTCTCTCTCTCTCTCTCTCTCCACAATTTTTCTTTCCATGTCTTCTTTCCTTTACCTCTTTCAACACTTTTCTATTTAACTCTATTTTACCATTATTTCTTTTTCCTTGTCCTTTTATCTATCTTTCCCTTTCCTTGTCTGTACTTCTCTGTCCATCTCTTACTCTGTCTATTTCTCATTCCCTCTCTTTTTATTTCTCACTTCATCTGTCATTTTTATAATTTATTACTTATTATCATTTATGCTACTTTCTCTTCCTCTCACTCTACCTCTCCCTCCCCACCTTACCTTACCTCTGTTCCCTACAGTATATCACGCTCTCTTTCACTTTCTCACTCTAACTCACTCAGCTTTCATTCTTTTAATCACTCCGACTCTCGCTCTCTTCCATTGTCGTTTTAATCTATCTCTCTATGTTTCTTAAATTTCTCCCTCCCTTTATTCTCTTGTTCATTCTGTCATTCTCATTTCTTCCTCTCCCTCCTGCCTTCTTTTTTCCTCTCTCTGTCTCTTTTTCTCTGTTTGATGCATGTGTTGAGCACGTTCCCTGCATGCATTTGTGAGAATGTTTCAACACACATGTTGAGGTTTGTGTGTCTGAGTACTGTATGTGTGTGCTTGTAAGTGTGTGTGAATGTGGGCGTGATTATGTTTAGCTCCGAACGCTGTGAGTGACAGGTCCTTTCCGCTCTGTGCTGCGGTTTCTGGTCTAATAGCTGTTTGGGGGCTTAGGGGAATGAGGGGGGACTTTGGGGGGGTGGCAGTTCTGTGAAGTTCTGCCCAAGCATTTCCTCATCGGGCTGCGGGCCAGCACACGGGGCAGAGAACGACCCCCGGACACAATGGAGTTCTTTCTGCGGCTCATCTTCACACGTGGCCCCCCAGAGACGAGCTGTTTGTGTTTGTCTGCCATAATTCTGCAGTGAAACGCAAGGAGGGACGGCCCTGTGACAGGGTGTGCGAAAGTGGGTGTGTGTATATGTTTAAGGCTTAATTGCTATCCCAGCCGCTGGGATCAGTAGACCTCCCAGGCTGCTGCTCACACTCTTGTGCATATAAACACACACACATACATACTTATAAACAGACTTTTGGTATGATATTGACACAACCACAGTCATTCCACAGAGCTTCCTGTTTGTTTAATGGTGCTCTGGCGTGAGCTTTTGTTACATTAAACTTTCTATTTGAATCCCTAGGGGTTTTATAAGAAGGTGAAACCCAAGAGACAGGGCGTGTATGTGCATATACAGGTTGTCCAATTCATTTTAAATTTGATTTATAGTTTTCATTTTAAAAGTGCAGTAGTATAGCATAACATCACAGTAGCATTACACTGTAGTAATATCACATGAACTACAGAGGGGACTTTTGTTAGGTTAGAATATAGATTTATTATTAACTTTATAACTTTAAAATTTCGTATATTTCACTGTCACTGATATATGGCATAATTCCTATTTAGCCAGGAATCTATGTAAAATCTGCCATTTTCAATTTGTATCATCTTCGCAAAATAATTTTTTAATTCAAAAATTTAAAGCATTTTAGGACATTAATTTATGTTCAATATTTGTACAAGTAAAATTTCATGTAGTGTTAATAATCAAATATTAAGAATATTAGCCTTATTAGCAGGAAATATAAAATGATTAATAAAAAAAACAGCAAGAATTTTTTTTTTTCATTTATTCATTCATTCAGCTTATCCTGTATAGAGGGTCGCGGGAAGTCTGGAGCCTTTCCCAGGAAACTTTGTGCACAAGCTGGTATATACCCTGTAAAGGGTTCCAATCCATTGCAGGGCACACATGCGCACACCACACACTCATTCACATACCAATTTGGTAACACCAATTAATCTTCTGCATGTCTTTGGACTGTGGAAGGAAACTTTAGTACCTGGAGGAAACCCACCAAGCACGGGAAGAACATGCAAACGTTATACACACATACCCGAGCTGGTCAAAGCCCAAAACCCAAAAACCAAACAAATAAAAAAACAAAAAACAAGAGATTCACCAAAGCACCTGTAGTTTCAGGACATATTTATTGTTAAATTGTTATGTTTAATAAGAAAGTGTGATGTACAACTTTATCCCAAAACTGCATGCTCACTACATAGTGCACTATTTAGGAAAGGTTTTTTTATGGAGCCATGTCTCATGGTACAGTTAAGAATACTATCATGAACTACTAAATCACATCTAAATGTGTTTAAACTGATTTATACGAGCAGGTACAGAATACCCATCATGCACTATTCCAGACAAACATGCATTCTAAAAAAAGGAGACGATAAATAATGTGCATAGAAGTGACAGACGGATCATTTATTTAGAACGTTTTGGAAATAAGTGTCTATGCGACTCCATATTTTGTCCCCAAAAAATCTTAGTTTAAGAGTGAATCCCAGTAATGATCTTCCTATGAATATCTTTTATCTCTATTTTTCTTTTTCCTTCTCTCTCTCACACACACACACACACACACACATACACACATACACACACACACACACACACACACACACACACACACACACACACACACACACACACACACACATACACACATACACACACACACACACACACACACACACACACACACACACACACACACACAGGAGACCTGGTCTGGATGAACAGGCTAATTTTGAACAGGCTGTCTGACCACACTGTCTAAATCTACCACACATATAGTGTTTCCTTATCCGAGGCCATGATAGGGAACGTTCCTTTATGGAAAGGTGTGAAACATTAGATCATTCCAAACATACACTCCGGCCTCAGATACTGATAAAGCTGTTTAAATCGTCTACTGCAGGAAAACTGTGTTCATAAATTGTTTAGCTATTATAAACGATGATGTAAAGGTGAATAATAAGCTGCAATCTGGGTTAGAAAGAAATCAGCCCCAGCGTTTATCTTCTTATCATCCTGTGTATTTTTACCTACAAAACTAAATGCAAAAAAAGCTTGTTTTTTTTTTTTAAAGAGATCTAGGGCTTAGAGCTACTAGGCTATTTATACCAGCCAGCCTTGAATATTAGTACTTGTGTACAGTATATAACCGTAAATTCCTTTCTCTTTATGTTTCTCTGTTGCAGAAGTATTTGCCCCAGGGGGGAATTATTAAGGCAGACGGCTCTCTCGCTCTGCTGAACCTCTACACGTCACCTTCTCTTCCTAACCTCACCTTGGGCCTCCACTCTGGGCCTTCACCAATCAGTGTGAGTTATCTTTATTCTTCTCCACGAAAGACAGTAAGTCAGGATGAGATAATCAGAGACCCATCATCGTAAAGCGGCGCTCAGAGATTTAGACCTTAGTGTATCTGTTATCTTGAGACGTTAATTGTCTTGTCAATGATTTACCTGCGTTTATCTGATATTGTCCCTCCACAATAATGACCACATATGGTTCTCATTACTGAGGAGTTATTGAAAATATTCTCAACATTCACCACATTCAGATATTGTAAATGCACCGTTAGCATCAAACAGGGAACATGTTTAGCATTGCCTGTTAGCACCAACAGAGCTGATGTGTTTGTGTAGTCAACTTACTGTAGCAATTGGTACAGTAGGTCACCACAAAGCGTGGGTAGGTAACTTCGTCGCACTCTCTCCTAAAACCCAGGAGTCTACATTATTGATTTTTTTCCCCCCCATTTGAAAACTGGTTTGTCATGTAATATGTCACTTTCCTTACAGGCATGCAAATATTCTTCTGTAATGTTATTTATTCATTAATTTTAGTGTATCTTTGTAGGGAATGGTCTTGTACATAATAATGCAGACATAATAAACTTGTATAACAAAATTTATATTACAGATAATATGGTACCTAAGACTTTTGCACAGTACTTTATATTTATAAATAAACATCTAACTTAAGGAATGAACCAGTGAGAAACAGAAGCAGATGATGGCAGATGATCAAGCCGGTGATTAGTATAGTATATGTAATATATGTATATAGGTAGTATATATATAATATATAGTATATGGTGATGCTGAATGCTGAGTGGTTGCAACAGACAAGAGGGGAAATGAGATTGCTGTTGGGGTCATTACATAAACAACTAGTTTTGTAACTTTAGGACCTTTGCAGCCTGTTCCTTAAATTTAATCAACATCAGTTGATATAATTTCATAGGGACTCAGGAGTCGGGCACAGTACTGTAAATTCCAACTCTCCCCAAAGTATGTGTTAAAATTCCCCTCAGATAATGTGTTTTTCCCCTTTTATTTCACTCTTCCTCCAAATGTTTCAGTGTGTGAGTAAACGAGCTACTGCCGAGCCAGAGAACAGCAGAGCTGAGGAACAAGTCGGGGAAGGGGGTTCTCTTGTATGAGGTCACAGTAGGGGATAATCTAATTGACTTGTTTAAGGAGAAAAGGCAGAGAATGTTTTTTTCTTTTCCCTCATACTTTTCATTGCACATATTTTGCATAATACTGTCGGTCACCTTAAAAAACTATGTGGAAAGGTTGTGGTCTAGACAGCTGACCTCATCTCAGACAGTTCCACTAAAGAAAAATAGCACGACCTCGGCGGCCGTGAACTGCGCACGTAATTTTAGTCATCTAAATAGAGTGCTCATAAAATAAACTTAAGCATGTACGTAACCTGACTCTGAACACTAGGAACTTTTCCTGGGTAAATATTATTAAATATGCTAACTCTGAAATCTCTTAATGTGTGCTGACCAGTGCATGACACTTCTTAGCTTGTAGCTTCTTAGCAAATAATGAAAGAATTACAATAGTTAGCTGTTGTGTATTGGTGGGTGGATGCCTATTGGTTGTAGATTTTGTGAGATGTATACGCTTGTTTTACACCTCCAGTGCCGACCTTGAGTATTTTTGGAGGTTTGTGATTAATTCACTTCACCCCAAAATGGTGCTTTTGAGTCAAGATATCTTGAAAGTAACCAGAAGGCTTTTCTTTTCCACTGTCACCTGTGGTTTGCATTAGGGATCTAGACCTACATATGAATTTATGTAAAGCTGCCTAATGACAATGTCTGATACTAAAAGAGCTCATCTTCGTTGTCTATATCGTTTTATTCTGTGTACAGGTTAATGGGGGAGTAGAGCCTATCCCACGGGACTTAGGGCACAAGGCAGTGTACACTCTGGACGGGGTGCCAATCCATTGCAAGGCACACACACATGCATGCTCATTCACACTGCGAGCAATTTGGAAACACCAGTTAGACTAATCTGCATGTCCTTGGTTTGTTGGAAGAAACCGGAGCATCCAGAGGAAACTCACCAAGCACGGGGAGAACATGCGAACTCCATGCACACAGACCCGAATCAGATATCGAACCCTGATCCTGGAGGTGCGAGGCGACAGTGCTTACCACTCAGCCAACATGCTGCCTGCTAAAAGTTCTATACAAATAAAATGAATTAAAAATAAATATTTAAAATTTTCTCTAGAATGAAACTGATACCACTCTGTCTATTCTCCTCTCTATGTCCATAATTGTTACAATGTAGTAAAATTCAGAATGTGTCAAGAAACAGGACCCTGGACTCACTTTGCACTGGAACAGATATGAATAGGTTGTCTTAGAAAAAAGACAAGGTATCTGAAGGCAGTATTTTTAGGAGTAAGTGATCCATCGGGCCCCTTCTATTTCTGGAGAAAGCGAGAAATGCCGTATGAGGAATTCTCCTTCTGGGACAGAAATGAATATGACCAGAAACGTTCCCCAGAGAGGAGCATGCTCCTGTTTTTGGTGCAAGGTGAACAGGACTGCTGAGATAGTACGTTATATTTGAGACAAAAAAGGAAGGGAGAGAGAGGGAGATAGAGACACAGTGAGATACTCAAATAGATATACAGAAGGAAAGAGAGAATAACAGAGAAAAAAAGGCACATGTTGTTAGTATTCGTTTTTTTTCCACCTTTGCTTTAGCTTCATGCCGGCACAGCTACGGGGGGTTTTGCCCTCTGACCCAGAGGCTTTCGAGCTTTGTGCGTAAATAGGGAGAGTGAGTTTTGGGTTTCAGGGTGCGCTCTTTATCGCCTCATTCATCACAGCCTGATAAAACCGTAAGGAAACTGGGCCCTGTAACTGCCCCTCATAAATATGCACTGCCAGGTTTTAGATTTCAGGTTAGCCACTTGTTATGCAACTCGTGTGCACGCATGAAGGCTTTGAACTTGCTTTATGCTCAAGGTCTATTTTTTTGGCTACCAAACATAATGTACTTTAGCAGCAGGATTTTAGAGCACACATCATTTTGAACATTTTTATTGTGAACTGTTGCTCAAACACAAGCTGATCAGTTGCAACTTACAACGCAGAGCACATTTCATGATGTACTGACAGGCAATAACATGTAGTACTGAGATATATATATATATATATACACACACACTGTATATCATGTATATATGTAGTAATATAGTAAAGATTTATAAACATGTTTTCTAATTCTTTTATTAAATGGCATTAAGAAAGATTCAGCCCATTAAATGATCATTCAGCTTAACAGATAAATATAAAAAAATTACGGGCACTATAATATAACTTCTAGCTATATTATTTGGTGTTCGTAGACAAAAATAAGATGCTTTGATATTGACATTTCATTTTAATTCATCATAGTCACAATAATATGTTTTAAATTGTTTAAATAAGCTATTTTTAAAATGTATGTGTAATGACGCAGGTCTCATGAGGGGTAGAACCGCGTTAAAATGCTTTGCACTGTTGAGAACGGGGAGATCCACAGGCTGCTACCACGTGGAGTTCTGGACAGGCAAAGGCGCGGGCCATTTATAGACACGCGGTTGCCAGGCAACACTGCAATCACCATGAAATCACCATGAAAGCGCCTCACCTGGCGGCGTGTTTATTTAAGGGTCCTGATACATCGGCACTTCATGTGATCATTTAGGTAGCACCGGTAAGGAATAAAAAACCCGTCTTCCACACGGAAATCACAATATAAAAAGGCTAAGAAGCCCTCCGTCAACATTCTGCATTCCTTTGCATTTGGTCATTCATACAGAACCAGCAAATTCGGTGTTAAGCCGCCTCAGTGTGTGCTCTGGCATTCCGCTATAAGGGAAGGTGTGACAGGTAACTGGACAGCATTGGCCTCTAGAGCGCCGTATAAAACATGTCACCACATACCACTGTTTTTTTTTGTAACAACACATGGAGGTTGGATGAGCGTTACACATTTAAATCCCTCACCAAACTGAGAGCTAGAGTTAATGAGGTGCATACAGTAACTGTGCTAAAAAGACGACCTCTTTTAGGTCACGCCTTTGCACTATAAGACTGGCTTCTATTTTATAGCTCTGGCAACCTAACCAGTCCTGGACAAAAAATTTTTTTTGTAACCAATCATAATGTAGAAGGCTGGTGTTGTCAGAAAAATTTATACCAGATCTCTTAATGCTAGAAGCCCAGTGCTGTCAACTGTGTTTTGAAAAATTTGAATATTTAAAATGAAACTATTGTTTAAATCGCCTGGTGGCGTGACACACAACACACATCTCAAGATTTCAGACCCACATTCGTCTCAGATCTTGTCTCAGTCCTGTCACAACAGTACCTCTCCTCCTGGGTTAAATGCAATTCAACACTGTCCCCCAATTCCACCTCTTTTCATTTAATACAAAACGGCCAGGGTTATGAAATATGTACAAACTTCTGTTAATCAAATATAATGCAATGCAATATAAAGTCTGTAGATGTTTGTTAAAGATATTATTAATTAGTTAGTTTTTTTTTTCAAAAAATTTTTTTGTCGTTTTT
The DNA here is from genome assembly GCA_030347435.1 of Clarias fuscus. Classification (NCBI taxonomy): domain Eukaryota; kingdom Metazoa; phylum Chordata; class Actinopteri; order Siluriformes; family Clariidae; genus Clarias; species Clarias fuscus. Next base: position 23,677,833 of record CM059215.1, on the reverse strand, counting down.
AATCTCCTCTGTGTTTGAGCTATACTGTACATATGATCAGTTCATGGGTTCAGAATGTCTCCAGCTTTCATATCTGCACCCTTCATCTCACTCTCTCACTCTCTCTCTCTCTCTCTCTCTCTCTCTCTCTCTCTCTCTCTGTCTGTTGGTCATCCTAAAGCCTGCTTCAGCAGGGAAGGACCGAGCAGGTGAGGCAAGCTCGATGTCTGCCACATCAAGGGAGCCGAAGGTGAACACTAGTCATCAGGCTTTGCTGCAGCACCTGTTACTGAAAGAGCAGACCAGACAGCAGAAGATGCTCACATCTAGTAAGTTTCTAAGCATGCTACTCTGTATTCTAAACGCTACTCACTTCATGCTTAGAATTCTATACATGACATTTAAGAAATCCGCAACTCTTACTTTATCACTATATTTCTTTAAAACATTATACACTGATCAGCCATGACATTGGTTTTGGGTTGCCTTTGGAGCAGCTCTGGCCCCTCAGGAGGACCTCTTGGGGGTGTGCTGTGATGTCTGGCACTGGATCAGACGTATTTGTTCAGCGCATCCCATTTATGCTCTGTTGTATTAGGATCTGGGGAATTTGGAAGTCGGGTCAGCAGCTTTGGACACTTTAAGTTGACCCGCCAGTTGTTTTGATGTTAAGTCTGATCGTTGTAGATACCATATGGTACAAAAATCAGCTTACTATATCACATGTTAAAATAGCAAATTCCAAACAGAGTCAGCTTTTGTAATTAATTTTTTAATTGAACCCTCGACTCTATGGGTGCGAGGCCACAGCGCTAACCACCATGCTCCCTGTAAATCAGCCATTACCAAAGAAATTATGATATATTTGAAAGAGGGCATCAATATGAAACATTTTATTTGCCTTGTAGCCAGCGTTAAAAAAAAAATATAAATAAATCACCACCTTTTTCACCAGTCAGAATTGAGGAATTAAAATATTATAGTAACGTAATTCTCCTGAAGCGTAGTAGTAAAATCATGATGATGTTATGCTTAAAAATGATTTTTATCATAGTTAAATCATGGCGGATTCATGGTTTAGTTTGTTAACCATAGTTACACAAAAGTAAAGCTAAAAGAATCACTCTCATTCTCTCTCTGACCCAATATCCCTGTCTTCTCCTAGGCAGTGTCTCAGTCCTTCCCCAGTCTCCTCTGGTGATGAAGGAGCGTTTGGGAGGAGGCTCTCGTCCCAGGCTGCCTCGGCACCGGCCTCTGAACCGGACCCAGTCAGCGCCGCTACCCCAAAGCACGCTGGCTCAACTCGTCCTTCAGCAGCAGCACCACAACTTTGTAGAGAAACAGAAGCAATACCACCAGCAGGTCCACATCAACCAGGTACCTCAGTTAGCATTAACCCTGAGATTTCGCTCCATCCATGGTCTTTTCATAGTGGCCCTTGGTTTGTGTGTGTGCGGTCTGGAAAAGCACTAACTTTGCAGTGCTGTAGCTTGTCGTGACAACACTGTCCCCCAATTCCACCTCTTTTCATTTAATACAAAACGGCCAGGGTTATGAAATATGTACAAACTTCCGTTAATCAAATATAATGCAATGCAATATAAAGTCTGTAGATGTTTGTTAAAGATATTATTAATTAGTTTTTTTTTTTTAATAATTTTTTTAAATCTCCTCTTTGTGTTTGAGCTATACTGTACATATGATCAGTTCATGGGTTCAGAATGTCTCCAGCTTTCATATCTGCACCCTTCATCTCACTCTAACCCTGTGTGACAGTCTGGAGTGGCACCCTGAGTCAGCCATATTGTAATGCTGCATGCCTGTGGGTTACCACAGTGAATTTCGAAAGGAAAACAAAGTGAGGGCCTGGTAGAAACATTTCATGTACGTGATCAGAATTGGGAATAAAAAATTATACATTATGATGGTAGGGTTTTACACATTTACAGTAGAGTACTCACATCTAGGTGCTTTTTCAGCCTTGCCACTGAAGCATTTCCTTCAGAGAAAGAGCCTAACGGGTGTGACATATGTCATATTATGTCACTAGTTTAAAAAGCTACATACCGACATACTGTAATGTCGCATGATAATAGTAAATTGCAGCGCAGATTCAATTGACTCTAGTCATTTCATATAATGGTTACGGTGTTCACGCACTATTCTGTGTGTGTGAGAGAGAATGTAGAAGGTGAGTTAATGAGCCCTCAGGTTGAGTGGCTCCTGATGGCCTTTTTATAAGAGCCCAGGGCTCTTAAAGAGACGGCGAATTAAAGGCCTCTTGCTGCTGCCTAAACGCGACAGGAAGTGGATAAATCCTGGCAGGATGTTTACACTGGGGCCACACTAACCTTTCGTCCCCTCCTCCTCATCTCTTTTTTCTCTTTCATTTTATCCTTTATTTCTACCCCTCCTTTTTCACTTTCTTACCTTTGAATTCTGTATTTCTCTCATCGTCCTGTACTGTCCTTACATTCTTATATACATACAGTATGTGTTGATTTTCTCATACGTTTCTCTGTCCTTTTCCTCTCAATCTGTACCACAGCTCATCAGTTTTATTCTCTCTCTCTCCGCCCCCCCCCCCCCCCTTCCCCTCCCCCTTTTCCCCCTTTACTCCTGAGCCTGGTACCTCAGTTTCATTTCCTGAATGCCTGAGAGAAAAGCTGCCAACACTCTCATACTATACATGTTTAATTTATCTTTTCTTGTAAAAAGAGCACAAGCGACTGAATTCTCCCGTCTCATTTGCCTCAGGATCATGTTAAAAGCATTCCGTCTTCTAGACACAGAACCAGCCTAAATGATGAAAACCACCAAAAAACCCACTGGAACTTAGAAATATATTTGTCTGAAATTAAATGGGGTTTGTGAAATGTTAAAGTGAATTACGTTTATGTTAAACTTTGGTGAAGGTTTAGGTTAAAGATTATGTTAAAACTGATGATTATACATTATGAATTTTTACAGTTCTACAATAACAATACCATGAGTATTTAATGGCCAATTAACAGCACTTCAGAATAGAGCCGTTATGAAGGCTTTAAAGAGCATGAGTAGCAGACACATGACAATATTAACCGTTTAAAGGAGATTATTGTAAATTTTGGACGCCTTCAAGATTGTCTTACACACACTTGTTTAAAAGTTAGTACACCCACTTTTTTTGTGTAAAAACATGATAAAAATCATCAGATCGTAGCAGATTTTAGTATTAGGCAACTAGAACCTCAGACAAACAACATAACTTTTTTTTTACCGTGCCATATACACACGTGGACAAAATTGTTGGTACCCTTCGGTCAATGAAAGAACAACTCACAATGGTCACAGAAATAACTTTAATCTGACAAAAGTAATAATAAATAAGAATTCTATGAATGTTAACCAATGAAAGTCAGACATTGCTTTTCAACCATGCTTCAACGGAATTATAAAAAAAAATGAAAACTCAAAAACTCATGGAACTGGCCTGGACAAAAATGATGGTACCCATAACTTAATAGTTTGTTGCACAACCTTTTGAGGCAATCACTGCAATCAAACGATTCCTGTAACTGTCAATGAAACTTCTGCACCTCTCTGCAGGTATTTTGGCCCACTCCTCATGAGCAAGCTGCTCCAGTTGCTTCCGGTTTGAAGGGTGCCTTTTCCAGACAGCATGTTTCAGCTCCTTCCAAAGATGCTCAATAGGATTGAGGTCAGGGCTCATAGAAGGCCACTTTAGAATAGTCCAATGTTTAACTCTTAGCCATTCTTGGGTGTTTTTAGCTGTGTTTTGGGTAATTGTCCTGTTGCAAGACCCATGACCTGCGACTGAGACCCAGCTTTCTGACACTGGCCAGCACATTTCTCTCTAGAATCCCTTGATAGTCTTGAGATTTCATTGTACCCTGCACAGATTCAAGACACCCTGTGCCAGATGCAGCAAAGCAGCCCCAGAACATAACAGAGCCTCCTCCATGTTTCACAGTAGGGACAGTGTTCTTTTCTTGATATGCTTCATTTTTCCGTCTATGAACATAGAGCTGATGTGCCTTGGCAAAATGTTCCATTTTTGTCTCATCTGTCTATAGGACATTCTCCCAGAAGCTTTGTGGCTTGTCAACATGTAGTTTGGCATATTCCAGTCTGGCTTTTTTATGATTTGTTTTCAACAATGGTGTCCTCCTTGGTCGTCTCCCATGTAGTCCACTTTGGCTCAAACAACGACAGATGGTGCGATCTGACACTGATGTTCCTTGAGCATGAAGTTCACCTTGGATCTCTTTAGAAGTCTTTCTGGGCTCTTTTGTTACCATTCGGATTATCCGTCTCTTTGATTTGTCATCAATTTTCCTCCTGCGGCCACGTCCAGGGAGGTTGGCTACAGTCCCATGGATCTTAAATTTCTGAATAATATGTGCAACTGTAGTCACAGGAACATCTAGCTGCTTGGAAATGGTCTTATAGCCTTTACCTTTAACATGCTTGTCTATAATTTTCTTTCGAATCTCCTGAGACAACTCTTTCCTTCGCTTCCTCTGGTCCATGTTGAGTGTGGTACATACCATGTCACCAAACAACACAGTGACTACCTGGAGCCCTATATATAGGCCCACTGACTGATTACAAGATTGTAGACACCTATGATGTTAATTAGTGGACACACCTTGAATTAACATGTCCCTTTGGTCACATTATTTTCAATATTTTCTAGGGGTACCATCATTTTTGTCCAGGCCTGTTCCATGAGTTAATTTTTTAAAAATAATTCTGTTGAAGCATGGTTGAAAAGCAGTGTCTGACTTTCATTGGTTAAAATTCATAGAATTTTTTTAAATTATTACTTTTGTCAGATTAAAGTTATTTATGTGACCTTTGTGAATTTTTCTTTCATTGACCGAAGGTGACCAACAATTTTGTCCACGTGTGTAATACTAGTGAATATTGTGGTACATACATACACCTTGGGGGAATACATACACCTTATACATATACCTTAAAGTTTATATTTTTACTATTTAATAACTTAAAATGACATGTAAATGGGTGACTTATCAGACTAAATATGCTATACTATTAGAGTATACAATACACTTGGTCTGTGGTTAAATTTCAGATCCCATTTTTCTAATTGTAAAAGTGCACTGTGTAGGTTTGATAATACTATGTGGTTGTATCCTACTGTATGTAGTGAGCCTGTACAGGACTGCGTATAATGTGATTTGGACTAATATCGTCGAAAGAATTTATATTTGACTCAACAAAAATTTTTCATACAGAAAGGTCGGAAGCATCAAGGTTTCAATACAATGATCGTATCATATATCTCATTTGCCATCTCCGATTTCTTAATTAGTGAAATAGTAATGCTTATTTCAACGGAAGTAATATGATCGATTCTGGTCACAGCCGTCATTGTTTGACTTGTACATTGTTTACACGAGGACTTGTATGTCAGATGCTCCCCATGAATTAATGAGTTAAAAGCTGTCTACCTGATGGTATTTTTAATAAGACATAAGAAGAGTTATGAGAGAAACAAGGCTGGTTATGGAACGACCGTTTCTAGCAGTTTTAACATTTAATGTAACTATTCATGTATAATAAATGCAAAAACAAATCTAAACTTGCTGTGGTAGCAAGTGAAAACTTTTTGATGCTATTCTTGAAAAATCATGTGCCGCATCATCGATTATTTTCGCATAACAGTACACCAAAAAAAATTTTTTACCTAATATAGTGTTATTGTAAAATCACAGTGTAAAATCACAGATTTCTTCATATTTAGTTCCAAAATCACTATAAAATCGTACTTCATAAGAATGTACTTCAGACAAAGGATTTTATTTGACACATGACTCGTGGCACTTTTTAAAATGAAACGTAATGAATTCGTATGATTATAAAATTTCACAGAGGTTTTTATTTTCCTAGCTGGATCCCTGTGTTACTCATACAGGATGAAATAATTATCAGTGTGTCTGTGTAGGTGTTTGTAAGAAAACTTCATCTTGGTCTTTATCGTATGTACTGTAGATGCTGTCGCAGTCCATCGAGCAGCTGAGAAACCCCAGCGCTCACCTGGAGGAGGACGAGGAGACTAGAGGCCTGGAGCTCACTCTGCCCCCTGCTGGAGTCATCCGGAGCCACAGCAGCAGCAGCAGCAACAGCATTCAGTTAGAGAGCAGCAGCCAGAGCGAGACCTCCAGCGCCCCGGCCAGCGTGATCAGGGTGAAAGAAGAACCGTTGGATCCCGAGAGCAGGATGGAGGAAGGAGGAAGAGACGGAGGTGTCCCAGATGGAAGGCATGAGAGAATAGAAAGAGGAGAAGAACCGATGACAGGGGTCAAGTCTGAACAGAATGTAGAAAGTATGACTGAGACAGATGTCTGAGAAAGAGAGGAAGAAAAGAAGAAAGAACCAGAGTGAGTCAGAGAGAAGGATATAAAGAGAGGTTGAATACAGTCAAATGTTTCAGAGAAAACGGAAGAATGAAGAAAAAGAGTAAGAAGAGAGAATGTAGTAATGTGTAAAAACACAATGTCGTCTCAATACAGGGCTCTCCATTTATTCTTTTCCTCACATATTCATCACTCCTTTGTGTCTTCGATTTTTTTTCTCGAATAATCAATATCATTAATTACAAAGAAGAACAGTTACACATTGTAGAATTTCTTAAATAGGGTTACGTTGACTATATTTGTAAATGTTTCAGCACCAAAATACACAGAACAGTCATAACATTAAAATGCAAAACTCAATATTGTGTGGTTTTCCCATGTGCCAACAGGGCAGTTCTGTCCCTTCAGGGCATGACTCCACAAGATCTCTTGTGATATGGTGTCTGGCACCTGGGCGGGGCCACCATGGATCAGACATGCGCATATCATACAGTAAATGTTTGATCGGAATGAGAATGGAATTTGGAGGCTGGATCAACCTTGACCTCTTTGCCCGCTAAGACCCACACACCGCAAGCTGTGATGCACTGAGTGTTCTGATAGCTTTTTTAAAAAAAAATCTTTTTTTAACATGCCAGCATTAAAGTTTTTTTCAGAAGTTTGTGCTACATTGGCTTTTCTGTGGATCAGACCAGACAGTCTTTTGGTCCCTGCAGGTCTAAGTGAGCCTTGGTGGCCTTGATCCTGTCACCAGTTTACTGGTACATGTTTGATAGTCAGTGTTATTTAACTCATCTGGCAGTGGTGTTAATTTTGTGGCTGATGGTTGTATATTAAAATGAAAGCTTGCAACCTTGCATTTTACAAAAATAGAAAAGCAAACCTGAAATTCGCAAAATTAGTAAATTAGAAATACACCACTAAAACAAATCTGTCAGTACCATATATGTGATGCATATCTCTAAGTGTAATAAGCAATGAGTGCTGAATGCAGTTTTTTTTTTTTTTTTCAAAAGGACTTATCTGGGAATGTAATTTTTCTCATACAGAAAGAACTTTTCAGTATCTATCAGGAAGACAACAAAAAACTTGCAAGAACTTTAAAGTGTTTCATTAAAACAGTTTCCTTTTGTTGGTGTTGCAACAATGGTGGCAAATAGCTCTCCAACACATCGCTCCAAACCTCCACTAAGAGTTCAATTAAGTTGAGATCTGATCATTGTGAAGGCCGTGGCACATGATTCAACACAGGATCAATATCATCCTCATCAAACTTCACAGCCCTTGTGAGTCCTTGTCCTTGTCCCTGTGGATGTGGAAGCCCGGAAGTAATCATGACGATAGACAAGAAGCTAGAAATGACTTTGTAGTGACGCTTTTACTAAAGGGACAAGTGGAGCCAAGCCATGGCATTGATGAGCAGTAAATTCCCCGAAGCATGCTAGTGATGGAGAATGTGGATTAATTTGAGGTGAATTGTGTAGAAAGAGAATGCCAAGCTGTTATGGATTTTGGATGTGAGCTGACTGCCTTAATTAGTTTCTACTCCATCCTTTTCCCTGAAATCGATGAAATATTTCTTAAGACTATCTTCTTTTTGTTGTCAAGACTTATGAAAAATATCTGACTCTGGCAGACCTTGGAGAATAAACGTTTCTGTATCATCATGTGTCACCGATGCGTGATGCTAACTATCTGTGACATTTTTGTTCCTTCAGTTAAAAAAGTTTCAGCAAATTTGTAGGAAAGTTTCGAAATGTTGATTTGAAAAAAAAAAGTTTGTAAAATTGAAAGAGGAAGTGTTTGCCAACATGACCATATTTGCTGGGATGCCGGTTATGCCATCTTACTGTGATCTCTCTCTCTCTCTCTCTCTCTCTCTGAGTGACACTGATACACACACGACAGTCTACTACTGATTTGTGTTGTTCTTCTCTCTCTTTCATATGTACATTTTTGTGTATAATATAGAAGAGCCATGACCTCCACGATTTTGTTTTTACCAGCCAGGATCATCGGCGTCTGTGTAAAAACTCCATGATAGTGAGCTTTTCGGGGTTTTTTTGTAAATGTATATATGAGAACTGGGATGAGTGTTTTTTTTCTTCTCCTTTTGCTAATCTTCATGTAGTCCCTTGTGCTGTCAAACATAAAGTGTGCGTTCTGCCACGTTTGCCTTTAAAGTGAACCGCCAAACCTTCAAGTTCATCCGAGTGATCTTTCTTACATTCTACAAATCGTGCTGTTTATTCATCTGAACACTGGGACTCTTTGTTAAAAATTGTACATTTTTTCGTTTATTATTATTATTATTATTATTATCCTGTGTAGTTTAATTAAACTGCTCATCCATCAGTTGAATGGCGTGTACATGTGTGAAACATACGATGAATGACTATCTGGTTCAGTTTCTTAGAATAAAAGAGGTTTTGGTGGTTTTAAACCAAATGTTGATTTTTAAATATTATTTCATATTTTGTTCAGAGAAATAAAATGAACGCGATGTGAGAACTGCAAACCCCCTCACAAGTCCACAAGCCCACGAAATGTGAAACAGAAAGGCATTTATTTAATGATCTGGAGACTGCAAGTTATACCACAGCCATCTGTGGCCGGGTTTGGTAGGAGAAGGAGAGGAATCTAGGGTTAAAATCCCTAAAACAACATAACATTAAAATACAAAGACTAAGTCCAGTATTGTGTAGGTCCCTCTGTGCCGCAGGGGCAGTTATGATCCACTGGGAGCATCTCTCCACAAGACCTCTGGGGGTGTGCTGTGGTGTCTGGCAAAAGGACTCTAGTGGAAGATCCTTTGGGTGCTGTGGGGTACGGGTTGGTTTCTCCATGGATCTCACTTATTTGTTCGGTGTATCTCATGGATGCTCATTTGGATTGTGATCTGGGGAATTTGGAAGGCGAGTCAACAACCTTGAACTCTAATCTCTGGGTGCACTGGGTGTTCTGATACATTTCTATCACAGCCAGCACTGACTTTATCAGCAAATTTGTAAGACATGGGCTTTTCTTTTGGAATGGGACCAGATGAAGCATCCTTTGGTCTCCAAAAGCAAAGACGGTCCTGGTTTGCCCATGATCCTTCATTAGTTTGGTGTTAGTTTTATGATTTAATGATTTAGAGCCCAAGGCTGGAAATACTTGTATATTCCTGTTCACATTACTTAACGTTTCATCATTAGTCAAAACCTGTTCAAGTCAAACAGAACAAGAATTTTAGATAATTGTTTTATCAACAGCACTATTTGCCCACATCTGGTTGCACCCATGATTGACTAGTGTTGCTCAGATTAGTGTGAGAGTGCAAACATGCCACCCAGTCCTCCCCAAAAGTACAGTGGATCTGCTCAACTGGGATTCAAACTCACAATCTCCTGATGAGATGACAAAAGCTTTTCTGTTCATGGATGTGCTGAGATCGATTTATTAAAGTGGCTGCTCAGTCTCAGCACGGCTGCGGACCCGTGAGTGGTGCAAGAGAAACGTGTTAGTTTGAATCCCAGCTGAGCAGATCAGCTGTACTTTTGGGGAGGACTGGGTGGCATGTTTGCACTCTCACACTCACACAATGATCTAAAACTTTAGCGCTTGTCGTGTTTGACCAAGTTATTAAAATGGAAGTAATGTGAATTCAAGTTGCCTGCTTAAATTGAGAAAACGCAAAAATCTATTGCATCACATTGCCTTAATATTTTGAGTTTCCTCAATGTATTTTTTTTTTCTTTACAATGTAGATGTTCATCATAACTGGTTTGGTTCTGGTTAAGTTCAGTACCAAGAAAAATTGTTATTATAAAGTCATGCACTCCATTTCTGTCATCAATAAATCATTTTTAAAACCTAAATAAATAAAAATAAAGCAATATTAATGGTAAACATGTCTGTGTGGGTGGAGTTGCATGTTTTTCCTGTGCTTGGCTGGAACCCCACCTCGTGCCCTGAGTTCTCTGGGATAGGCTTCAGGGATCCTGTACAGAATAAGAGGTATAGAAAATGAGTGAGTGAGAGAGAGAGAGAGTAAATTCACATATTGCAGTCCATGAATAAGTGATACACATCACTGCTTAACAATATTTTTCCTCCTGGATTATTTGAACAATAACAAGAAGCCGAGCCTTTGGCCTTAAATTCTGTTTATTCTGATATTAAGTTCATAAATTAAAGCTGTTTCTAGAGCTTAGCTAGATTATGACATTATTGCTGGTTTGGGGTTGAGGGGTGAGAGGGGTGTGAGTGCTTGTTATCCCTGTAAACACCAGGTCACGAGGCATTGATCACTGATTCTGGAACAGTTCTTTTTTGAATTCTCAAAGCAGTGTCTATATGCATGCTCCCTGATCCTTGCTCAGCTTTCATTTTCTGTAATTGTGCTCAAATAAATGTCCGGGATTGAGGCATGTCAGGTCCAGCCCTGGGTCTGGCTTCAGTCTTGACCTCATTTTTTCCACCGCGCTGCTTCTGACACTTTTCCCACAACCCCACACATCCCTGAGCCTCGCTGGCTAACGTTAGGTTAACCCCCTGTGCTTCGCCAGGACTCGGGGATCAGGTTAACTCTTTGAAGTGGGGCTTAGCTCAGTTCTGGCATCTCCCCGGCTGTGAACGGCGGAACGTCCCTGACGCAGATATACGATTGCTAGATCACAGAGCACAGAAGCCATCTGATATGTGATTGTGGGTCCTTTGTGTATTCCAGGTTTAAACAAAAAACATTTCTCGACCCTGTAACCCTAAATGGATATTGTCATGATTTTTATTTTTACTATTATATTATTCTCCACCGGGCAAATTTTGGTCATTTCCCCAGTGAAACTACTGATATTTACATTAACAGCTCAGCAAGACTTAAACTTTAAGGTTACTTCAAATGCACAGTGTTCTAAATGTATAGAAATAATACATGAAATAATTTTTTTTTAAACTAAATAACTGGTAATAAATTCAGCAGAGAAAGACTTTTAAAAACCACATCCTGGCCTTTCTTATTTTGTCATTTCTAATACCTAAAATCGGCATGGTACCGTGTAGTGGGTAGCCTTGTGGCCTCACACTTCCAGGGTCGATGGTTTGAGTTCTTCATGGTCTGTGTGTGTGGAGTTTGCATGTTCTCCCTGTTTTTGATGGCTTTCCTTTACGTACTCCAATTTCCTCCCACAGTTACAAGGCATGCAGATTAGGTTAATTGGCGTTTCCAATTTGTCCATAGTGTGTGAATGGGTGTGTGCTTGTGTGTATATGTCCTAAACCAGGTTAATAGAGGGATGTAGAGAACTCCATTTGTAAAAAGGAAAAGACAGAAATCTGCAAGGAGGTAAAGAGCCATCGACACCAACATGAATAGTGCTCATGCATAAGAAAAAAAAAAAAAAAAAAAAAAGTCTTCTAGTTTTTAGTCCCTGGCTAAATAAAACAGGGAAACCTAGTAACAATATTACATTTCTGTTACACTGAAGTTTTCTTAAGATACTGTACCTGTTTTGACAATTACTCTTAAATATTACTCTTGTGGAGCGTATCTGGATTTCTTTATTTAAGTACTTTATTTAAATACGTAGAACATAACGAGATGAAAAAACAGAACATGGAAATTGATTGATGAAGGCTGTCTACTGTATGTTGCACTGATCCAGTATTGTTCCTGGTTGATGGTCATGATAGTATCTTACAGTATAAAATACAAGTTACTTTTCTGAGTGGCGATTCTGAAAGAATGAGGCATCGCAGGAGTGATGATGCTTAAATGGATAAATCGTTTTTTTTTACCAAAATTCCAAACAGAACCTTGGTCATGTTTTTTTTTTTTTCAATCCACTTACATATACCATGTTGTAGTATTTAACAACATCATATTTCTCTGACTTTTCCGGTTTAAACCCATTAAACTACTGCTCATGGATTACACATTACCGCTCTTTGCTTTTCTGTAAAGTTGGTGGTCTGATATGATCCATTTGCTGCCATATTGCTCTTTTACGCCTTGGAAAATGATGTGGTCGGGCCTCCCTTTAACTGTGCACTTCCAGATTTAGCCAAGAAACCCATGGGCTCTATGCAAACGAAGGTGAACCCCGACTGTAAAGAGCTTAGGAAGCACTTCGGAACCGAGGGATTATCCTCGCCTCAATTAGACAGAGGGAGCGGAAATTATCCCCAACTCAATTAGCATGGTTTTCCCTTCTCCCTTTGGATTGCGGTATTCACCTTCAACCTCCGAGGGGTTTCTCGTTTGCACAGACGATAGCCAAGGAGGTGGTCCACCTGGACCGCACTTTAGCAGCTGTGAAAGCAAAAGCATTGCTCCACAAACCGCTGCTTCAAGCTAACGCCGTGAAAGGGTCTCTGCAGAACCAGCTCTGACAGTGATACATATTGCATTTTATTTCATTTGAATTTTTTTTTCTTTTCAGAAATGTAGCATTGTTGGTTTTGGGACATGTGAATTGCGGTAACGCTGATAACTTCCCGTGCCACGTGGGCTGTTTCTCCAATGCAGTCCGGGAAAATATACTGGAAAATAAAGCCGAGTGCCAAAGATTGCATACCATTAGGATGAAATGAAGATGACGAAGACGACAACGAGATTTATACCAGCGCAGCGGATCATTCCGAATTCTGATTAGTCAGAAGGTGTCGATTAGTTTCTCTTACAGCAGCTCTGACGGTAGCGTTGGCTGCCAGGTTTCAAGCCTAGCACGGGGATGTACAATGGACACGCTACATAAACGTTCTGCGGGGTTAAAAAACTTGTCAAGCACCTGTTGCGTGCTCAATAGTAATATGCATGCCTTGCTGAATTCCTGCATTACTTCACTCTGTCACTCTTTAACAGTATGCCTCAAATGGGAGTCAGGGTGTGGATGGAGAGTTATGAGTACAGAGAGATACGGTCTATAAACATTCAGCCTTTGCAGGGAGAATGTCTCTCCTACAGGGCACATAATCATGACAGACTGACTGTGTCCAATTTATGCACACATAACAGTAACCTCTGATCAGTCTTAAAATACAGTGATGCCAGGATGTTAAACAAATAAAACATCTATCCCTATTAATGCTCTGACACTGTGGTGACACCGAGGCCTTCTCCAATTAAGGGGGGAGTTTATTCTTCTTCTTCTTCTTTTTTTTTTACTGACACAAATGAGGAGAAAAAAACCCCCCACATACTTTTGCTATGAGCTCAGCTGCGGTAAGACCTCAGTGTAAAAGATAATATATTTGTGTTGAGTAACGTGTGAAACCTGGACCGTGCTCCTGAACAGAGAAAAACAGATTCGTTGTGTGTGTGTGTGTGTGTGAGGGACATATTCGGCCATGAATGATAGTCATAAAATAGCATAATGTGTAAAACATCATTTTGAATGGGTTGGATTGGAAGACGGACTTTGGATGACATCATACAGGATATAAAGGAATAAGCGTCCACGGAGGGTAATTTTTCTAAGAGGAATATGAAAGATTAAGCCTTTGCAGAAATTGTACGTATTAATAAATGAACTCATGTAACTTGTACTGTATAAGTTTAGATTGTTTTTTAAGGATTGTCCCATTTTCTGGTCTTCATCGTCTTCTTGACCTTAATTAAAGGTCTCTATTAGGATAAAGTCACACTTAGGACGGCCTGAGGTTTTCGAGATCTCTGAATGAAGGGAACTCAGATTTGTGTCGAACTCCGGTACGCTTTACCCCCCCACCTGTCATCACGCCTGTTATGCTCCAGCAGCTATTAGCCGTCTTCAGATGTTTAAACATACTATGATATGACTTACACGTGGGACAGTCTGAGGAATCTGGTTTATTATCCTTCTTTTCAACGTCTCACTGTCGAGAAGAGAGAGAGAAGAAAAAAAAAACCCTCTAGTGTGCGCAGGCGTTCGAGTATGAAGCGGTAATGGCTCATGGTTGTTATTCTTTCCGTGCATGGTTACTGCACGGGCAGCGTGGGACAGCGCTGGCAGGCCAGGCAGGGGAAAGACTCCGAGCGTGAACGTAAGAAAAGGACCACCTCTGACTAGCAAACAGAGGAGCTGGCCTGCTGCTGACTTCAACTGAGCTATTTATTTCTGCCCACCGTCTCCTGCCCAGTTCCCGAAGGCCACGCGCTGATGTTATCCTGAGACCTGGCCAAGCTGCATGCTCGCACGGTGCCGTCCGATTGTTCGTGCAGCCAAAATGGCTCAGAGCGGGCGAGAGACTATAAAATGTGGCTTTGTTCTATTATATTGCTTTCAACGACGAGGGAGAAAATCGAGTTAAACACAGGATGACGTAAGAACCCGTGAGCGACTGCTTCTGACTTTCAAACCCTAAATGAAGTGATTAAAACGTGGCTGCATGAACCACGTTCAAACGAATATAATATGTACGAACATTTGATTTTAAAAGTCCCAGTGAAACGTTATTATAAAATTTGCAATTAATTTTAAAGGCCGTGACACAGACATATTGTACATGTGCGACAAAAATGGACCAACTTTTTATTCGACATGAATAAAATGTGTGATAACTCAGTTGCTTAGCCTTTTCAAAAGGAATCCTACAAAGAGATCCTACACACACACACACACACACACACCTCATTTATAGTGAGATGAATGAGCCCAGACCAGACTAGGTTTATGAACCTGTCAGCATGATGGCTCACATTGTCCATACTGTTATCTCAATACCTTCTTAAGGGGTTCGAGTCAGTGAAAGCAGATAAGGCCTGGGGTTCAAGGAGGGGCAGTCGGGGAAGTGGGAGTGCGGGTCTCATATCTGTAGGAGTTCAAAGAGAGCTGCTTTATCTCTTCAATGATGAGTATTGGCAGGGCTGAAGGTGAGAACCTTAAAGACCTGCGTCCCATTGGGGCAGAGCGCTGAGCCATCTGCACATACCCCTTATCCAAAACTTTAACCGGGTCTGTCAGAGCTTAGTGGGTCCGAGTAGGCATATAGCGGCGTAGCAATCGTCATCAACATTATGAATTGAATAGGCTCCATACTAAGCACAAAGCCATAACAACCACAGAAAAAAATGAAGAAATAAATAAAAAGAAGATTGATGCTGCTAGATTATATGATTATATTATTGATCTTTTAATTCACAGATTGTAACGTGATACAGTATATACACAGTATATATGAAAAATTTCTAGTAATCTAGTAATTACTATATAATTACATATTAAAACCTGGGTAGTTACTGTACTGTCAAACAAAGCTGATGTGTTGCCATGGCAACTGTGTTATTTTACTACAAAGCATTTAAAATTGGGAAAAATATCATTAAAATTATACACTGTGACTCCCCAAAGTGTCAAATACATTATCATGTTACAGTGGCACCAGTCAAGGTTTGGGATGTATTAGATAGACAGTAAACATTCAGTTTTTGATGTTAATGTGTCTGAAGCAGGAAAATGCATCTAAGTGACTTTGACAAGGGTCATATTGTGATGGCTAGAAAACTGGGTCTCCAGAACAGCAGGTCTTGTTGGGTGTTCCTGGAATGCAGTGGTTAGTACCTGACACGGTCATGGCCCACCCAAGGCTTATTGATGCAAAAGCGGAGAGACGGCTAGTCCATTTGGTTTGAGGCCATAGAAGAACGACTGTAGCACAAATTGCTGGAAAAGATCTGCTCTGATAGAAAGGTGTCAGAACACACAAAGCATCACAGCCTGCTGTGTATGGGGCTGTGTAGATGCAGACTTGCCACAGTGCCCATGCTGTGAGCATCAGAACTGGACATTCTTGGATATAGTAACTCAAATATCTCCTCTTTACAATTGTGATCTGCAGAAAAAACATCTCAAAACACATAACACTTTGAACCCTGAGCCAGGTAGGACGTCAAGAGATTCCACTTCCTTCAGCCAAGAACAAGATTGTGATAATACAGTGGGTAGAGGCTCATTGAAACCAGAGAGTCGTCTGGTCTTTATCCATTCTTCTGGTGTCCAGTTTCAGGTTTTCATATGCCAAACGTCACAGGGTTAATATGCTGACCTGATAACACTATTCAAATTTTATTATTTTATATAATATAACTATAACTATAACTATAGTCAAGATATGATATATTTAAAAAAAAAAAAAAAAAAAAAAGCTTTTTTAATCTAGCACCATAAAGTATTGTGAACTCTTTGGCATACCTTAAAGACTTGGACCTGTACAACAGGCTGTTTCCCAAGACAGGATTCCAAGTAGCAGGAAAAATCCTGAACTGTCCAATGAACCATTGAAGAGAACTTTTTTTTAGCTTCGAGTCCGAGGCTGGTCAAGGCTGTAAAAAAGTGTCAAGCTCATAAAAACATCCGAACTCCAGGAGGTCCAGTTTTCATCTGGTTCTAGCGAACTCCAACACATCTTACAGTATGCCACTTTGTCACTATGTCTCATTAGTAATAATCATCAGCAATGAAGCCTAGTTTAGGTGAAAATTTGTATAGAGCAAAAATCATGCACAGAGTAACATACAGAGTGTTGGAGTTCTAGAATTAATCTCATGGTAATCATCAAATTGTATTTTAAATGTCAGGACCATAAAACATCTTACTACATGGCTTGAACTCCAGGGGGTCTGGTCTTCATCTTCATCATACAGTTTTAAGTTTGGTCCATGTTTGCGACTTTTAAAGTTAGCAACTCTAATAATGTCCCCCAGGTAAAGCACATTATAATAAGATGGCGTACAATCTGAGTGCAACTCGAAAATAAAGACGTCTCTCAGATTTAAACTGATGAAACTTCTGGCTCTGGTGGAATTTACCACTGTGCGGCGATTGCCAATGTTTGGTGGAGAATCTCTCTCGTTATTAATTGAAGCTGACTTCAGGGTGTGTATCTTTTTCAATACCACTGCAACACTGAGATCATCTAGGTCATGATATTCTCTATATTGAGCCAATTTTCCAGGGGTGCTAACTTAGAGACGTTTGATTTCTGCAAACAGAAACGTATTGTGCTTTAAAAAAAAAAAAAAGAAATCAGTGGGATGCATTCGGAAAGATTTTTTCCCCTTGTATATGTGGACAGAGACAAAGTTCTGTTTAATCAGATATATACACATTTTGTTATAGAGGAGGACTTGAATGCAAAAAAGTAAACACTCTATAATTTAATAATAAGTCCTAAAATCTAAAGTGAATCTAATTATGGCGTATCTTTGAGAATCTACACTGCTTTTCCTTTATAATCCTTTTTGAGTTTTTGCCTCACTAATGGGCTGACTTTAAAAAAAAAAAGGTAAAGGAAAAGTATTTTGCAAAGCAGTGGGGCTAAAGAGGTTATGCTTAACCCAATATTTAACATAAATATCCCAGAGCAAGTTTTGAAAGAGAATTATCTTCGTTTTTCTCTCTTCCTCTCTGATATGCTGATATTGCTAATCTTCATGCACCTTGGTGACCCGTTGAAATGATGCTTAATGTCCATAACTACCTTTTTCCATGAAAGTCTTTCTTTTCAGCTTTATCTGTGTGGATAGACTTCCATCCTCACACATCTGTAAGGCATTACCCAAGACCACCCCTCTCCCCCCTTTCCACCCCTACACACACACATACACACACCTAGATGTTGTGCAGTTGGTCAGCGAGGGGGCAGCTGCTGTGAGCTGGGGGTCAGGCTGGCCTGAGCCGGTGGACATAGGGGACATGGCTTCAGGGAGTTCAGGGGTGTTTTTGGACAGGAGGAGGTTAACCTTTACTTCCTTTTGGGTCAGAGAAGTTATTTAAGGGCTCTGAAATAGCACAATGTAGCAATGAGGATGATCGAATGTGGAAAAGAATTCATAAGATTGACTAGCAAACCCATCATTAATTAGGTAAATGTTTGAGCTGTCATGTGATTGTGATGTACTTTGACAAACATATAGAAGCTAGAAATAAGCAACGATGCCCTGCTGGTAAAGTATTTGACTGTACTTTAATCACTGTTAGCTATAGTGTGATGGAAATCAGATTTTTGAAATTTGATGTTTTTATTATAAAAAAATGATAAATGATAAAATAAGTAGTGGTTACCATTGTCGCCGTGCACCTCCAGGTCCTGGGTAAAATTTTGCATGTTTTCCCCGAACTTGGTGGGATTCCTCCAGATTTTCCGGTTTGCAGATTAGGCTAATTGGCCAAATTGCCCATAGTGTGTGAATGTATTTTTGAATGAGCTTGTGAATGTTGACCAGAGGTGCTAACATAGAGAATAAAATGGGAATAAAAATGGGAATAAAATACAATGGTCATCATTGGCCTCCATGGTTCCTAATTGGACATTCAGCATCATCAGTATATCGACAGCCTAATCATCTGTCACCATCTGCACCTTTTTCTCACTGGTTCATATACGTTAAGTGTGAATGTGTTTTAATGCTTGAATGATTAATAGGTCACTGTGAATATCTCTGAAAAAGATGGCCTGGGGAGCCATTTCTCAAGACTACAATAAAAGACAAGAACACCTGGCTCTTTGGAAGCAAAATATGAAGAAATGATGGCTGGCTCAAGACTCTGTCCCTATACAAACGTAAGAAAATATGCAATATCTATCATGGGATCTGCTTTATACAAAAGGTCAGATTTTTTTTTTTTTAATGTCTAAGCTCTTCTATTGAAGCATGTGTTCAGACGTTACATGATGGATCATAAAAATGGGCACAAACGTGCAGAGCCTACACACTGTCATTAAAAGCACAAAAGGAGATACAAAGTTTACAGTAATGTACTGAAGATACTTCTAACTTAAGTTCCTCTCAGAAAAGAATAATATTGAAAGGAATGCAAACTGAAGCACTCGTGCTCTTCGACCTTTGAATCTCATATAATAACATTAACATATTGTGAAAAATATACTTTTTCATTTAGATAAGTCTCCCAAATTCTAAATAATAAGACTTAATAAGATCAAAATAATAAAACTTGGTTAAGTGATGTTATAAAAAAAATAAATGAATCAACAATAGTGTTGTGTGATGTGGCCTGCCAGTTACTATTAACACCCCAAAAGCCGTTATTTTCTAATAAAATACTACATATATTTATACTACAGAAATTTGCCAGTGATTACATTCTTTAAAAAAAAAAAGGTTAAAGAATAGCATGATGTGCTTTTTTATCTTCAGTATTTATAGTTACATTTATATTGTGGAATGTCTGAAATTAGTTTCTGTTATCGCTTATTTTATATCAGCTACAAACAGTTAATTCATTCACAAGCCTATCCTTTTACTCTTCACTGAAATAAACTGATAAATAATAATCATGAAAATGTTCTTAAGGCTTTTCACATGTGTGAAGTTACAGCTTTACCTTTGACGTTTACAAAGTACTGACACTGGAGAAAAGGGGAGAGAGATATGATAAAAATATTCTATCATCATACTTTTTTTACATTACATTTTTACAACACAATATATGCATCACAATGCAATGGAATCTTGGATTGCGAATAATTTGGCCTGCGAGATTTTTGCAAGATGAGCAAAGTTTTTAAATGAATTTGAACTTAATAAATGAGCAAGGTCTTGATATACGAGTAGTACACATGCTTTGTCTGTCGAGCATCATGTGATCACAACTGAGCCAATGGTTATTCTAATGCACGCTGCGGGATTATGGGTAATCATTAATCGTAAAATTCCCTTTTCTATATGAGTGTTTTGATATACAAGCATGCTTTCAGAGCTAACTATGCTTGCAATCTGTCACGAGCAACCAGAGGAAAGACACAACAGCCTTAGCAGTTAACCCGTGTAGCGTGGATGGTAAACCCAAACGCGGAAGTAGCGCGAGGAGGCAGGATAACCACGCGTTTAGTCTAAGAACTCTCTTACGCAAAGAGCAAGGATCTATATAAATAAACCCGCGTTCTAGCAACACACACTCAATCAAAGAAACAACCCGAATCGGTGAGTACTCACAGAATAGTTGGCGAAGCGTCGGCAAAGGCATGGGCGAACTCAATGGCCATTTTGTCTCCTTTTATGCTTCCTGGTTCACGACCGTCCTACTTCCAGGTCCTAGTGCCGGTTGTGTTACGAGTGTGCATGACACAATCCAAGGATTAACTATATATAAAACAGATAAACAAATAGACAAAATTACAACTGTTAAAACAAGATTGATTATACAATAATTAATGATTCAAAAGTTAAATTGGAAGAATAGAAAGAGGAAATGAGAAAAAAGAGATGTGTGATTTTAAATATTAATTGACTTCATTTTAGTTCATTCAGTGTCTTTTGTTTTGTACTGATTAAAATCATCACATAATTTATGATAGAAAATGCATTCTTTAAGAATCTGGACACTCAACAGTCAAAAGTAACTTTCTCAAAGAGTTGCCACAATTGTGAGAAAGGTCTTTGTATTCTGTAATATTGAGATTTCCCTTCACTGAAGACTGAAGACTGAAGAACACAAACCTGTTCTAGCATGCAAAGGTTCCTGTGCACAATGGTTTGCACAAAGTTGCCTCAACCCCAACACCTTGAAAATAAATGAAATAGAACACTGATTTTGTGCCATAATCACATCAACATCTGCACCACTTGAAAAAGAAAAAAACAAGCCCAATATTGTGTAGGTTGTCCTTGTGCCACCTGGGCAGCTCTGGCCCCTTAGGGCATGACTACATAAGACCTCTGGAGGTGTGCTGTGGTGTCCCCAGCTGGAATGTTAGTGGCAGATTGTGGGTGCTGGAGGTTATAGAGTTGGGCCTCCATACAGTAGATCTCCATTCCATGGCCGCTCAATTGGATTGAGATCTGGGGTATTTTTAGACTGGATCAACAACCTGTTAAGCCACATACATGGCAGATTATAATGTATTGGGTGTCCGGATAGCGTTCTGTAATATCCAGCATGAACTTTTTCAGCAATTTGTGCTACATTGGATTTTCTGTGGGATCGGGCTTGATGTGCTGGATGATGGGTACCAAAGATCTTGATTATGTTTTTTAGCATTTTTAACGGTCATTTCTGTAATTCCTGACCTTAAAACAGTGTGTGTATTTATAAAGGTTTCACATGATGTCTTATTTGCAACAGGAAAGAACTAAATCTGGCCAATCACTAAATCTGTTTCCTTAAAAAAAAGTAAATCCTGACATATATTTCAAATGACTAAAAAAAAAAAAAAAAAAAAAAAAAAAAATATATATATATATATATATATATATATATATATATATATAGATATATAAAATGGTTTACATAGGTCATATTATTTATATTAATGATTGTTATTTGATGGAATTTCTGGAATCTTCCTGAAGTTTTTCTGTGTTTGGACTTGCTGTGGGTTTAATCAGAAATCCGATCCACTCTTCTAATCAGCGCATTGATTTTCCTCCCACTAACACAGGTCAAACGTTCCAGATCTGCTTACACACGGAGCCACAAATCGAGCACTGCAGAACAAATCCCTTCTGTGTCTTGGAGCTGAGAAGGAGGTATTAAAATGCAGCTCTTCTTCGGGCACACCAACAGTCCTCTCATCAAGGCGTTGAGTGGGACAGGACGGCTACGGTTGCTTTTGCAGTCTAGCGTTTGATTAGCGGAAAGCTCTTTCCTTTTTTTCCCCCTCAACATGTGCTAGATTAAGCTGTGATGCTTTAGTTGTGGCCGAGGTAGACGGGGCAATTTTGTGGTTCTGCAAAGCTGGTGTCTAGAAATCACTGACACTGGTGGTGAAGATTCTGACTCTACACATGCAAAATCCTAGGTTTATGCCATATTCATCAATGCATCGTTAGCAATGAATTATGGGAGCTTTGTGAGATTTCTGTAGAGATGCCATCATTAGGCAAACATATCCGAGGACACCATAATCAAAAACATAAATAAATCAATCAATCAAACGTTTCTGAAACAGTTGTGTAATCGGGATTCAGTGCTGTATCAAATGGCCATGACTGATTAAAGTTGTCACCAGAGATGTGTTTTTCGTGTCTGACTCTCAACTTGGAAAACATTGGCGAATATATCATGCTGCAAACGTTATTGCCTACATTGCTATCATCACACTTCAAGCCATTTTAATGCCACAATTTTCACAACTGACCCATTAAATCTATTAGAATGCCCTTATGTTTCAACACATCAATCTCTCTTTTAACTGCATGGTCTTATCTCTGTAACCGAAAGCAGCACTGGAAATGATTTTGTTCCAAAACAATAGAAAGAGACTGATGCTCCAAACCAGGAAGGAAAATGAAGTGAGGTAAAGAAGAAAGATTTCAGGATGCTAAACCTTACATGATGAACTGGTTAATTAAGGCTTGTGTGCCAAAACAGAAATTCAAACCCGGCTGACTCCGGCTGAGCAAGGAATTAAATTAGCGGCTGAAATTCCTCCAAGAGGATTTTTTTTCCCCTCTGGTATGAAAAAGAGAGCAAGACCTTGCAGCTGTGAGTCAACCCACACCTTAGCACAAAATATCCTGGCAAGCTGTATGTATAGCATCAGGTTTATCTAACTAAGCAGTTTATGTTATTGTCAAGGGGGGAAAAACACTTACGAATGTGCTATTATAGGACATTAATCAGGCTGGGATGGTGGGATGCTTTGCCACCTCACAGATATTATTGTCCACTATTTGTAATAATGCATATGTTTTAGTCCATTCATGCCACACAAGGATTATATGGCAATTTTATATGGTAATCTTCTTCTGGAGCCATTGCTAGACCTAAACCCAACAGAAAACTCTTGGACAATGATGAAAAATTCAGTAGCAGACGTACTTTCATTGAGTACCATAACAAATTATTCTAGTAATCTTTAGTCTTATTTTTTTTTTCAAATAATGACATGAAATCATTTAATTCAATATTTTTGACCACCACTGTATGTTTACTGCTAGGACATTTCTCAGGTTATAGAGAAAATGAAAATAAGAAACACACAATGTCTCAAAGACATTTCCATGATAGAAAACTTCCTAAAAATAACAAAGCACTAACGCTGGTGACTCATTCCATAAACAGAAAACTTAAAACATAATATTTATTTCTTTATGTTTTTCTTTAAGAAAATATCTGTTTATATTTAACAATCTGTTTATTTTGAAGCTAAGCTTGTACAGAGCATCCACATTACAGGTTCCTATCAACAAGTTGTTGCCATGGAAACTATGACAAATTATACAAGTATATTCATACAAACATGTGATTACATGTGTAAATACAATCCGAGCAAATTAATCATTATAAAAAATGATTACCAGAAAACCAACTGGCGCACAACTGAATTTCAAGTCATTTGTTCACGTCATTGTTGAACTGCAGAGGTAAGGGGACTTTACAGGATATTTTTAGATGAACACTTGTCTTCCAAAAAGAACAAAGCAAAAGGACAGAACAGAAAGATGATGAATAAATATTATTTTCCAGAAGCAGCTCGGTGGGTGAGTCAGAATAGTGGAGGGATTTTTTATTTTTTTGGTTCAGTGGGGGTTGAGCAGAGAGGTGGCAGGACTGCGGGATGCTGTGTGTGTTTCATGTCCTGGTTATTTCTATTGGCATTTTCACTCTAATCCTACAGGATTTGGGTTTGTTTCATGTGGATACGGGAGACTGGGGGACCAGAGCAGACATGGAAAAACTCTCCGAGCTAAAGCAACAGGGGAAAGAAAAGAGCAACATTATCAACTCTTCCCTGCTAAAAAAAAACATCGTACGTAAACCTGTAGTGTTTACTAAGGCAGTATTTCTGGAATTGTGTGCTATGTGGTGTTTATACGATACAGAGGCCCTGCTCCTGATTATTCACTACGACGGCTGGAAATCCCCGCCTAGCCACCTGATTCTCTTTGGAAACTGAAGAAAACCCTGCCTTAGAAAACGTTAGAACACACACACACACACACACACACACACACACACACACACACACACACACATTTACGCACTATGGGCACTATGTACACATGTGGACAAAATTGTTGGTACCTTTCGGTCAATGAAAGAAAAACTCACAATGGTCACAGAAATAACTTTAATCTGACAAAAGTAATAATAAATAAGAATTCTATGTTAACCAATGAAAGTCAGACATTGCTTTTCAACCATGCTTCAACGGAATTATTACAAAAAAAATGAACTCATGGAACAGGCCTGAACAAAAATGATGGTACCCCTAACTTAATAGTTTGTTGCACAACCTTTTGAGGCAATCACTGCAATCAAACGATTCCTGTAACTGTCAATGAGACTTCTGCACCTCTCTGCAGGTATTTTGGCCCACTCCTCATGAGCAAGCTGCTCCAGTTGTTTCCGGTTTGAAGGGTGCCTTTTCCAGACAGCATGTTTCAGCTCCTTCCAAAGATGCTCAATAGGATTGAGGTCAGGGCTCATAGAAGGCCACTTTAGAATAGTCCAATGTTTTCCTCTTAGCCATTCTTGGGTGTTTTTAGCTGTGTGTTTTGGGTCATTGTCCTGTTGCAAGACCCATGACCTGCGACTGAGACCCAGCTTTCTGACACTGGCCTGCACATTTCTCTCTAGAATCCCTTGATAGTCTTGAGATTTCATTGTACCCTGCACAGATTCAAGACACCCTGTGCCAGATGCAGCAAAGCAGCCCCAGAACATAACAGAGCCTCCTCCATGTTTCACAGTAGGGACAGTGTTCTTTTCTTCATATGCTTAAATTTTCCGTCTGTGAACATAGAGCTGATGTGCCTTGGCAAAAAATTAAATTTTTGTCTCATCTGTCCATAGGACATTCTCCCAGAAGCTTTGTGGCTTGTCAACATGTAGTTTGGCATATTCCAGTCTGGCTTTTTTATGATTTGTTTTCAACAATGGCGTCCTCCTTGGTCATCTCCCATGTAGTCCACTTTGGCTCAAACAATGACGGATGGTGCGATCTGACACTGATGTTCCTTGAGCATGAAGTTCACCTTGGATCTCTTTAGAAGTCTTTCTGGGTTCTTTTGTTACCATTCGGATTATCTGTCTCTTTGATTTGTCATCAATTTTCCTCTTGCGGCCACGTCCAGGGAGGTTGGCTACAGTCCCATGGATCTTAAATTTCTGAATAATATGTGCAACTGTAGTCACAGGAACATCTAGCTGCTTGGAAATGGTCTTATAGCCTTTACCTTTAACATGCTTGTCTATAATTTTCTTTCGAATCTCCTGAGACAACTCTTTCCTTCGCTTCCTCTGGTCCATGTTGAGTGTGGTACACACCATGCCACCAAACAACACAGTGACTACCTGGAGCCCTATATATAGGCCCATTGACTGATTACAAGATTGTAGACACCTGTGATGCTAATTAGTGGACACACCTTAAATTAACATGTCCCTTTGGTCACATTATTTTCAGTATTTTCTAGGGGTACCATCATTTTTGTCCAGGCCTGTTCCATGAGTATATTTTTTTAAATAATTCTGTTGAAGCATGGTTGAAAAGCAATGTCTGACTTTCATTGGTTAACATTCATAGAATTTAAAAAAATTATTACTTTTGTCAGATTAAAGTTATTTATGTGACCATTGTGAGTTTTTCTTTCATTGACCGAAGGGTACCAACAATTTTGTCCACGTGTGTATATTGTATATATTGTGTAAAATGTGTATACAGTATATATATATATATATATACTGTATGTGTGTGTGTGTGTGTGTGTGTGTGATTTTCTAACACATAGGAGCACATATTAATCAAATAAGGCATTGCCTTAATGTCTGTTCCTCTCATGATTCTTTGTTCTAAATATAGCCCATGGATCTGATTTTTATCAGAGGCTGAAGAATGAGCTTGGAGCTTTGCGCTGGACTCGTTACAACGCCTCGCTCTACTCGGCTCAGGAAAGCCTTGAAAGAAGAGAAGACCATCTCTTAACAGCAACTGTCATCAACTTCCAACCTTCAAAAAGCCCCCACAGAGCATGTTGTACGTCAGTTCTGGGAGGCAAGTCAAATTGCTTGGTTTTGCTCTGCTTATAACGGGATCTGCAGAAATTGCCAACAGATTGACTGCTCGCCATGCACCGTTCAGTTTATGCGATGTTCTTTGCATTTATTGTCTGAGTCTGCGTACATGACCTCCAGGTTTAACACCCCATCTAAGGATCTATGGAAAAACAACTTCCTTGTGGAAAAAAAATCTGATTAATTTGAAAGAGCTTGCTTGTTTATAAGTGAATGTGTGAATAATACGTGATTACGTAAAAAACAAACAAAAAAAAAACACACACACATATATTAAGCATGAAAAGGCAAACAAATTTGTAATAGAATCCACATGTAATTGAACGAACAATTACATGTGAAAAACAAAACATGCTCCTTGTACTAATGAATACATTTTAGATAAGAATCATTGATGGCGTAATGACTTGCATCCTATCATCTGAAGTTTGTCTCTCAAAAGCAACTCTTACAAGTCCTCGAATCTTACAGCACAGGCTTAGTTTTCCAAAGAGGAATCAGATTGCAAAAGGAACCAACCTTTTAGGAAAGTTAAAACTCTTAAACAACCTAGGAACAGCCAAGGAATTCAACTAAGTTCAATTGAATTTTATTTGTATAGCTGTATTAACCATAGACAGTGTCACAAAGCAGCTTTACAGAAATATATACAGTACATTTCAGGTTTTGTGTGCATGTGAGGGAATGTGCTTCACTGCTGAAGGCTTGGAGCTCTTAAAAAATATACAATCCATTTAGGAAGCTATGTGTAAGGATCGGAGGCATCTTAGTCTGGAGCTGGGCAGAAAACGCTGTAACTTATTCCATATACACTTCGAAAACATTCTGAAAAGACATATGGGAACAATTGTGCTGTGTCCTCATTCTGTTTGTCTGTGTTCCTAGTTTGTTCTTCATCTGGATGATGAATCCTAGCTTTATAGTCACGTGACTAAAATTCTGTTTAGGATGTCAAAATTTAGCACATTTTTAGATTTCTAAATGACCAAATTGCACTATTCAGTCCTAAATAAAAGGTAAAAGGTGGCCAAATTTAATTGTGGCAATTAGGAAGAGAATCACTGAACAGACAGACTAATTTCATGTAAACTGGCAGAAAATGTACCTTATAAGAACCTTATTTCATCAGGAAATGAAAATGAATGTCATTAAAGTGATGATAAGGTGGCATAGCGGCACAATGGCCAACACTGTGGCTTTGCACACGTCCAGGGTTTGAGGGCCTGAGTTTCACCTTTGGGTCTGTGTGTGTGGAGTTTGAATGCTTGGTGGGTTTCCTCTGGGTGCTCCTGTTTCCTCCCACAGTCCAAAGACTTGCAGTGTAAGCTCACTGACATTTCCAAATTGTCTGTAGTGAGTGTGTGTGTGTGTGTGTGAGGGTGTGTTTGTGTGCCCCGGGACAGGATAAGTGCTATAGGGAATGAGTGAGAGTGAGTAAAGGGATGATAAGCTAATACGAGCTAATGTAAGCAATCCTTGCTGTGGTGATAAATGTCTCAGTTGTCCCATACTGTATCTAGCTACTGTAGCTAACACTCCTGTGAGAAAGCATGACAAGGAGGATCTGCTGCAGTGCAAAACAGTAACACACAGTACCTTCTGACTCAGTGTTGCTAATGCAGACTGTCCCCGGTAACTTTCTCCAAAGCTTGCAAGGACATGGTATTAGCGTTTTACTCTTCAATAAATATTGGTCAGCATGAATGAACTGACTTCTCCACTGAATTAAATGAACCGAAAGACCACAAGCTGTTAGTACTTCAGCATGATCAGATTTAATTGTAGCTATGAAAGGAAATGAAATGAAAATTAAAGTGGTGAGACTGCTTTTATTATGCTCTGGCTTGGAACCTTAAGCAAAGGCGTGCTTATCAAAATAATACATGACGTAGTATTATGAAGGATTACTGATGCAGATGTAGGAACATTAATGAAATTAAACTATTAAAAAATACCTTTTTAAATAACGATAACAACAACAATATCTCATAAAAGACTCTGAATTGGGTTCGAATAAAGCAGTTTTTTTTTAACCAGTTAACACTTTTTACTAACTTTTCGCATGTTTTTTTTGCAGGAGGCTTTGAAAGAGCTCAGCACAGGGACTTTTTCAAGGACGTGAGAAGTTTCGGTACATTTCCATCAGGGGATTTCTTTCCCCTAAAATCTCTCAAGTACTCTATGCAGGAACATTTTCAGGAACTTTGGATTTAGACTTTTTCTTTTTCGTTTTTTTTAAGCTTGTTTCCTTGGCAGGAATCTTTGATGAAAAATAGGATTTTCCCTCTAGAATCCCAAGATCGTCAGGAGTGTACCCTTTTCAGGAACTCATGAACATTAGGTGCATTTACAGAAGAACCAAGTCAGTCAAATGTCCAGGAACAATTTTAGTTTCTGGTTCTGTAGTCCACGAAATGGAGCCTGTTCAACTAAAAAAATCTAACGAGTGACTTCTTTTATGTTTGTTTTATATCAGTGCATAACACGTAACACAAATCACAACATGTAATTTTTTCCTATTACAATTATGTTTTCATAGTAGCAAGACAGAAACATTGGTAGAGTGTGTTTTGTTCATGGAAAGAGTAAAAAGGACTGAAATTGCGTGTGTGCCTAGTTTAGAAATCAACACTAATCTGGTCATCATATTTGAGGAACAAAGAGAGAACAATGAAAAACCTCATGACTCCAGCTCCAAGCCTGAAGGTCTGAGCTGTTGCCCAGTTTGCTTCACTTCTGTGCATTTACGAAACGGAGATTTATTCATCTGGAGAGTTATTTACAAAACAATAGACATGATTGAATCCCTTGGTGCGCTGGATCACACGGAGCAGGAACACAATCAGTCTCCATACTCAGAGCAATGATATGTAATATCACACAGGCTGCTGCAGCTGCACTCCTGGAGCACGACTCTGTTAGTGTTGGAACTGAAGTAAAGAAGTAAGAGTAAAGAAAGTTATAGATCTCTCCGATTTGGCTTGGTATTCAGTCTGGGCCTTCAGTAGTCTGAGCTCATGCCTGGGAGAGAGAGAGAGAGAGAGAGAGAGAGAGAGAGAGAGAGAGAGGAGTGTTGATGTGTCAAACTCCCAACATCATTCAGAAAAACAGGTGTTTCACTCCCCCTACCTGTCACTGCTTTATCTGTCTCTCTCTCTTTTTTCCTGATTACCCTTTGTATTGTTCTCCTGTTTGTTTTTGTGTGTCAATTTTAAGAATGATCATTATAGATTGGGTGATTTTCAGTATTGCATTGTTGTTTTATAAACCTGTTTTCAAAAGGTAGACCCTTTAAGGAACCAAATCTAATCTGAGATCTGTGCTCAAAGATCTAGGAACAGTTCTGCTTTTATGGTCCAGGAAGCAGTGAATTTTTTTGTAAGTGAAATGCTATTGGGAATGCATTGCTCTGTGTGGTTCATTACTTTCTTTCCTTCTTCCTTGTATACAGTTTCACGTGTTCTTCTCCAGCCCATACAGTATGTAAACACAATCCAAGTCCCACATTTTATAATTTTTTTTATTAAGTTAAATTAATTATTTTTAATTATAAAGTAAATATGCATTTTAGTTAGTTAAAACGGCATCGATTACTTTTTTAATCTCACATCAATTTTTTAACCCAGGTACACTTTTTAGAAGAGGGAGAGAGAGTGAGAGAGCATGTGTATGGTTTATTCTTCACATTACCCAGACTACCCTTGGAGCGAGTGAGGTGGTGGTGTGGCGTTGTGTGAAGACACGGCGACAGGAAATGAGGTCAGACAGCTAGCTGGAACCTCTGCACCTGGAGCCAATCAGGTCTGTTCATCAGATGGTAGCGAAGGCTTTAAACCATGGTTTGGGCCCCAACCCCCCAAAATCTGCTCAACGACTAAAGCAGGAAGTAGTCCATAAAAAAAAAAAAAAAAAAACCTGCATTGTGGGATAGATGTGAGAGGTACAGTGAGGAGAAGTGGGGGTTTGATGCTTTAGGTTTGGGGCCTCACGCTGAGAGAAAATAAAATACGCAAATCCTACGATTATGGGTTTGTCAAAAGTAGTTTAATGATTGCATATGAATCTGAGCATTTTAAACCGGAGAATCATTTAAAAACATCATCATTCATTAAAAACAATGTCCAAGAGTTACATACAGTATGTGAATACAGTGTGAGTGAGCCTTAATCAAATTCAAAAACCTGTCCTGGAAATCTGAGCGCTGGAATCTCTGCTCTGCAGCTGTGGGATTCGTGGATCTGTGTGGCCTCTGTGTTCTCATAAAAGAAACCGAATTCTTCCGGAGGTTAATAAAAGAGAAACTAGCAGCCTGGCTGCCCTTTGGTGTGGCTCTGTGTCACGGAGGCCGCTTTTGCTTACATGGTGTTTATCTTAGGAGTTTCCTTGCTTCTGCGTGACTTTGGAGTAAATTAAATGTAACTTTTCCCTCGTTAAGCGCAGCCTGATTGTGACACACTTCATTATGTAGAATTAGCCTACTGCATGACGGCGTGTCTGCTTAGCTTAACTAACGTGACTTTTGTTTGTTTTCTTCTGTCTCCCCTGCTCCTTCATTCGTTTTTGGTTGTTTAGGTGGCACAGTCCAAAGGCGGGATGTGGACCTGCATGGGTGGGGTGTTGGGGTGGTGAGACAGAGGTGGAGAAAGGGGGGGGGTGTTTAGGTTGGGGTGGGGGTGACAGGGCACAGATGATTTAGCTGCACTGGTTATGAACTGTTGGCAGTCAATAAAGCAGAGAACTCCCCAGTGAAATAAGACAGGAGGAGGAATGACGGAGAGATGAAGAAAAGGAAAAGGAGAGAGAGAGAGAGAGAGAGAGAGAGAGAGAGAGAGACTTAAGGGGCAGGGATGTTTGGGGGAAATGAGAAGGAATCCAGAGAGAAGGAGATGAATGAGTGAGGGAGTGTGATGAGAGAACTGGAGAGAGATTGAGTGTAAGAGGGAAAGAGAAAGCGGCAGAGAATGTAACCGCTTATTCGTGTGTGCACATTAGTGTTTGTGTGTGTATTGTGTTCTTGAGAGACTTAAGACATGAGAACGCGATCGGTCAGTATAAATAAAGAATAAAATGCCAGTATGGTGTAATAAGAAAATACCCAATAACAAGGAGGTGTGATGCAGCAAAGATAATTATTTTCCAATTAGAACAGGCCCCCCATCATTTACTCACTCTTTAATTACTTATTCATTAATGAATTAATTATCATGCCTTGCCCATCTGTCAGTGATTACACTTTACATTGTATTAATAAACAACACATATCCATCCATTTCATCCAGTTGTGTTTAATGTTGTCGAACATTCAAGAAAAAAAAGCACTTTTTTCCCCCCTTCGATCGCTTATGTAAAAGCATAAATAAACAACCGCTCTCTCAGGGACTGATCATGTCACCAAGAAACAAGCAAGCACAAAAACCCCTCCATCCTTAACCCATTACCCTGGTGGAAACCTTACAACCCCTTACAAAGTGCTGGCACTAGAGACTACTTCTATGAATGATAAATAAACATCTTTTAACAAAAAGTTTCTCTGTACGCACATCTTCACCATATACACATTTTTGTTTCGTAAACATTCTATTTTTAATATCAATCTGTTTATAGTGAGTTATGAGGTACATACATTCATACATCCATACAGCACATATCCAGTGCATATGATACAATGTCCAATGCATGTGTTATTACTAAAGGAATTATAATGTATGAGCAATTGTGTTACTATGAACCTGTTTAGATCTCCAAGTCTGACTAATTATAATTAAGCATTCAACAGGTCTATGATATAAGTATAAATATGAATATAAAAAAGACTTTAGGGAAAGGACCTTATTTATTATTATCTGTCTTCCACAGAATACTATGTACATATGAATGTAATAGGCTACTTGCTTATCTGTGTGACAAAGCATCAGGTAATGTAACCGGTACATAATCAGGTAATCTTTCAGATTTTTTTTAGCTCCAAAATACTTTGACCATAATTATTCTTGAACATAATTATCAATGAAAATACATACCGTAGTAGCCTAATGGCAGATTTCTCTCGTCTGCTGTTTTGACTGATGTCATCTCAGTCACGTGTCTGCCAAAGGTTACTAGGAGTATACTCAAGTGACTTGTGGGTTTGAACAAATAAACTAATGCACTTAATGTATTGTATAAGAATAAACCTCATCATGCACTTTTCCTGAGAGCTTGAATGGTAACCAGTGATTGTGTAGGTATTTGCAGAAATTCACAGTTATACAGTACACAGGCACTCTCCTGCATGTGTCTGTTTATGTTCGTTGTGAGTGTGTGTATGTCTATGTGCATCTGCATTCCAGAGTGTGTGTATGCGCGTGTGTGTGCATATTGTAGTGTGTTAGCGTGAGTTTGGACCTCAGCCCTCCCGGGTCTATCCTGAGATGAAACAGATAAGATAATTGGCTCTAATGAAACCCAGACCATATGGTCCAAAACTACCTCCTTCTCTCTCTCTCTCTCTCTCTCTCTCTCTCTCTCTCTCTCTCTCTCTCTCGCTCTCTTGCACTCACTCAGATAGAAGTGAGGTTCTAATTCAAACCAGGCTCTTGGTGCTGAGGCTCCCGTATTTTTGTTTGAAGTTGCAAACTGAGCGCGCTCACAGTGCCGCTGGCCTGCTGGGCTAGTTGCCATGGTTACTTCACTCTAATTGCCTTCGGTGCTGTGGCTTTACGGTGCAGGAAGAGAGCCATTATAGGTTCTGTCCGTGCTCCTCGTTTATTTTTTTTTAAAGGTGCTTAAGGTGGAAGGTTACTTATGGAGAAGGCAAAAAACGAAAAAAGGCTCAAGGCTGAAATGGATGCAAGTAAAAATTCAAAACCTGAAATCAGGAACTCATAAAAACATGATCAGGGGGTCACAGCCAGCTGCCATTCAGGTTGCAGGGGTAGATTTGGGAGCAGGTTGTACAGTGAGATTATATGCAGTGGTGAAATCATAAACAAACAAAAAATCTAAAACAAAATAAAAGTCCAGGATGTGGCAAGGGCTAGTGATGGAGGGGGTGGGGTGTACCTAAAAAGCACAGGGGAAAAATAGTCAGTGTTGAATTAAAAAAACAAAACAAAACACAAAAACTTTTCAGTAAAAAAAAAAAAAAAGAGATGAGGATATAATCTATAAACTTCAAAAGAAGAAGAAAGAGAAACTAATTAACTAACTAATTAACTAGTTGGTTAGCAAGGTACCTAGTCTAGTAGGATAAGAGATAAATTAATATGAAATATCACAATTAAACATTAACTAATGCAAATATAATGTTTTGAATGTTTACCACTTAACTTCCATGCCAACAGTGTATTTATTTATTTATTTATTTATTTATTCACTCACTCACTCACTCACTCACTCACTCACTCACTCTCTATAGCTCTTTTCCTATACAGGATTACGAGTATCTGGAGCCTATCCCTGGGGACCTGGTGCCAGTCCATCACTGGGCATAA
Source organism: Clarias fuscus (assembly GCA_030347435.1). Taxonomy (NCBI): domain Eukaryota; kingdom Metazoa; phylum Chordata; class Actinopteri; order Siluriformes; family Clariidae; genus Clarias; species Clarias fuscus. The sequence continues at coordinate 23,644,056 of CM059215.1, read as the reverse complement.
GCACACACACTAACACTGGCAATTTGCAAGCAACAATTAGCCTATTCTGCATGTCTTTTTGAAACCAGAGTATCCGGAAGATATTTATTTAATTAGCTTAATGCTTAAACCACACTTGAAACTTTTAATATAGAACAAAGGAAATAAAGAATCCATCAGCGGTTCTTGAAATGTTCGGAACTTTCTAGGACATCTTTACTTGTTTGAAAAGACTTATCTGTATATCTGTATGTGAAATTTGTAAATGTTCTGTTAGAGAGACACACGAAGAACCTGTAAAGATCAAAATTTAAAATTTTTTGTCCTGCATTTTCTATATGGCTTTGTACAAGGAAATTATGCATTTTTGTTCTGAAAAACTTGGGTTCTGCTTTTATTAGAAAATAAAAGATAAATATTATTTGGGTAACCAGTTTCCTACACAGGATTCAAGTTTCAAGTTATTAAAGAAGGCAACATAATTCTAGCAAAGTTAGCTTTTAAAACATAAACACGTCAATTTACCAATTTCCATCACTGAATATTTAAACTCAGATTTAGCCAGTTTACACGGTTACCAAGTATAAAAGGTGAGTGAAATTGCTATGTCCTGAGAACTGGCAACAACTATACTTTTTCCAATAGTTTTATACATTTGTAAAAGCAACATCTCAAAGTGGTAGTGGAATTTTCCTGATATTTGTGTTAAGACTTGTGCAACAGAAGGCCTGCACGGAATCGGAAAAATGTTTTTTGAGCCAAGATGGTTTACATCACAATGCCAGTGAAGCATAACCAAACAACATTAGCATTAAACATGAACTTAAATGACTAGAGACAAATGCCTGGGAAATGAGCAGGGGGGTCGGGGGGGGCTAAATGAGGAAGGATTTACAATGCCCCACAGAGACATAAAACAGAGTGGCAGCCTTTAGTGCTCCTTATCTCTCCTGACCTCCTAAAACTTGAGCTTCACACTTCTACGTGCTGTAGTCGGGCACCCCGGAGAGAGGGTGAGAGGATGAGAGGGATGATGAGAGACTGCCAGGCGGTTAGGGGCTCCTGTAGGACTCATGAGGACTGAGTAGGGAGCGTGTGAGCCGCAGGTTCTTGGGAGTCTTGTAGTGATGGACCATCTGTTTTTAAGTTTGCTGTCCTACCAATTTTGTGTCAGTTTCTCAAACTCTACCTGTGATCAAGTGAACCGTAAGCCTTAAAGCTGTAAAATGTTCACAAGCCAGGGTTTTTGACTCGTTCACTGACGGCCATGCGTAATTCATAGACTACATTATCCTTTCATCACTGCACTCCTTCAGATGTCCAAGGCCAAACAGAGTATGAGTTATAGCTTACTGAATCAAACATCAAATATGCTATTCATCAACCTGTACTGACTTTTCTTCTTCTTCTTCTTCTTCTTCTTCTTTTTTTCTTTTTTAAATGTGGGCTTCTTTATCTGCTTCTCTCTGTTGATAAGGATGTGACATATTTAAGTGAGTGAAAGAGAAAATAAATCCATTTACAGAACTGAAGCAGGATTACTGAAAGTCAAATCATGAGCTCATCTCTACTGAAAAAAAGCTTATTGCATGTTTTTTTTCTTCTATTTTTCCTTTTTTAAACTAAACTCCAGTGGTTTTCTCTCTATACAAAAATATAGACACATAAAAAACATAAAAATCACAGAAAAGATATTCACTCAAATCTCATCTATTAAAGAAGTCTAAGGGGAGTTCTGAAAACCTGAAAAAAAAGAGAAAAAAGACAAAAGTGTATTTGAAACAAACTTTATTTTTGCAGAACATTCAGCTTTAAGTAAGAAAAAATCATCAGGGGGTGATACTTTTCTAGGAAAATAATTAAGTTGAATACAATTTAAATTAAACAGATTAAAAAAAAACATTGCATTCATTGTATTTTTTTTTAGCTGTTTATGGTTATATTTAATACTTGAAACATGCTATGAAGTGCAGATGTTCCATACATGTTGAATAAACATTTATTTACTCATTATGCTTCTTTGCTAAATAAACTTTGTTATTGGACCATGCCATACATCTTCAATACAAGTTTCTAGGAATGTGTTGTTACTGTACACATCACACTTTACCACTATTTTCAGAATTGTTGCTAGATAATAACAGCTTCTGGCCAATCAGTATTAAAAAAAAAATCAATGAATTACAAAAAAAAAGTGCTGAAATGGCGTTTTTTTATTGGATTGGAAAGTAGAAACAAACAACTTTGGTAAGACTTGTCTGTCTACTTCCTGCCTGTTCCCTTTTCTCTTTTTTCCTATTTTAACCATCATTGTTAAAGTGCAGCAGTTTCTTGGATTTGAATGATATAGTAAATCATTTCAAATGCTATTTTACCAAATCAGTATCTGCCCCTGTTGAAACTTTTCCCTGTTTTAAATTGCTACACGTGAAGTAAATTAGGTTTAGATTTAAGATTAGATTTAAAAAATCCTGGTCAGCTATTCCTTTAACATTGACATGAAATCTGCTTGATGAACCTTTATTGTGAGAATTTTTTCTTGGGACTGAAGAGATAGGGACATTTAAAGCCACAGGAAGATCTACTAATGGCTCATGGTGGTTTCCAATCCTCCATTGGCCTAGGGAATGAAAAATGAGGGATCAAGTTTGCCAAAAAAAAAAAAAAAAAAACAGTACAGACAGCAATTCAGTTCTGAAATGAGTGAGGAGGGGATGCAGGGAACAAAAGTTGCATAAGTGAGCAGGAAATATTAAATTTTACGACTAATCTGAAAGAACGTTTGTACACCCACGACAAGTCAAGCTCTGTTTTGAGACAAGCAATCATCTTTGGGAAAATGCTCAAATGCGTATCACCAATTTCTTTGGCCACTGTATGCAATATGACAGTTTTTTTTAAAAAAGAAAATATGACAGTTAATTTAGCATTTCTCCATGTATTAGAGATGAGAAGTCGTTTCCTTTGCTAGTCCCAAAAGAATATGAATAGGACGTGGAGTTTACATCAGTAATAAGGCATTATTTATCCTGCTGCGCATCCGCCTTACCAGATAAAATCCCAGAAAGTTAGCTTATTTCCAACTTTTTCTGTCTTTCTCCCCTGAGCATCAAATGTACACTTCCTTTGAGTGCATATACAGCTGCCAGCATTCATGTTCACACATTCCCATAAGAATTGTACAAAGTACTTCAGCAAGCACACACACACACGCACGCACGCGCACGCACACACACACACACACACACACACACACACACACACACAGTCAAGCCATGAGTCTCTGCATCATGAGTATTTATAAAAGTCCTGCACATGGCTAAGTGTGTACTGTGCAGGATAACTGTCAAGTGAGCCACCAGTTTAGCAAAGTTAATTAAGGCTCAAGGTCTGCCCAGGAGGTAAGGGACTTACAAAAGATTGTTTGGAGGTGTCACTGAAGGCTAATTACCCCCCTGGGCATGGAGGCCTGGATTTACCCCCCGCGGATCCCCTCTAGGAGGTCCTGACAAAGATGCATTAAGCAGCACTCTGCATTAACAAACCCCCCTCACAGAACCTGTAGTGCGGCTGAATTGAGGTGTTGCCTGCAGATTTTGTCATGTTGAATATTGTGACACATCGCAGAGGAGCAGTGGAAGAGCCAGATTTCTGAAAAACAGTCTGTACTGGACCTCAGTTTCTTGAAAATCACTAGAGTGCAAACAAAAGTGCAGAGTTATAAATCTGAAATGAAAATAAATAAATAAATAAATAAATAAATAAAACAAGCAACAAGTACATGAAGCAAAAGTTCACCTTGAAATACATTTTATATCTTTATACTGAAACATTTGTCATGTGTTTAAATAATTTTTGTACTAATTTGTTGGTTAGTGTTGTATTTTCAAAATTAGAGGCTGTAACATCACTGACATCACAGAGGAATATTGCTATGCTATGTTAGCTATAGCACAGATACAATGATTCTTAAATTTCACTTTTATCTTTAAAAAACAAAAGACCAAGCGTTTCTTTTCCCAATCAAAATTTTCCAGCCATGTTCAGGGATTTTTCATTGATGAGAACATAAAAGTAATAGAGACGTTGGCGCAAATGCTGGATTCAAAACTCTGCAATGCACTGCAGCTGTACAGCATAGTTACTCTGAGTCACGGCAGAGGATCGCCTCGGCAAGGTACTGATCAAAACGTTGTTGCCCAAATCAGCAGGATGTTGAACAGCATTATGGGTAATGTAGGAAATGTTACGCATAGTGAAAACAGATCAACATGTTGAGGAAACAACATGAAAAAAAAATTCCCTTAAAGTTAATAAATCTTTTGAGCGACTGAGCATCATATATCGATTCAGTTGTCGATTCGCAGGTCAACATTCCAGCATTGTACAACATGATCTCTGACCACTGCATCTGTACTTTTCACCAATGACCATGCACAAGTTTCTCTTTAATAAGAAAAATCAGAAAACATGCTTTTTTAAAATTCACTCTAAATAGAGGTCTAAGGGCCTTTAGTAACTTAATTATGCAATAGATTAATAAAATTATTGACCTTATAACCCATATTCAGAACTAGTTTATACAGCATATCCTAGGGATCGGAATCACCAGGGATGACCGATACAATATTATCACAATACCTAGGTGGCGTTTCGGTTTGTATTGCAGTACTGTAAGTATCATGATTTTTAAACAAAAAATCTAATTTTAATATACCAAGTCAGCCAAAAATATTTTAATAAAACTTTTATATAGTACATTTAAAGAACTATATATATATATATATTTAGTATAAAAACTATATGCACATATAGTATATATTTGCAACCAAAAGCATATTTACTACAAAAATGTATATATATTTTTCTGATGTTGTTGCAAACATACTTAGCACATAATTAGCTCCTGCCACACAGGATGTTGTGCTGTGTGAACTCTTTAGCATGCACCACATGTAGGACTATAAAGCATCTGAAATGCATAAAACACTTTTTTTTAAACATTTGCGATAAGAATTGTGATACATCACTTCATTGATTTCCCCCCATCTCTAGCAAATATATGTATATTCCAAACACCACTGCAAACACACATATATAAAAAATAAAAATTTGTATCTTTTGTTACATATTATATACAATATATAGAGTATGTGGACACCTGAGCATCACATCCCTGTGAATCTTTACCACAAAAGCACAGAATTGACTAGAATGTCTTCATTTAACCTGAAAATACTGTATACAAAGCCATTATAGACAATTCTGTGCTACTTGCTTTGTGGTAAAGACACACATGTATGCGGTGGTGTCCACAAACCTAAGTTAAGTTTGTATATTGTACTCCATTGCAATTTTGGCAAACCATGTCTTCATGGAGTTTGCTTCGTGAACTTCATGAAGACATGGTTTGCCAAAATTGCAGTGGAAGATCTTGAGTGTCGTGCACAGAGCTCTGACCTCAACCTCACTGAACTCATTTGGAATGAACTAGAACACTGACTACACCCCAGACCTACTCACCCATCATCAGTGGCCAACACTAATCATTAAGAAATTCCTAAAACCATGCTTCAAAATCTAGAGGAATGTCTTCCCAGAAGAGTGGAGTTGATCATCAGATTAAAGGTATGCACATAGGTGTTATAGTCAGGTGTCGACAAACTTTTTTTTTAACATGATGATTTAAGTCTGAGCACAGTACAATCAAGTAACCAAATTTGGAATCCAGAGTATAAAGCATTGAGGATGATGTTTGTACTCACTCTAGCACTTACTTTGTAAGACCAGGGATCTTCTTCACACTCAGAGATGAAAAACCTGTGAAAACACTATTCTTATCTAATTAAAGAATACAAATGTATGCATTTTGGTGAGACCAAGTGGCAAGTGGTGTCTGTCAAAAAATGCAACCTAAGCATTCTTGACATCTCATGCATCCAATTGAATTGAATAATTTAATGGCCACTGCTGATTAAAATAATACATTTCCAAAGGTTATTCCTGACCTCCGCTGCATTCCAGTTGTTCAGAGAATGAATTAGAGGCACAGAGACATAACTCACTGTTCCAACCTGCACTCACATCCAGGAGATGCAGAGACAGGAAACACAATCATACATCTTACTGCAGCAACTCGCCATCCAACATCTGTTCAAAAGCCAACAAAACACAACTCTCTCTCTCTCTCTCTCTCTCTCTCTCTCTCTCTCTCTCTCTCTCTCTCTCTCTCTCTCTCATTCTTCCTTGTATATTCTTATATTCTGTGTCTATTTCTCTCTCACACATTCACTTTTTATCTGTCAGTCTCTCTTCTCTTTCTTTCTCATATTCTCTCAGTCTCTCTGATTTGGTTATAATTTATAGCCTTTCTTTCTTTCTTTCTTTCTTTCTTTCTTTTTTTCTTTCTTCCCACACTCTCTCCTTCAATTTTTTCTTTCATCTTAACTTCTCCATTCTTTCCCCACAGTATACATCTCATACTTTCTATCACCTCATTCTCTTTCTCAGTCTTTCTTTCATTTCTTCCTCTCTCTTTGCATCTGTCTTTATTTCCCTCTCTCTTTAACATTCTTTCACTCTTTTCTTGTTGCTCTCTCTCTCTCTTTCTCTCAATAGTGAGTTAAATACGCCGCCACACAGACGTGCTTTTGCATGGCTGGCTGGAGTTTGTTCTCCTGGCTCAGACAAGTTTTCCACTTGACTTTCTGTTTATGCCTCTAGGGATCCAGTCGTTATTTAGAGGAGAACCGGTGAATGCAAATAAACATAGCACTGAAATGAACAAAAAGGAACACAATTTGTGCCTTTGATCACGCACAAATGCGTGCAATGCCATTGTGTACACTAAGCACAGCATTATGATTGCCTGTTTATTTTCACGAAAACTTCAACCCAGCTAGTCATACAGCCGGGGCTTCGGGGACCGCCTGGTGCACTTTTTCCCGCTGCTGAAATCATTTGTGTACGGCAATCTGACTGGGGGGATGAGTGTGCCAGGAAGGTCAGAGATTTTTTGATCAACCATGATAAACACATGTTGAGAGAAGTGTCACTTGTGTTCTCTGTTCATGACTGGATGATGGGAATGAGCTCATGATAATGTTAAAGTGTGGGCAAAAACAATTCACCGTTATAGACACAATTCATTTGATGCAGGTGTTGAAGTGCTTTATTAATTTCTAGATCAATAAGAGTTTCTGTTCCTTTGACTTGGAAGAAGAAATTAGTTATTAAATAATTAGTGTTTATTTAGACCTTATTCATTCATACATCTTAAGGAAGTGATTTATCCAAGTTAGAATTTCTGTTGATGTGAATTTCTCCAGAATCACTGGGCATGAGGAGGAATAAATTAAGACTTTAAGTTATTCCTACTTTAAGAATAAGTTAACACTTACACTAGGCAACGATTGATCTGTACCATGTGCAGGAATGATGGCTTCCCCCTCTCCACTCCCCCACTGGCAAGTGTCACATTATTATTTTTATAGAGTCTGTACTTCGGTACATTTTTGCTATTTTCACTCTCCGATACAGCAGGTGGCAGTATGAAGAAAAGGAGAAGGAAGTCAATCTTTAGGCTACGCCTAACATTATTGATATGTTGGCGAAAATGTCAAAAACTGATTTTGGAATGGACTGATGGTACGCATGACATTGCGTCTTTCATTTTCAGATACAATTGGCTTCCATATCTGATTCGATTCGTGTCTGAGTGCGCTGTATCGTGCTCAAGACCACCCTTTCCAGCGGACACAGGAATGGTTCCTGAGCTTAGAATGATTGTGTTCTCCTTGGTCAAAATGAACCAGACTTTGGTTTCAAGTGTTCTCGGAAACGATCCCGGGCCCTTTTTAATGTGAAAAGCGTCCTAAATCATTTTGGCACCATGGGTACACACATTCGCAAATTTAGAGTAAGTAATCCACATCTACTAATTTGTTTCTGTCTGGTGGAGAAAGTTGGAGAACCTGGAAGAAACCCATGTGGACACTGAGAGAATGTTTCCTATACAACGGTAAGCATGTTTACATGATGTTGTGTTAGTCTGTTAAAAGTCTGCTTTTAAAATACATGTAAACATGTAAATCTGACTAACATTTTACTAAACCGAACTTCTCAAAGTCAGACACAGAAATTGGCCTAGTTGATCCTGGTCCACTGTTCCCACCCTGGACTTTGACCGAGAAATAGAACAAAATGCGTAACAGCGGGAGAGGCCGATAACAATATGATGGTGTCATTTGCCCTCGGAAAGCACCATGAACACAAGGGACAGCGTGCATCTTATTTGTACATAAAGTAAATTGTGTGATATGATAAGTTTTCACTGCTTGACGTGCTGCCAGTTTGCCACTAACTAACTTGTCTGTCAAATTGTTTTTTGGTCAGTGGTGTAATAGGTCAACTGGGAATACAATACCAACAACCCAAAGCAGATATATTGCCACCTATTGTAGTCTGACATACTTTGGTCAATAAATCTTTTCCCCTCCTGTACTTGTATAATGTGACAAGGAAAATAGTCTAATTAAATATACTTACAAGTAAAACTTACTGTGCAAAACCAATTCATTATTAAACATTAATAGTCTGATTCTGCTGTCTCTTCAAGGACTAGTTATTTTAGACATAAAGCTTTTAAAAAATGAAGAAGAAAAAAAGTCAGTTTTTATGGATTTCCTGAATTATTGGCATAGCAGTATTAAAGGCTAAAAGACCAACTTTAATGTTATCTTGTCATTTTAGAAGCCATCTACATTACTCACCAACATGTTACATTGATTTTAAACCATTTGAATATTTCAAGATTACCACATCCTTGACGTTTTCCTTTATGTTTGAAAGATAGATATCCAATGACAGCAGAGCTGAACTGTCACATTTAATTAATTTTTTTCATGAAAAACCATTCTCAGCCATCATTGGATTTATAAACGTAATTTAAAAGCATGCTGTTTTATTTCAGGAAGAATGGCTGGGTTGATGACTGAAGGATGTGCCAAGCCAAAAAAGTTGGTCGTTATATCCAGGAATTCTTAGAGTTTCAACCAAGAATAGAATTATTTAAATTTATATGTCCAGACATTTCTTCGATTAAGTCAACAGTAAGATATTTTGCAACATAAAATTATATTGACTTTAATTAAAAACAAAAGACAGTAGAACAAGGCCAATTAAACATGATTTTCTGTTTTGTTTCTGTATGGTTTTCTTGTCAGTGTTTAATACTATTTACAACATAACTAAGACTCAGACGAGCTTTTTGAATCTTCCAACCCACAAACACCCTCTGTTCATGACTATTATCATGCACTGTAAAAACCCACATGCCTTCAAGTCGAACACACACAGCAGGATTAAAGCAGGGAAGACTGATCTAGACTCCCGGCTATCCGGATCGTTTAGACATGAGCGGAATCCATTTCATAAGAACAAAACCATTTTTCTGCTTTCTTCCAAGCAGAAAGTCAAGGCTGATGTGAAGGACCCATGTGGTTCCATTTACAGCCCAAAAGACGGAACCCAGTAAATCAGAGAT